>JAPPVO010000002.1:174495084-174936793 GCA_030407325.1 Camellia japonica | reverse complement strand
GGCCTATCTAATGGTGAAAGACAGCGTTGACCAATCGTTGATAAGTGGCCCTGGCATTTTTCAACCCAAACGGCATGACACAATAATGGTAGGTTCCCCGGTCGGTGATGAGGGAGGTGTGCTCACGGTCGGACGGGTGCATTAGAATTTGGTTGTACCTAGAGAAGGCATCCATGAAGCTGAGCATTTGATGGTCGGCCGTGGCGTTAACAAGCAGATCTATGCGAGGAAGGGGATAACTGTCTTTGGGGCAAGCTCGATTAAGGTCTGAGTAGTCGACACAGAGTCGCCATTTACCGTTGTTTTTACGGACCAGGACCACATTTGACAGCCACCTGGAGTAGTCCACATTTTTTATAAACTATGCCTCAAGGAGCTTATCTACTTCAGAAGCGATGAGAGTGTTGCGCCCTGGGTGAAAGATGCGCTACTTCTGGCGGAAGGGTCAAAAATGGGGCTCAATGCTCAGACGATGGGTGATGAAGGAGGGGTCGATACCCAGCATGTTGGAGTGAGTCCAGGCAAATACATCGTTGTGCTCAATCAGGAGGGCAGTAAGGTCGACCTTGGCTTGGGAGGACAGTTGGCTGCCGATCTTGGCAGTTTTTGCTGGGTTGGTGGGATCGATGGGGACCTCGACAAGCTCTTCCACTGGTTCCCCTCTGACCAGCTCATCCTCGTCTCTGACGTCGAGCCCTTCAATGATCATAGCTTCCTTTAGCTTGACCTCTTTAAGTGAAGCGACGTAACATTCCCTAGCCATGGTCTGCTCGCCTCTCACTGTGCCGACCCTAAGGTCGGTGGGGAATTTGATAGCAAGATGGAAAGTGGACGTGATAGCTTGGAAAGCATTTAGGGTGGTGCGGCCGAGGATGATGTTGTAAGCAGAGGGATAATCGATGACCAGGAAGGTGAGCAACTTGGTGGTCTGTCGTGGGTATTCTCCGATTGTGATGGGAAGATCGATGGAGCCGATGGAGGTCACCCGATCTCCCGTAAAATCGACCAATGGGGTTTGGAGAGGGGACAGACTTTCTTCCCCGATCTTGAACTAGCAGAAGGCATTTAGGAAGATGATGTCTAAAGAACTACCGTTGTCGACGAGAACCCGTCTGACTTTGTAATTGGAGAGGAGGGCAGAAATGACAAGAGGGTCGTCATGGGGGTAACGGATGCCTGTGCAGTCGGCGTTCGTAAAGGTGATAGGCTCCGTTCACTGCTTGGGCTGTTTGGAGGGTCGGTCTAATGTGGCAATTTCTTTGTCTGAGCCCTGCCTTATTTTTCTGAGTTCTGTCCGCTGAGCCGAGCGGGATGGTCCTCCACAAGTAAGCCCGCCTACAATAACTTTGATCTCTCCAACAGGGGGAGGCGGGGTTCCCTTGTGCCCGGGGTTGCTGTGGAGGACGATCATGACCTTGATTAGGTTGTGCGGGTTACCGGGGAGGGATGCGCCGGTGGTTGTTTCTAATAGGTTCAGTCCTTTGCCTCTGCTGGGGGCGGGCTTCCGTGAATTGACTGAGACGTCCCTGGCGTGTCAAGCCCTCGACCTGGTCTTTGAGGTTAACACACTCCCCGTGTTGTGGCCATGGTCCTGATGAAAGCGGCAACATTTGGACTGGTCTCGCCGATTGGAAGGAGACCATGATGGTTGGGGCCATTTTAGGGGGTAATCTCGTTGAATCTGGTTCAAGACTTGTTCCATGGGGGAGTTGAGGGGTGTGTATCGTTCGAACCGGTCGGGCGGTCGGGTTGGTGCCGACCGGTCGGCTCGGGGTGGTCGGTCGGTATACTGAGGTGTTTGGTTGTTGTACTGGGTGTTTCTGATTTCTGAGTCATTTCTCTTCTCTTTGGGGGTCGGGTTTTTGGCTATAGGCTCTTGACGGGCAGTTGGGGAATCTTCGGCGTTCATGTATTTTTGGGCTTTGGAGAGTAGGGTTGCCATGGAAGTCGGGGGGTTTTTGGAGAGGGAGAAAAGGAAATCAGATGATCGTAAGCCGGCTATGAACGCCGTGAGGATGACCTTGTCATCGTTTTTCGCTACCTGCAGGGCTTCAGTGTTGAAGCGAGTGACAAAGCTGCGCAGCGACTCCCCCTCGGTCTGACGGATGTTGAGGAGTTGGGTTGCCGAACGCCACTGGTGTTGGGCTCCAATGAAATGGCTGAGAAATGAGTCATTGAGGTGCTGAAAAGTGGAAACAGAGTCTGCTGGCAGTTGACTAAACCAGAGTCGAGCCGACCCCTTGAGTGTTACGGGGAAAACCCGACACATGATTTCATCAAGGAATGCATGGAGGATCATGAGGGTTCTGTAGGTCTCCAAGTGATCAACTGGGTCCGTTGTACCGTCAAAAGAGTCGATGGTGGGCATTTTGAACTTAGGCGGTAGAGGTTTGTCCCGGATGGAGGCAACGAATGGTGAGTTGGCTGTGGTGGATGGTTTATTCGGTATGTTCTGCATGACTCCTTGGAGCTGGAGCTTCATGGCTCGGAGTTCTGCATTCCAGAGAGGTATGTTGTCACTACCGGAAAGCAACGGAGGTTGGACGCTACTGGCCTCTTCTTCGGGGGTTGGTGTCGGGACCGATGGATGCGGGGCCTGAGGTGGAGGGTTCACATCTGGGGGAGGGGGTCGCAAGCCTTGCAAGTTGGGTGGATGGGGCTGCTGGATAGTATGGCTCGGGACTCATTCTTGGTTGGGTGGAATATCTGGAGGTAGTGGAGGAGGCATGGGAAGGTTTCTTTAGAGTAGAGCATTAATTAACGCTTGGTTTTGCTCGGCTAGGCGGTTAATGCTGTTGGTGAGCTCGGTAAAATACTGCGGTGGGTTGTTTGGATTGGAAGAGTCGGCTTGGTGGTCGGGAACATTGTGGTGGGAAGCCATGGATCTAGTTGTGACCATCCACCTTCGCAGGTGGTAGGAAAGGGTTATTGGGAAAGGGCCTCCGACGACAATGAGCACAACTAGCGCGCGAAGTAAGAGATTTCCCACAGATGCGCCAATTGATGATACAGTTCGTTCCAGGTGGAACGGGTCGGACTGATCCACGCTCCTCAAACTTGTGTCCGAATGACCAAGCCCACCGGAAGACCTGCACAAGAGTTCAACGGGGAACGGGGAGTCCCCCAGCGAACCCTCCGACGAGCAAGTTAGAAAAAGAGGTGGAATGTAGAGATAGATTAGAGATAGAAAGCTTAACTTTTTTCTTGTCTTCGACGTCTGCTTATATCCTCTGGTAATCATTTCGTTGTCCCTTCTGACCTATCGCCATGGCCGAAAGTCTATGCTCTAGCTTACCTTGTTCATCGTGAAGCTGTTCCGTCTCGACGGGGAGGGCTTATCGCAATAAATGCTGTAATGACCTTCATTAATGGATGATGTGCATTACAATAACTTTGCAGGATCTTTGTCTACTTATGTGGCTTGTCCTTCTTTTGCCACGTGTTTAGGTGCTATTGGTTCTTAATGCCATGTTGAGCTCCAGCAGCGTTGGGCCTTAATATTTGAGTTATGTATTGGACCCTGAACGGTAGACTGTATCCTTTGTGGGCTTACTCGTGTCATATATGTATAATATTTATACAAAATCTAATAAAATAAATAATTTAAATTATCAAAAATAGAATCATAATGAACTCACAAACCTGACAGGCTTCTCTAATCCAAATCTGGACTAGACGGTGCTATCCGGCCCTTTAGAGCCCACTACGGGTCGTGTTTCGATAATCTAAACCGTTTAATGTGTAGAACTCGTCGAGTACTATATGCCTGTAAAAAATCACGTTGATCGGATATCAATAGCTATATGATCAAATCAGTTTTTTGTAAGCCGTTTATTTTTCGCCGTCCATTTTTTTTCATAAAAAACTAATTTGATCATATAGCTATCGATATCCGATCAATGTGATTTTTTACAAGCATATAGTACTCGATGAGTTCTACATATTGAACGGTTTAGATTATCGAAACACGACCCGTAATGGACCCCAAAGGGTCGGACAGCACCGTCCAAACTGGAGAGAAGCTGTGGCCTTATATATAAATGAGGAGTGAGACCTATTAAGTCAATCCTGTCTTGAAAAAAATGATGTGATGGTGATTTTCGTCAATATAAACTATATATATATATATATATTGATGGAAAATGAGATTTTTAATAAGCCTTTTCATTGTGTATAAAAATTATGAATTTATTGACAAAAAAATGGAAAATTATACTACAATGTAGCGTCAGAAAAAAATTATAAAATTATTAAAAATCTATAACTTTAATTATTAATATTAATAAAAATTTCACTGATTCATAATTATTTTATTTATATTACACTGATATGTAATATTACCTAAAAAATTTCCTGAGTAGTCAACTGATGCATGGAATTATCAATTGAAATTCATCTTAAAAGACGTGCTTGAAGCTAAGAGTTAACATCGGCTTGTTGGCTCGTTTAATCTATTCGGCCCGATCTTTTTTTTTAATATTTGAAAAGTAATTTTAGTCTATAGGTCGGGCTATGCTAACATTTTCAGATAGATATATTAATAGATTAGGTTTAGAATTTATATTTTCAACTCAGCTCGAACTATTATTAAATTAATTAATTATAATATATTAAAAAATATATATTTGGAATTTAGATTTTATCTTGTTGATTTTATTGAAACTCACATTTATAGTTTGATTTAATGTATTTAAGAAATTATTTAATTTATAATAATGTCAATATATTTATTTAAAAAATATAACATGTAATTGAATTTAATTATGAAATGTTTTAATTTTTTTAACATATAATTCAATGGGTAGACTTCAAATTTATAATTATTTTTTGAGTCAGGATTGGGTAGAAAAAAAGGCCTGATGTTAGGATCGGACTAGGCTTGGACAGACACAAAATTCCTTATTATGTAGTGCCAACTTGACCCAATAAATGTTTACCCCTACTTGAAGCTGAATACGCGTGGAGAGGTGCGGTGGATATGAATAATTTTATATATTTCACTTTAACTATTCTAAATTTATCTTAAAAGTGATTGTATAATTGTGATTGAATTTGTATAGTGTGAAATTCATGTATATAATAAATTTAAATTATAAAATGATAATTCTAAATAATTTTTGAATAATTAAATTTATATTTATAATATTACTTTGTCAATATTGCACTCAATATCGACTGTTTTAGTAGTTTTGATAATTGCCCTTTGAATCCGACTAGAGATTTTGTGTTGTGTGGGTGTGGGTGTGCGCAATCCGACTAGAGATTTTGTGTTGTGGTGCAATTTTACTGTGCATAATACAAATTCTGGTATTTGTTTTTTTGAGGGATGGAGCCATGGGATTAGACTATAGTCAGTTGTTTGAATTTCAATTTTGCTCCGGATTATAAATCCCAAATGTGTTGATTACAGGCCAATAAGTCTAGTGGGGGTTGTGTATAAAATCTTAGCAAAAGTGCTTTCAAAAAGATTGAAACAGGTGTTGATGTCATTAGTGAAGTGCAGACGGCTTTCTTGGGTGGTAGGAATATCTTTGATGGAGTAATGATAGCTAATGAGGTTGTAAATTGGTGGAAAAAGTCAAAAATGCAAGGGGTCATATTAAAGTTGGATTTTGAAAAAGCATACAATTCAATCAATTGGGAGTATCTATTTTCCATGATGGCTAATCTTGGGTTTGGAGACCGATGGATTGGATGGATGAAAACCTGTGTTGTCACTGCAAGAGTATCTATTTTAGTAAATGGCTCTCTAACTGATGAATTCTGTCCACAGAAGGGGTTGCGACAGGGTGACCCTTTGTCGCCATTTCTGTTTAACATTGCTGCAGAAGGGTTAAATTTATTGTTGGAAAGGGCAAAGAGTCTGGGTTTAATTAAGGGAGCTACTGTTGGGTCTGCAGAATTGAAGCTGTCTCATCTCCAGTTTGCTGATGACACTATATTGTTCTGTGAAGCTGAGTGGGAGGAGATTGTAAATGTTAAAAGAATTCTTAGATGTTTTGAGGTAATGTCAGGGCTAAAGATAAATTTTCATAAAAGTGTGGTGTGTGGAGTTGGAGTTAGTGATACTATGGTTCATGATTTTGCTTCAACACTGCATTGTTTATGTCAAAAGTTACCTCTAAAGTATCTGGGATTACCATTGGGTGCGAATCCGCGAAGGAAGAAGACTTGGCAACAGGGCCGGCCTTGGCTTAAGGCCAGTAAGACCTGTGCCTTAGGCCCTGAAATTTTGGCCTAAAAATAGGGCCTCCAAATTTAGTAAAATGTTATAAGCCCAATGGTTTTTTTTTTTTGTTTTTTTTTTAGGATCAATGTAAAACGCCCCAAAATATTTTATTGGGTCCATGTTTGGTTTAGCACATATTTATTTATAAGTGTAGTTTGGCCCATATTTATTAAAATGAAAATATATATTAAAAAAAAAAAGTGTTTGGGCCCAACAAGAACAATATATACAATATATGGGCCCTATTTTTTTTTTTACCTTCTTTATCTATTAGATTTTAGTAGAATAAATAATGTTGCCCTAATTTTTTTACCTAGGTCTTTATCAGTTTTAATTGAATAATTTTTTCTTAATTTTTTTGTCCTAATTTTATTTCATTAAATTGTTTTGTTTATAATTTTAATGATTATATGTGCAAGTAAATTTTTTTGTGGCTACAAACAAATAAAAAAGTTGTAACTTATCGTTTTATCCATGAACTTTTTTTTTTAATGTAAGAGGGGCCCCAATTTTCGAAATTTGCCTTAAGCCCCCCTAAATCTCAAGGCCGGCTCGGCTTGCAACCTGTGGTGGATAAGGTTAAGTCAAGGTTAGCTATGTGGAAAAGGAAGCTATTGTCATTTGCTGGAAGGCTAACTTTGGTAAAATCAGTTTTGGCTAGTATCCCTGGTTATTATCTTTCTTTATTTAAATTACCCATTGGTATTGCTAAGGAAATTGATAAGTTGAAGTTAGTTTTCTTATGTGGCAGTTTAGAGTTGAGAAGGAAAATTCATATGGTAAAATGGAAGGATGTTACAATGAGCAAGGACCAAGGAGGGTTAGATATTAGGAAGGCAAGGGATACTAATGTTTGTATGTTATTAAAGTGGTGGTGGAGGTATGGGGTGGAGGATCAGTCACTATGGAAAAAGGTTATTATCAGCAAGTATGGGTCTGCAGGTGGCAGATGGTTACCACTGAAGGTTGGGGAGGGTAAGGAATCTATTTTGTGGAGTGATGTTCTGAGTGTGGAAAGATCTAATCCGGAGCTATTTCAGTTCTTTGTGTCACAGTGCAAGATTGTGGTTGGGAATGGATGTAGGATTCAGTTTTGGCATGATAGATAGTTCAAGGATTTACAGTTGAAAGTAGAGTTTTCTAGATTGTTTAGGCTCTCTATGGATAAAGATGGACTGTTGAGTTCCTTTATGCAAAGGAGGGACAAAGAGGATGATTGGAAGCTTCAATTTAGAAGGTCATTATTTGCTTGGGAGGAAGAGGAGGTGAAGAAGATGCAATTGTTGATAAGGGACGTTCCTAGACTGAATGTGGATCTACAAGATGTAGTGAGGTGAGCTGAATCCCCTCTGGTGAGTTTATAGTGCTATCTGTGAGAAATTGGCTTCTATTAAGGTCTGGACCTAGTGTCACGACCCAAACCCGCCCCTATGGGTTTAGCATCGTAACTGGCTAGTAATCCGTGATTACCAAAGGCCTGCTTAACAGTAATGACAGTAATACAGAGTAAGGGGCTGGCGGAAGCCAAACAGTAAGAAAAAGATGTCCAATGAGCTGTGAGTGTCTGAATGCAAAAAGACTTTTATAAACGAGCCGCATTCATAACCAAAACATATATACATACGTCATAAACACAAACATCCAGGTTAGGGACCAAATCCCTAACTATAACTGTACAATCAAGTCTTAAACATTTATTACAAATCAGAGACAAAAAGGGTGAAACTGAGACACCCCAAAAATAGCCTTAGCTTGAATGGACTCAGAACCTCGAAGTGAGGCGCGATGGTTGGCTTGACAAAACAAGAGCTTAACTTGACGCTCCTAGCTTCGGTCCGGTGCCTGGACACCTACATATAAATATAAACAGTGAGCTAAAGCCCAGTGAATAACTTATGCGTAAAGGCGTTAAGAATGAATGTCCATTCATTAATTAAAACAGTCATTTGCATCAGTAAATCAATTATTCAATCAGTGGCTCATATTTCATGCCATAACAGTTATTTGGAAACCATAGTAGTCATATGTGGTACATCCAATAGCAAAACAGTACAATAGGTCTTAACAGACCGAACAGTCAGTTGATGGCCATCAAAATAGTAAACAGTGGTAGTTCCAAATATTGGAACTGACAGAGATCTCTGTAACAGTAGTAGTAACAGTACAGTAACAGTAAGTTGCTATGGATGCCACGAATACAGTTTACAAATAGGACAAACATTCATTCAGTAGACGATGCCATTTCAGAAAGCAGTATAATCAATCGTTCAGAAATAGTTATAATTGAACATATCTTTACAACATTGTTACTCACAGAGTACTGGGCTAAAGATAGGCTAGTCAGCGTCCTCAGGTGCCAACCCTACACAGTTGCAGAACGTACACACACTAAGTTACACACTTGGGATTAATAACTTAGCCCCTTAACTTGACTTGGTGTGGTTCTATAACATTATCCTCATTAAGATGCTTTAAATTTGGCCTAGGAATGCCTAGGATGGAATGAGGATGCAAAAATGTACTTTAAAACACTTTTCAAAATTTGCTGAAACAGGGGTCCACGCTCGAGTGTGGCTTTCTACGCTCGAGCGGACATGCAGACGATGAAGCTCCGCTCGAGCGTGACTTCCTTCGCTCGAGCGGGCTGCAAACTCATGAAAAGTACTGGTTGCATGATATTCACGCTCGACGGACGCTCTACCTCCACTCGAGCGTGAGACTCAGACCCTCACTTGAGCATGAATTCTCTCGCTCGAGCGGACTGCAAAACACATGAACTTCTGGGCATATGCATCTCACGCTCGAGTGTGACTTTATACGCTCGAGCGGAAGTGCATGTACTCAGAGTGTACGCTCGAGCGTGAAGTCCTACGCTCGAGCGTGGATCTAAAATTTGGAATTTCCAGATTGATCCTCAAGCACAAAACTCAACCTTTAAAGCTTCAAACTCGATTCTTTTGGGTTAATTTTCTGGAAAACACTTTAAAACCCATAATACAACATGTTTCAAAAATCATTTTATAAAATCAAGCCCAAAGGTGCGATAATTGAACACAATTTTGAATGAAACTTAATGAACATAGCAAGAGCACAACATGCATGAGTTCTTATGAATTCCAATGCTCCAAAACATGGTCAAATGCAAGATTGAACTCTCAAACATGGTGAATTCATGGACTACAACCAAAATATGGACATACATGTGGAAATTCTCATGTAATTGATCTCAAAACTCAATAATATAGACATGCATGCACACATTGCTACTCAATTCAACTCTTTAGGCTCTAACTTGACTCTAATCTCCAATATCTCCATGAACCATGCAAGAACAACTTAAATTCACAATTAAGAGGAAGAACTCCTTACCTTAAGTCTTGAATTCTAGGTGTAGGAGCCTAATTTCTCAAGTCCTCTTCAAATTCTCCTAAGTTCCAAGCCAAACTTTGTTGAATCAACTCTTTTCTTCCAAGTCTCTCTCTCTCTCGGTTTTGGTCTAGGAAAAATGATGAAGAATGATGCCAAACATATATGAATTAAGACTAAATAAATAGCCTAGCATTAATCCACTCAATGACAATTTGGTAGTAAATGCAAACTAATGTAATTTAACTTTATTTATTCTAATTCAATCGTTCCTAATCAAATTTTAATTAAACCTACCATAAAATCACATAAATCCTAATTAGCACATAACACTAATCAATTTCTGATTCGGTGGCCGATAAGGCTTCCAATTCGCAGTTCGAAATCAAACCATGAACAGCTTATTTAACGACGAACAGATAGAAATGCAATTAAAGCAACACACTCATGCAAACAGATTAGGATTTTATTCTAATCAATTACTTATCATGCTCAATCACAGTTTAACACTAATCAGAGGTGAGGGTTGTCACACCTAGGTTACTTGTTCCTAGGATGATTTGGATTAATGAAGCTCCACCCAAAGCACAATTTATAAGTTGGTTGGCTTGGAGAGGTAGAATCAAAACAGCTACTGTTCTGCAAAGGTTTGGAGTGTTAGGTCATACTGCTGTGACTGATTGCCCTTTCCGTTCAGCTGCTGTGGAATCTGTGGATCATCCTTTTGTGCAGTGTTTTCAGATTTGGAAGGTTTGGGGATGTTTGTTACAATGGTGGAATCTCTGCTGGGTATCCCCTGTTACTGTGGATGAAGTGCTATCTTGGTGGTTGGGAACTAAGCACAAAAAAGCTGTAAAGAAAATCTGACTGCTAGTACTTGTAGCAATGTTGTGGTCCACTTGAAGGCTAAGAAATGAGGTTGTGTTTAATGGCAAGCAACCAGATATGAATGAGTTGTGTGAGGTTGTAAAAGTGCATGTTGGGCTGTGGGTTAAGTCCTCCATGCCTTTTGTCCAGTACTCTGTGCATCAGATTGTGGAAAATCTGAGTCAAGTCAGGTTTTGTATCTGAAATGGCTAGGTGTTGGTGGTTGATCTGGATAGTACTTAATTCACAACTGGAAAGATTTGAAGGAGCATGCAATTAATAAATCAGATAATGAACAACGGTTGTTCTATCTGATGGCTGTCATGGTTGAAGTTGAAATACAATCAGATAAAACAAAAGTGTCCAAGAATCTGCTCTGGTGCTGTCAAGTTGTATTGTTTTGCTGGTATTGGAAGTGTTCAAGTCTCCTTTGCTGCTGCTATGGATTATTGCTGATATGGTATGCTGCTGATCTGTGTGGATAATGATCTTTTGGAGTTGGATGCTGCGGATTGGTGTTTTTAGTTGTTGTCTTGGTTTCTTGTTGGTTGGTAGTTTTAGGTTGAACTTTTGTATTAGTTTTCTTAGTTCTGTACTTGGGTGAGATTAGTTTTGGTGTTTTGGGTTGGTTCCTCACCAACACTTGATGGTGTGCTAGCATATAATTGGGCGGTTTTATCAGTGCCAACCTAGTTGGGATTGATTTGAGTCGTCATGATGCTTTTTGCACGCATCATCTTTTTCTTTTATTGATGCAATAGTCTTCTGTTTCATCAATAAAGTTCTTTTTATTTTGTTGATCCAAAAAAAAAAAAAAATCCCAAATGTGTTGGACTATTGTGTCCTATGGGGGGTGGGATACAAATGGGGGGATAAGGGGAGATATGAGATTAGGTGGTAAAATAACTATTTTAACTCTCTACTATTTAATTATGTATTATATTTAGTAAAATTCAATAAAATTTAAATGTCTCAATTTAAAAATAAAATAATTTGAATTAATTTTTATTGATGTTTTATTTATTTAATTTTTAAAAATAATTTTTTATAGATATTTTATTAATGTTTTATTTTAAAATTTTGTTTATATTTTATTTAATTTCATTATTTTATTATTATTATTTTTTAAATAAATTTATTTAAAAAATTTAATTAAAAAAAACATATATTTTTAGTGATATTTTATTTATTTAATTTTTAAAAAATAAATTTATTTAATTGTGTAAAAAATAAAATAAAATCAATTTTTATTTAATCTAGCTAAAAATAATTAAAATATTAAAGATACGTTTAATATTACTATTATTTAGTAAATAATTAAAAATGATAAAATAGTCCTTTGAGCATTTATCCTTCTTCTTAATATTCCAAACAAATATAAAATTCATATCATATCCAACCAAATAGTCATTTTCTGACCTCTAATCTCATGACTAAACAAACATGAGATACAAATTCAGTCCAACCAAATAGTCCGAGAACAATGTATCTCAGGACTAATAGTCTACTGAATTTCAATTCCCTTTTATCCAGTCTGTCCAAACAAACACACCTATGAATATAGTACAAGTCCTTACAATGTATGAGAGTTGTACTATAAAAAATTCATCTCTAGTGCCATAATTTCTTCACTGTCCTACTAATTTGATATATCTCCAAAAAAAAAAATTAAAAATTAGGACACTAAATATCAAACCAAATCAAGTCTAATCTTTTAAGTGTCATTAAATTACAACACCAAATTCCCGCCCGGGGGGGGGGGGGGGGGGGGGGGGGTGGGGTGTGGGGGTGTTGTTGGTGGTGGTGGTGGTGGTGGTGGTGGTGGAATTGCACCTCTTGTTAATGAGCTTCGAGACTAGTAGCAAACAAAGAAGCAAAAGCTTCAATTTCCTATTTGTTCAACATCAACCCAGTCTCAAGCCCTCCATTGCCATCTGTAGAATCTGAAAGAGAGAAAGCTCCATTTCTAGCAATTGATGTCATATCCACCTTCCTTGGTTTCCACCACCCAAAGTCAATCTTATACAGCTCAAACCGAGGTGAACCTGCGATGGTAAATACCCTATCCATGTCTAGCAAAGCAAATTCAGACAAGTCATCGACCCCTTTTACCAGTCTATCACTCAAACCTCCAATAACTTCACCAATTGCTTTAGCTGCCACAGCCACTCCATCTTCTGCTATTAAATCATTTGAATCTGCATTTACCAGATGAGTCGAAACACAACTCCCAAAATAAGTTGAAGGAATAGGGGGGGTCCAAGCGAGCCCTGCAATCCACAATGAATCCAATATGAACTTTCCCTGTCCTGTTGATTTTCCGAGCTTTAACTAGGCAAACCCATACGTAGGCACATGTTATTGTAAAGGCCGATACATGAAAAATATTGGATTGTCTCTCTTGCCATTGGGCGTTCACCCTCTTCTTCATATTCTCTAATTACTTTATTTATATTACACTGATATGTAATATCTACCTAAAAAATTTCCTGACCAGTCAACTGATGTATGGAATTATCAGTTCAAATTCATCTTAAAAGATGTGCTTGAAGCTAAGGACATCGGCCTATTGGTTCCTCTAATTTGTCCGGCTTAATTTTTAATTTTAATTTTTTTAATATTTGAAAAGTTATTTTAATCCATAGGGTCGGACTGTGTTAAGATTTTCAGCTCAATATATTAATTAATAGGTTGGGTTTAGAATTTATACTTTCAACCCAACCCGACCTATTATTAAATTAATTAATTAATTATAATATATTAAAAAATATATTTTTTGTTAGAATTTAGATTTTATATTGTTGATTTTATTGAAACTCATATTTGTAATATGTTTGATTAAATTTATTTAAGAAATTCTTTAATTTATAATAACCTCAGTATATTTATTTAAAAAATATAACATATAATTAAATTTAATTATAAAATATTTTAAATTTTTTGAACATATAGTCGGATGGGTAGACTTCAGATTTATAATTATTTTTTGAGCCGGGATTAGACAGAAATAAAGGCCTGATATTAGGATGGGACTGGGCTTAGGCAGACACGAAGTTCCTTACTACGTAGTGCTGCCCGTCCCAACAAACGTCTACCCTTACTTAAGCTGAATACGTGTGGAGAGGTGCAGAGTGGATATGAATAATTTTATATATTTCACTTTAAAGATTCTAAATGTATCCCAAAAGTGATTGTGTAATTGTGATTAAATTTGTATAATGTGAAATTTATGTGTAGAATGAATTTGTATTATAAAATAATAATTTTAAATAATTTTTGAATAATTAAATTTAAATTTGTAATATTACTCCGTCGATATTGAACAATATTGTCTCGTTTGAGTAGTTTTGATAATTCCTTTTTGAATCCACTAGACATTTATTTTCAATTATTTTTATTTTTATTTTTTGTGTGTGTGGGGGGAAGAATTGTGTATAAGAAAAATGTTTTGGACCTCAAAAAAAAGTCCCCCTAATCCCCCTAATTTCCTTTTATGGAAACTGTTTTCTTTTTTTTTTTTTTTTCTTTTTTTTTTTTTTTTTTTTTTACTAAAAAGGGGAATTAGGGGGATTCGGGGGCCCCGGATTCGGGGCCGAATCACCCCTGTTGTATATAAATGGGACAAATTAAAAAAAAAAGGAAAAATATCAAATTAGTAGGACAATAAATTTTTTTTTGTATTTTTATGATAGTGCAATTTTACTGTGTGCATAATACAAATTCTTTGTGTATGATGCAAGTCCTTATAATGTATCAGAGTTGTACTATAAAAAATTTCATCTCTAGTGTAATAATTTCTCTACTATCCCACTAATTTGATATTTCTCAAAAAAATAAAATAAAAATTAAAACACCAAATATCAAATCAAATTAAAGCAAACCAATTTTTTAAGTCCCATCAAATTACAACACCAAATATGGGGGGGAGGGGAAATTACAGGAAACACAAAACAGACTTGGCTCGAGCCAAATGATTTGCTTGCCAAGGAAGATCTTGAAATGGTTCTCCAGAGCGATTTTGAGTAGCTGCTCTTCCAAGTTCCATCCATGGCGAGGGAAGCGTGCTAGAACTTGCTACTCATGAAAATGATACTATTTTTTTGACAATCTAATTGCACCTCTTGTTAATGAGCTTCGAGACCAGTAGCAAACAAAGAAGGAAAAGCTTCAATTTCCTGTTTGTTCAACATCAACCCAATCTCAAGCCCTCCATTGCCATCTGTAGAATCTGAAAGAGAAAAAGCTCCATTTCTAGCAATTGATGTCATATCCACCTTCCTTGGTTTGCCCCAATCTTATACAGCTCAAAGCGAGGTGAACCTGCGATGGTAAATACCCTATCCATGTCTAGCAAAGCAAATTCTGACAAGTCATCAACCCCCTTTGCAAGTCTGTCACTCAAACCTCCTATAACTTCACCAATTGCTTTAGCTGCCACAGCCACTCCATCTTCTGCTATTAAATCTTTTGAATCTGCATTTACCAGATGAGTCGAAACACAATTCCCAAAATAAGTTGAAAGAATAGGGGGGTCCAAGCGAGCCCTGCAATCGACAATGAATCCAAGATGAACTTTCCCTGTCCTGCTGATTTTCCGAGCTTTAACTAGGCAAACCCATACGTATATGGGCACATTTTATTGTAAAGGCCGATACATGAAAAATATTGGATTGTTTCTCTTGCCATTGGGCGTTCACCCTCTTCTTCATATTCTCTATATTTGGTCGTGTCAATTGGAAAGTGCCAAGCATTGTACCAGGTGAAGCATTCACATTCAATATCATGAGGCTTCTTCTGTTGTTGTTGTTGTTGTTGTTGGATCCACTATGTTGCAACACCATGGTTAGGTACTTTCTCTCAAACTCATCTGGGTCGTTGATAATGGTCCTGTCATAGAATGGAGTTAATTCAGGGCTTAGACCTCCTCCTCCACCTCGGCAAATGGAAGCCCAAGAATGCATAAACAGAGCTGAAGTTTTCCCGTCAAGTACTGCACCCTTTGTTTGGAAACAAAGTGATTTGCAATGCCATCACGGGTACTCGATTGTCAGATGCCGGTAAGTTGGGTAAAAATGGTTCAATTTCTTTGACTTGGCGAAAGCTGCTTATATTGCTGGAGGAAAGATGACAAAAATCAGCTTCAGACTCGGCTATGGTAAGTGAAACTGCATCATCATCACCTTTAACGTACCGGATAATTGGTTTATCATCAGAATCTGCGAACCATGTCAGATTTCTGGCGAGTGGAAGGTAGTGGTGGAGGGTGACAGAGAGGGAATGTTTGAGTTTAGGAAGGATATTTCCTAAGAATGTAGTGGTTGAATATTGGTGGGCTTCGTAGAAGAAAATAGGCGCTTAACAGGAGAGAACTTCACCCAGAACACATCGAAGAATGTAAGAGGAAGAGAGGTTGGGGCGGCCGAGCATGAGCTAGTACTAGTCGGAGGTGTTGGAGTCACTCTGCAAACCTCAACCACCTTCACTGGATTGGGGGTTGGTGCCATGAGAGATCAAAGAAGTAAGCAAGGATAAAGGAGGAATTAATTGGGGCCTGGCCTGGGTGGTGTGGTGTATTGTGTTGTGTTGTGTACAAACTTTACTGGTTTATTGATTATATTTATAGTATGAAAAATACTATTCAAATAAATTAATTTCGATAATTTTTTTTAAAAAAAAATTCATTATTGTGACATATTATAACACTGTAACACTACCAACCAACCAGTTTTAACTATTCAGAAATTATTCAAAATTATTATTTTATAATTCAAATTTATTCTATATATGCACTCATATTATCCATAATTCAACTACCCATTCAAAAAAATTTGGATGGATAAGTCTGGTTTTGAACTTATTGTTATAATAAAGCCTTGTTTGTGAAGTGTATATTTTAGTTTAAAAGTTAAAAAATTACTAAAAAAGTCAAAAAATTATACAAAAAAAATTAAAGATTTCATTTTTTTTATTTGTTAAATATTTTTTGTAAAAATTAAAATATCATTATAAATACAATATTTTTTTACATTATATTTTAATAAAAAAATTAAAAAATTATTTAAATAACTTATTCCGAGTTTAAAATTTAAAATAACACTCGTTATTATCTTTTTTTTTTTGGGTGCTGGACACTTGTTATTATCGTGGCATATATAATAGTCAATGTTTAGAATTTCATAATAGCACTCGTTTATAAAGACATGGAATTGGACCCGCATCCAACGGGTGTACAGTGGATTTGATTTTGAAAGTTGGGAATTTTTTTTTTTTTTTTGCTTTCTTATCTCCTGATCGGATTGAAGAGTATTATTAGATTTATAGGGATTCATCACGAGTCTCGTTTCGATAATCTGAACTATTCAATGTGTAGATCAACGTGATTTTTTATAAGCATATAATACTCGACAAATTTTACACATTAAACTATTCGGATTATCGAAACGGAACCCGTGGTGGACTCCCACGAACCCAACAATACCTTCCAATCTGATTACAGACTAGAGAGAAACCCAACCTTCTTTTTTTTTAATAGATGGTGGAAAGTTGTGATTTGAAACTATAAAAGTACATGTGAAAAGGCCTGTTCGATATGAGTGCAAAGGGATGTGCACAAACCTATTTAACTCAACAAACTCGCCTAGGCCGACTCGACCGAGTACCAAATGAACAGTTTCAAATGTTGTTTGGGTCGACTACAGATGTTACCCTGCAGGTTTGGCGGCCAAAAATGGATATGGCCCAATCAAAATCAAAATCAAAAAATTCAAACCGACCGAGTGTCAATATAGGGTGATTTTTTAATAAATCCTGTTTCTAAATATTTTATTCCATCTAAATCATTTTTTTTTTTTAGTATTCCATTAAGTCCTGTTTAATGTAATATGACCAAATCATCATTTCTAATTTTTTTGCACATGTTTCTATTTTGAAACTAATACATAATAGTAGTCCATCATTTATGGAGAAAATCTTTCCCTCATTCTAAAGAGAAAATATTTCTTTTATTTCATAGAGAAAATTTCTCCTGCATTCCATAGAGAAAATTTCAAATTATGAATTTTGAAATTTTTTATAATTTGAAAATTTTAAAAATAGCCTAACAAAAAATCTAAATGAAAATTAAAATATAATGTAAATGTTTATAGTAAACAACAAATATTCAACTAACTTTTGAAAAAACAAAACTCATGTTAAAGTACAATGTAAATGTTCACAATAAACAATAAACATACAACTAACCTTCGAAAAAATAAAATTTATACCAAAATACAAAGTGAATGTTCACAATTTATAATAAACATACAGCTAACCTTAAAAAAATAATTCATACCAATGTAAACATTTACATTGCAACGTGAAAATATAAAACAAAATTGAAAAAAGTGAAAATAGACTATTTCAATTATTCAATAGTAATAAAAATGATTGTTCAACTAACAAGCATAGTAATAAAAATAACAAACATACAATTAACTTTCAAAAAAATAAAACTTATACTAAAATACAAGCATAGTAATAAAAATTTATACCAAAATACAAAGTGAATGTTCACAATTTATAATAAACATACAGCTAACCTTAAAAAAATAATTCATACCAATGTAAACATTTATATTGCAACGTGAAAATATAAAACAAAATTGAAAAAAGTGAAAATAGACTATTTCAATTGTTCAATAGTAATAAAAATGATTGTTCAACTAACAAGCATAGTAATAAAAATAACAAACATATAATTAACTTTCAAAAAAATAAAACTTATACTAAAATACAATATGAATGTTTACAATTTACAATTAATATAAAACTAATTTAAAAAAAATATATCATACTAATGTAAACATTTACACTGCAATATGAAAATATAAAACAATATTGAAAAAAGTAAAAATTGACTATTTCAATTGTTCAATGGTAACAAAACAATTGTTTAACTAACAAGCATAGTAACAAAACAACAAACATATAATTAACTTTCAAAAAAATAAAACTTATATTAAAATACAATGTGAATGTTCACAATTTATAATTAATATACAACTAACTTTAGAAAAACTAAATTCATACCAATGAGAATATTCACACTGCAACATAAAACAAAATTGAAAGAAAAAACAAGACTATTTCAATTGTTTAATAGTGACAAAAAATGATTGTTCAAACAACAAGTATAGTAACAAATAACCAATAGACTTTCAAACAATGTGAAATGTAAACATTCACAGTGATTGACAAAAAAATAGAAACAATGGTAGCAATAAAATTAGAAATTCAAAAAAAACTTAATCACCCTAAAAATAAAAAAATATCACCTACATCCTCATCATCATCTTTATCATTATTACTATTATTAACAATGTATGTAATTTCATCATTTCACCAATCCAAATCAAATCAAACCCACTTCGCAGAATATGTTTGTAACAAAATTGATCGGACATAAATAGAGTTTCGACTTACAACAATGGAGAAACATATAGTTTTGAACACGGAGTAACAATGGACGAATACTGAACTTCAAACACAAAGTAACAATGGAGGAACACAAAGTTTCACTATGATAATGGAGAAACACAAAATTTCACCACAACAATGGAGGAACATAATATTATTTCACTACCATTTGTAAATTGGAGTTTCTAAACCCTATCAAATAGAGAGTTTCGAATCCTAACACAATGAAACAATACCACAAATGTAAATAAAACGGATCAAAAAAAAATGTGAATAATGGTAACTACCAAAATAGATGTAGCAACAAAAAGAAAATGTATATATCATTTTTCTATGTAATACATATCAACAATAGACATAAATATATAATAGTCCAACAAACAATACAAATCAAGAAAAAAAGACCTCATGGAATAAAAACATAAATACATAAGACTAATTAGGTTATAATTTTTCTTAATAGACTTATTGGGTTAAAACACCTTTAAATGAGATTTATCAATAAAAAATCCAATATATAGTTCCATGTCCACGTGTTGCTTTTTTTTTTATTACTTTTCCAAATTACAACCTTGGAAAACCAAATTTCAAGAAATGGGTTTTATATTTATTTATAACTTTAATTACACACACTCTCTACTCATTTCATCTACCCTCTATCCTTGAAAAACCAAATTGTCACTTTCTCTTCTTTTTTTTTTTGATAATAAATGAGTTTTGCATCAATCTATAAATATAATATTAGTGAGTATTTGAGAAGATCTAACTAAGTATATTTTTTGACTTTTTATAAAAAGATATATAAAAAAATAAAAAAATGATGTGACTTAAAAAAATAAAAAGATAAAAAATGCGTTAATATAGGATATGTCAAATAATACTTTAATTTACACTCTCTCTCTCTCATCTTTTCGTCTAGTCTGCCCAACTCTATCTTTTCATTACATTGAATTGATTACATTATATCACTTTCTATCTCTCTTTTTCTTTTATACAGAAAATAGATTTGGTATACATCTATAAGGTACGGGGGATAAATATTCTTCATCGCCCGTACACCTTGCTACCAAACTTGCCTTGCTCTAAAAGACATCTTGCTTGTTGCAAATAGAACAATGGTGAGCTACCTGGCGGGTGGTTTGCCGGAAAACTCTTCCGACGTTTAAGTTAATTCAGTTGAGGAAGAAGAAAGAATGCACAGAGAGAGAGAGAGAGAATGTGGCTAAAGTTTTCTTACTCTTCTTTGGTTGTCTATGCACACTTTATCTAGACTGGCCTTGCAGTCCAAGATTGTGCACGCACTACTTTTGTTGTCCTTTGCTGGACGCGTGGTTGTACTGTCCACTCTCTTCTTTACATATGTGTGTCAATACTGCCAAATAGCATTGGCCAAACAGCCAAACGGTATTGACGCGTACTTTAGGTGGATTCTTCACCATAATTCATTGGGCCATGTGGAATGCTCTAGCCGAGAAGTCACTTATGTTATCCTCGAACATACTAGCTCTAGAAATCCTTTTGCCAAGCTAACTTAGGTCGGCCATGCCAACCGACTTCCTTACACGGCCGAAACTATCATAACACCAATCTTCAGTTCGGTCGAAGATCTTCAGCTCGATCATATGCCACCGGCTCATTCATAACTTGACCTGGCTCGTGACCGAGGCACGGTTCAAAGTATTGCTCAGTCCGCACATAACCCGATTCGCGCTTATGGCTCAAACTGATCCTAGCTCGACCCACCGTAAAGGTGAGTCCAACTCTAGTTCAGACTTGCATTGGCCCTGCTCGTGCTAATGGACCAAGTCCTGCCTAACTTGGCCCAACATCATGGACCGTATAGGTTTAGCTCAGACCATTTGTTTGTCACAAATTCCCCTTTCATATAACATTAATTACATACTCTATCTCTTCTCTTTCCTTCTACCCCAACTTTCTCTTTCTTCCATTATAGTTTTACACACACTCTCTCTCTACTCGTTTCTTCTACTACTGACTCTTTCTCTCTCTTCCGTTACATTTACCGCTTCTCTTTTCCTTCAATTAAATTGATTACAGTACTCTAAGAGGACATTACCACTGGAATGTAATGCCATTTGGATTAAATACTGCATCACAAATCTTTCAAAGATGGATGGATTCTATTTTTTAATGAACTTAAAGATTTTTGTGTAGTATATATAGATAACATTCTTATTTTTTTCCAAATTAACGGAAGAACACAAGAATTATCTTAGGCAATTATGTAATAAATTCCAATAACATGGAATTATTCTCTCTCCGAAAAAGATAGAGGTAGAGAAAGAAGAAATAGAGTTCTTAGTATTAATCCGTACATCAACAGGATTGAAATTACAATAACATATTATTTCAAAAGTAAAAGAATTTCCAGATGAATTAACTGAAGTAAAATAACTTCAAAGTTTTTTAGGAATTCTTAATTATTGAAGAAATTACATCAAAAAACTAGCAAAATTAGAACTTCCTTTATTAGCAAAATTAAAGAAAGATGTACAATTTTGCTGGTCAAAAGAAGATACTAATTTAGCTAAACAAATTAAAGAAAGTATTATAGTCATGCCCATAGTTTATTTACCTAAAAAATGAGATAAGCTTATTGTTGAAACAGATGCCTTAGATTTATGTTGCGAATGTGTATTAAAAGCAATACCTTCTCAATTCTGGACTAAGTCCAAAAAAACAAATAGTTATGGAATTAAAAGTAGGAAAAAACATATTTCTATAAAAACTTAGAAACAAGAATTAATTTGTGCATATAATTCTGACAAATTTAAAATATATTATTTTTGAAAAAGAATTTTTAGCAATAAAAATTGCTTTAAAAAAATTCCGTATATATCTTGATCTTGAATGCTTTATTGTTAAAACAAACAATCAAGTAGTAAAAGATTTTTTAGTTAACAAGAAAAATATTGAAGAAGGCCGCCAACTTCGATGGTATAATGAAATTGCTACATATACTTTTGAAGCTGAACATTTGAAAGCAACTAATAACTCTTTTTTGCAGATTTTTTAAGCAAAAATCACTAAACCAGTGTTTTCTCTTTTCAGCCATGACATGAACAAAGGTAAACAGCCCGCTAAGTTTGATAAAGAATGGGTGACAATTACCAAAAAAGAAATCTCCAAAACAGAAAAAGTTTATGTTGTTTTTCAGGCAGACAACCTATAATTTACACAAATTGAAAAGATTGCAACACGCAAGTTATGGGATTCCCTAGAGCATGTTATCAAGCATATGGCAGTTTGGCAAAAGCTAAAAAGACTTTCTGAAGTGCTCCATCAATGCCTATTTTTTAGTAGCAACAAACCAATCCAACCCCTTTTGAATTTCAGAAATCTAAACTAGATGAATATGAAATTAAAGACTTTTTTAATCCTGGTATTACTAGAAAAATTTATAATGAATTAAATGGTGTGTGGAAAACCCACATTTCTGAAAACAAAAAGGGTTTTAGATTACATATGTCTAATTTATCATTTCAATTAGTGCAACAAACCACTTGAACAAATGAGTTATAAAAACTTTGTTTCCAACTCATTAAACAAATGAATTGGGATCAAGATTTTAAATTTAAAAAAATAATTACTTTGTTCAAATTTCTGAATTCATAAACCATGAATATTCAGATCCTTCTTTTGAAACAATTAAAAGAATTTATCTTTTTGAAAAAGTAAGAACAATCCTTCCTTGTGAAATTTTTAGACTCATTAGAGATAAAGTAGAAGACCATTATGAAAGAATTAAACAAATTCCCAAATCAATTAATAAGATTAATTTACAAGATGATATTCCAAAAATCACATTCTTCTTAGATACCTAAAAATGGTTTTATGAGGATAATGATTGGAAGGTCTCTGAAGAAATTGACTGGGGAATAACTAATCAAGTTATTCTTCAAAATTCTCATCCTATACAATGGAAAGATTTTCCAGAGATGATCAAGGTAATGCTTTCAAAAGTAATAAAAAAATTACAAATGTAGCAAATATTTCACTTTTTTGGATTACTAGCACCATTAGATGGCGTGAAAAGGAAAAATTCTATTAGCCATGTCAAATTTGGTACTTGAAAAAGATTGAAGAATCAGAATTAGCTCATGATAGACCATTAATAAATTCAAAGGGAGAGGTTATTAATCCTCAAGAACTAATTAATGTCTTATGTCCTGAAGATTATTGAGTAGAAAGCCTAATATTGTTGTTCCAAGTGGCACAAAGCATAAAAAGTTGCAGTGAATTGCCTTTTATGGTAACTGATGGATGAAGATTATTTGCTACTATGGAGCCAATTTCATATAAAAGAACCGCTACACAACAATATGAAGCAGAAGATTTTCTCAACAATCTGGCAAAAAGAAATTTGTTAGATCTTCCTCTAGATTTGGCAATGCAAGCTGATGAAGTGGAAGTTTTCAAAACACAAGAATGGAGTCAAGCCCAAGATTATCCATTATCCGAAGATAGTGTCTTCATGTACAATCTAGACAATATGATGAGAGCATAATGGGCCCATGAAGATAGATTGCAGATATACCAGATCGATTGCATCCTTATCTAGCATACGTGGTAGCATCTGCAACAATAATAAAAAGATAAGATTAGCCAAATCTTATCCAAAACAGTTTCTCTTTTTTCAAAAACAAGGAAAAGGGACCGTATATGTAATAAAAAGTCATTGTAATTCTTTTAGACTAGACTTTTTGTATTCTAGCTTCATAGACTTTTAGAAAAGCAATGAAGGCTACAGATAGTCTTGAAGACTTTTTGTTTAGACTTTTGTTTGTATCTACAAATTGTATTCTATAAATTGACATTGAAGCCAACATAATGGATCGTTGTAAATTCTTAAAAACTCTCTCATCTTTTGCTTACATCTCATATTACTACTTTCGCAATTAGTTAGAAAATATAAATATAGTATTTGGTATCAGAGCCCAAGCAACGAACTTGGTGAAAAGCTTCATAGCAAGATCAAGTTCTATGTAAGTATACTCTTTCAGATTTTATTTCCTTTTGATAGTTATATAACTAATAAATTATTGTGGTATTTTTTGTTTCACTATTAGCTATCAAAAAACTCATAATATTGTTAAACTTCAAAGCCTATATACCCATAGACTGTTAACCCATAATCGCCAGTTGAAGGCTCCTAGTGTCACGACCAAAACCCGCCTCTATAGGTTTAGCGTCGTAACCGGCCAATAATCCTCGAATCATCAAAGGCCTATGACCTGAATATCATAAAATATAAAGGGCTAACAAAAACAAATAAAGAAACATACATAGTCCATTGAGCTGTGTAGACATATATGAGACAGAAATTTAAAACTTAGATACATAAGAGTGACGTTGTATATATATAATAGTCATACGTCACCAAACCCACATAGACAGAACTTACAAAACATGCTCGGATAAAACATACAAAAGTCTCAAAGACTTGATTTTCATAAACTTGATCGGATCTCAAAAGGAAACCTCCTCGGGAGGCACAGTGGCTGGCTAACTTAAACTCTCCAAGCAACAACTTAGGCCTGGTCATGCGCCTGCTCACCTACATATATAATATAAATAGTGAATAGAAGCCCAGTGAATAATAACAGAGTAAAGAATTTAATTAATGATATCCCATAGCAGATTTCAAATCAGATACAAATTCAAATTCGCATACTTAACCAAAAATCAGAGCAATTATATGTGGTACATCCATTTAGCTATCATATCATACCAATTTTGCATAGTCGATACCGACGATCACATAGGTCCATATCTTGTGCACAAGTAGCCATGGTATTGTTACCCCTAGGCAAGGGCCACGTGAACATAAGCTTCGGTATTGTTACCCCCGGGTAAGGGCCACGTGTATATTGGCCATAGGATTGTTACCCCCGGGCGAGGGCCACGTGAACTAAGGATGCCATAAATATATTTCAGAAAAATGGACATTCATTCATGATTCATAAAATAGCATTTCAGTCAGAAAATACTTATAATCAAATATAGCTTTATAGAGTTATTACTCACAGGTGGCTTCGGATGCAGACAGACAGAGTAAACTAATCAAATGGCTTACGGCGCGTGACCTACATAAACATAACAAATACACATAATGAAACACGCACTCAGATAGTACTTAACGTATTGCATTTCGTTCTTGGTGTGTTTCTAGTCCTTTATCCTCATTTTAATCTTGGCCTAGGAATACCTAGGATGCAATGAGAATGCCAAAATATGTTGTTCAACACTTAGTCAAATTTGCTGAAAACAGGGGCCTCGCTCGAGCGGAGGTCCAAAAATGTTAATGGTCGCTCAAGCACAACTATGGTCACTCGAGCGGTCTGCAAACTTTGCAAAAGTACTGGTTGCTTGATTGTTCTGCTCAACGTACGCCAACAGTCGCTCGAGCATGAGATTGAGGTCTTTGCTCGAGCGTAACTCTTGTCGCTCGAGCGGTCTGTAAAACATGGAAACTTCTGGAAGCATGCAATTTACGCTCGAGCTAACTTTTGGTCGCTCGAGCGGAGGTGCAAAAACAAAGGTGGTCGCTCAAGTGCAGGATCTGTCGCTCGAGATCGAGTGGAGAGGCAAAATTCTGGAATTTTCAGATTGCACTCCCAAACTCAAAACTCGAATTCAAAGCTGAAATTCATGATCTTTTGGGCTAAAATTGAAGGAAACTTGAATAAACTTATTAAACTTCATGAATTCAAAACCATGTCACAAAAGCAAAGCCCAAAAGCATGCCATTTGTTCAAATTTAAACTTAAAACTTTGACAACATTACATGCATGACATTCTTGACTTCAAAGCTTTCAAAACATGATCAATTAAGGTAAGATGATATGAAACTTGATAACTTTCCAAACCCAAAGTGAACTAGGGACATGCATGAGAGAATTGCTTAAATCTCAACTCAAAATTGTAATGAAGGTGCATGCATACATGGTATGGCTTCAATTTATCAATTTTAGCTCAATCATTGTTCTACATCTCTAACTTCTCTTGAATTCTTGTATGGATGAGTCAAATATAAACTTAAGGAATGAAAATCTTACCTCAAGTTCTCAATTCTTTGAATTCTTAGTGAGTTCTAGCTCAAGTCTCCAATTGCCCTTCAATTCCCTAGTAATTTCTCTATTTCCTTCCTGAATTCAACTCTCTCTCTCTCTCTCTCTCTCTCTCTCTCTCTCTCTCTCACGTTGGAAGCTCAAGGAGGAAGAAAATGAGAATGTAAAGTGTAGTCTTGAAGTCTCATATGCCTTATATAGACTCAATTAAGAAGGCTTAATTACACTTGGCTTAAACTAAGCAAATGGATATTATTAATTCTAATTAATTCGTTCCGAATCGAATTTCAATTAAACCTACCATAAATTTCTAAAAATCCCATGTAAAACATAAATCAAGTCAATTTCATGATTGGATGCTGATAAGGCCGCCAATTAGCAGAACAAAATGGAAACACGAACAGATATTTCTACGATAAACAGATGGAAACACAAATAATACAACACACATGCAATTAATGTAGAATTTCTTCTTAATTACTTATTAGGCATCCTTAATCATGGTTTAACAGTTAATCATAGGTCGGGGTTGTTACACCTAGGGTGTTAGTCATTTAGGGACATGGTTTTACGCACTTGAAGAAAAATAAGAAGGTTTTAAGTACCATTGATAGTCTAATATGGCAAAAGATACTCAAGAAAATATTAGATGTATGGCTACTCAAATAGGAAGGCTGGAATTTGAATTTGATCATAGTATACACATAGATAAATGAAATAGTAATAATTTACTTATTATAACTTCTACTATTAATAGTCTATGTGATTTATCTCATTTCTGGTTGGAAAACACAGGGAAAAAAAAACACAAAAACATAATCATATGTATATAGACAAGACATTAGATTTTTTGCATCAAACTTTAGTAAATGTGGAACAAGGTGTTAGAGATATTGGTAAGATAATTAACATAGATTTAAATAAAAAACAAAAAAATACGTTTCTCTTTCCCAAAACATTCTTTTGACTAAACATAGAATAAAATCATTTCTTTTCTTTCAAACTTCCGTTTCATTTCAAAACCATTTTCTTTACTCTTAAACCTCTCTACGTTGACATAAAAGAATTTCACTCAAACATTAGTTTTGAAAACACGTCCACACCTACAAGTCATACCTTGGCCCACATGCCACCACTCTACACGGATCTACACCATAATACAACTACTACCTTCCCTGACCATAGGCCCAAGGCAAAAGACAACCACAATACAAAACCAAGAACGTACACATCCAAAATATAAATAACTGAAAGAAATACATACTCCAAATCCCATTTCCACCGGCATATAGCATGGATGTCAAAAGCTACACCAACAACAGATAACACTTTACCGGCCTCACCCAGAAAAGAACGACCCCAAGGTCATACTTTACCAAGTGCAAACCAGAAAGGAGAAGAACCTATCACAAGGCGCCACGCTTTACCGGCTCAATACGACGAGAAATAGACCTCTTTTCACACTTTATTGGGCGCAAACTGGAAGGGACGAGGAAATCTCTATCAAGGCACTACGCTTTACCGGCCTTACCTAGTGGGAAACAGACCCCCACACAATAAGAGCAATAATAGCACAACATGATAAACTACATAAATAAATACACAAGTGTAATACATACACTTAATCCAATCACCACAACAACGATCACTATCAGTTAAATACATTTATCCATTTTTTCCAAAATGTGCTCTGCACACTACTATTCAACAATGGATTTTCCTTTTATTTTCAAAATATTTCCAAAATACGATATGACTTACTAATCATCAAAACCAAAACTACCCAACGACAATCTCATAACATAAACAACATTCACAAGCGTTCCAATTCCTTTCTAACAACATAATCCACGACATAAAAATGGAATTGTTGTTCACAATGTCCACCAACAAACATGATTACATAATCTAACACGCAGACCTTACATATGTCATCTACAAATCAACAAACAACACTGCCCTCCACCAATGGCCAAGGACAAAACTCTACAGACTCCAATTATTTAATAACGACAACAATCATGTACAACCCAAATTCCAACCCACCAGTTTATAAAGAATTAACACAATATCAATTCGTTTGAAAACCTAGTTTCACCTTTTTAAACCCCCAACATGCTCCACGCACACCAATACCCATTTATGATTTATCCAAACCCCCCCAACTCGTTTATATAAAACATGACTCAATATTTAGTTAACATTACCCATTTCTCCTTCTGTAATCCGATGATTAGAAGCTAAGACTTCCCAACCCCATACTCTAAACATCATCACAACGTCATAATCAACCACCAACTCAACCCAAAACCTATAACCTCAAACCCAAACCAGCCCATATGTGTTTAATAAAACCAAACTTGAAAACTATACTTTTAATACAATAAAAAGTAACACACATCTATCTATAGCGAGGTATTGAAAAAAAGCTCAAGAATCCTACCTCTTGAAGCGAAGAGGAGAAAAGCTGAAAATCCACCGACGACGAAAACACGATTTGCTCAGATTAAAAAAATGCCATTGCCACCCTCTACGCTTTGGTTTATGGGACTAGGGGTAGATGTGACGACCCCAACTTCCGTAATCTTATATTACATTATTTTAATAAGCTTGATTGTGTGATTGGGTGATTGTGTGTTTAATTGTATGATTATATGCTTAATTTTGTGACTATCTGTCGATTCATGGAATATCTGTTTACTTAACGACTTAGAATCAGAAATTGAAAGCCCAAACAGCTTCAGAAACCGAAATTCACTGGCCCAATAAACAAGTTAGAATATTTAGAATTTTATGGAAACTTTAATTGAAATTTAATTCGGATCAAAATAATTAGAATTAATCAAAACTAGGTGGGATTAATTAGTTCTAAGCTAGCTTAATTAGCCTAATCTAATCACACCCTATATAAGCCTAACTTATGTCTTGAACTCATGATATACAACACTTGGGCTGAAATTGTTGAGAGAGGGAGAGAACTCAACTCTAGAGAGAGAAGGAGAAGAGAATTGTAGAGAATTTGAAGATCAAGCTTAGATACTCTTGAATTCACACTCTAGGCAAGAAATTCTCCCTTAATCTATGTAGATAAAACATATAGAAGTCAAATTCATCTAGTTTTTGAGTTTTTTTTTTTAATGAAATTGTACAATAGAGGCATGAATTACCTTGAATTGGAAAATTTGAGTTGAATTATGTACATCCATGCATGATCTTTCATTTTTGAGTTAAGATTTCTTGAATTTCATACATGCATGAGGTCTAGAAGGCATAAACTTGAAGGTTTTTCATGGTTTTATACATTTCATGCCATATTGTTGTGTTTTGAAAAGAAGAGCATTCAAGTTAAGACATGCATGGTTTATAACTTTAAGTTGAGTTCAAATTTGAGAAATGGACCATGATTTTGGAAAATTGGTTTCAAATTAACTATGTTTTGATGTTCTATGATGTTTCTCCATGTTTTTGTACTAACCATGCAAAGTTTGAACCATTGAATTGCAAGTTTGAGCTTCAAACGCAATTCTGAAAATTTCAGAATTCGACCAGTCCACTCAAGCGAAGAAAGTGTCGCTCGAGCATAAAAATCAAGCTCCAAGAAGTTTTACAGAGAATTGCACGGTGACTCGAGCAGCAAACCTTGTACTCAAGCGAACCCTGTTTTTCACTACTCATGGCTCGAGCGACAGAAAGTTGGCTCGAGCCTAAAAATCATGCAACCAGTACTTTTACAGAGTTTTACAGACCTCTCGAGCGACCAATGTTGCGCTTGAGCGAAGACCCTATTTTC
The DNA here is from genome assembly GCA_030407325.1 of Camellia japonica. Classification (NCBI taxonomy): domain Eukaryota; kingdom Viridiplantae; phylum Streptophyta; class Magnoliopsida; order Ericales; family Theaceae; genus Camellia; species Camellia japonica. The sequence goes on along the minus strand of JAPPVO010000002.1, from coordinate 174,906,996 downwards.
AGCAAATTTTGGCTAACGCTTTCAAGTGCATACTTTCATCCTCATATCATTTCAAATACTCTTAGGCACCAATTGGACTCATAAAATCATGGAATGAGTTAGAAACACACAAGAAGAGTTGAATTAAAGTGAAATGGTTATTGAATGGTGCTTCAATTGTGTATTTGTTATGTGTTTTGTTTAGGTGGACATCCGAGGCCTAGCATCGATAGAACCAACTGTGAGTTACTTTATAACAATTTGTTCAAGTGATATTTACTTTCGAAACTATTATTACTCTCGAAATCGATATATGATTGATTGAATGGTTTATTGAAACGTTATGATGATTGATGGAATGGTTTATTGAAATGTTATTTCCTTGATGAATGAAGTTCCATTTGAAATTGTAATCATGGCATCCTTTAGTGAGGCTCTTGCCTGGGGGATATAATACCATGGCCCATTGTTTAATAAGTCTTTTCCTGGAGGATATAATACCGTGGCCCATTGTTTAAAAGGCTCTTGTTTGAGGAAAAACAATACCATGGTCCATTAGCTCTCACCAGGGGAAAACAATATCGTGGCCCATTGGAATAATTGAAACATAAAAATCTCTGATGTTAGACCTACGTGGTCACATTGAATATGGAATGATTAAATGACCCATCGGGGTCCCGTTGATTGACCCTTGCAGTCCCATTGTCATTGATATATTGTTACTCTATTGGATGTGCCACATAAATGGATTGAAATGGCTATTAACATTGAGATTTGAATGGAATTGGAAATTGATATTTGGATATATTATCGAACTTCATTCATATAACCTTTTTATTTTGTTATTACTCACTGTGTCCTAGCTCACCTTTTATATGTATATGTAGGTAAGCAGACGGAACATCAAGGTTAGGAGAAGAAGCCTCGGAGTCTACCCCATTGTCAGCCTTTTTGAAGAGCTTTCGAGAAGGAGCAAGCTTTTTCTCGAGCAGAGCCAAGCAAAGTCAAACCCCTTTTGTTTTTGTTTGAGATTTCATTTGGGTACTTGTATATGGGGTTTTTGTTTAATCATGACTTGTGGAGTTTGGATAGATGGATTAGATGTTTTTTTAAACTTTTGTAATGTATTCACTTGTAGAATGGTTGTACAATTTTAATATGAGGTCTTTTCATATAAGCACAGTTCAGTGGATTATTTTCAAGTATTATATTGCTTTTGCTAAGCTCCGTAATTTATATTCAATTGATTTTGTTAATAGAGGCCGTGAGTAATCTAAGATTACTGGCCGGTCATTACGCTAAACCTATAGGGGCGGTCTTGGATCGTGACAGTAGAAAACGGGTGTAACTAGATGAAACCCAAGCTTTTATGTTTTACACATAATTTTACATAAGTATGTATAATTTACACGGTGTGGACCTACAATTACACTTAATTTTTCTCCTTAAAAAAACATCTGCAACATCAGCACGACATTTTCCTAGCAAAACACACCACACAAGTAAACATTTTAGGAAAACAGACGTGCGTGCGCAGGGGTAAGATGGTGTAGGATAGGTTAATGTGACAGGCGCATTAGATTGGTAACCTGAAATGCGTAACATGCAACAAATGAAACTACACAACAGTGGAAAAAATCGAACCCCTGTAATCGGGAAACCACACGACCCACACAAATCATTTGGAAAACCAGTACCCACACCAATCAACCGGAAAAACATTATCCACGCCAAACCAGTTAGGGGAAAACACACACGACTCGAAATTGGAATCGAATATTCACACAAACTGTGAAAAAGTATATAAGAAAATGGTGCTACCAAGTGTGTACTGTACCTGATGTATAACAGTAGCGTTTTGAAGAATAAAAACGTAGCCTCCATTCAATGACGGTGATATGCTTAACCCACACACCTCAATCCCAACCCCATCCCCCGTCACATATATGCCACTCCCAAGAGATATGGGATACATGTTTCCTTAATAAAACAAACTGGTGAATTTCAAAATGGGTAGAATTGTCTAGGAAAACACATAACAATTCAAAAAATAACTTTGTTGCACTATACACGGGATATGTAGGATTGAACAAACTAACAAAAAATAAAGTAGGACCACACAGATCAATTGTTCTGCATATAGGACTTCCCAATAATTTTCCCTAAAAAAAATAGTAAAGACAAAAAGAAAATATTTATTTTAAAAATCTAACCAAATCAAACACTTATCTTTCATTTAAAAAATTAAATAAATAAATACATTTTTAAAACATGATTTAAGAAAATCGGTATTATTATTTTAAAAAATAACATTTTTCATGTTATTCATTGAAAAACGATATGGTAGATAAGGTAGAGTACACAAGTTTAATTAATAATTTTTGAAACTAAAAATGCAAAAATAAATAAATAAGAATACTAAGTAAAACATTAATTTTTGGGTAAATTATACTTACCTTCCCTGAGGTTTCTGACAAGACCTCCCTTGTGGTTTCAATAATAAAACTAAACTCCTTTACTTTTGAAACAATTATTAAGATTTTCCCACTATTAACTTTTTTGTTAGTTTATTTAACATAATATGTTGATGTTATGTATTATGAGTCAGACATTCCAAGATTGTCCTTATATATTCAAATAGAAAATTTCGCTCACCTCCCCTAAGGCTTTACAAAAAAATTAACAAAGACCCATACATATTTTAGTAATGTTGAACAAATTTATTAAATTCTACACAATATTTTTAAAAAAAAAATCTAAATTCCGTTCATAAATATATTTAAATTTATAATATAAAAAAACTTTAGAGATTAATGTATTATATCTACATGTGTTATTAAACCCTAAATTAAATCAATAAATGTGTTTAAACAATAAATAGAAATTCAATCTATTGTACAACGGGAATCATTGCTCATTTTATTACATAGAACCAAATTCCTTATAATGACAAACATATATATAGTAGAATAATCACACATTAAGAGTCAACAAATTGATCACCATCAAATCTTATACTAAATTAAATACAACCCTTTATTTAAAAATTACAAAACAAAATATAAAAAATGTTGATTTTTATTTTTAAAAAAGACCACCAATTTATATTTTATGCATAGAAATAATTAGTAATAAAAAAAATTATGTCAAAAAAAAATGCCTATTTTGAGATATTAGAGTTTGAATAAAAATTTGAAAAGATACATAGTTTTAATAAAAATATATTAAAAATAAATATATGTATTTCAAGTTTTGTTTTATGAATACCTATTTTGAGAAATTAGAGTTTGAATAAACATTTAAAATTACAAATGGGTATTTGATTTTTTTTTTTTTTTTTTGGTATGAAAATACCTATGTAGAGAAATTACTGTTTTTACAAAATTTTGAAAATACCTATTTTTAATAAAAACTTATCTTAAAAATACATAGCTATTTTGAATTTTGTTTATTAAAATTACTTATTTTGAGAAATAATTAGTAATAAAAAAATTTGAATTGGTAGATGTAGAAATATAGAGAAAATGAGAGAGGTAAATTACAATTACATCCTCTGAGATTTCTAACAATTATATAGATCTCATTTGTGGTTTCATCCTCATACCAAAGGGTAATATGGTTATTTTGAACACCCAAGTAACGTCGTTTGTGCTAACTTAATAAATTGGGAAAATTTTGATAATGTTAGCAAAAGTAGGGGAGGTTTTTGTAATTATTGAAATCACATGGGAGATTCTTGTAATTGTCAGAAATCTCAGATGAGTTAAGTGTAACTTACCCTTAATTTTTTTAACTAAACATAAAAAAAAAATACCTAAAAAGTAAAATAAAAAAATTGACTCAAAAGAAAGAGGATATTTTGGTCTTTTTTTTTTTTTTTGGTGAGTAAGTTATAAAATAAAGACAATGAAATTTACAGGTTTACAAGGGGCATACCCCAGGCACGCCCAACAACAAAAAAATAAACAATTACAAAACCAACATAAAACTACCACTACATCCCCACAGAGAGAGGAGAGAAATACAACCCAACCCCGCAAATGCAGGAGAACAACAGAAAAACAAAAAACCCAACTTTCCCCGTATATTCTTTTTGTCCCCAAGTAACCCCTACCATCAAAGATAATAGATGGAAACTTGGGGTGGATATACGGGCAAAGATACAAATAAACACCACAAAGCTTATAAAACACAACAGACATACTCACAAAGCAACAACCCACACGTTCAATCAAAAGATAACTACTCCCATATGCCCCTAGTCTCTACCGCAAATAAACCCATGGAATCCAATAAGCATCCCACTCCTCATAGCCGTGACATCCTAGCCACTAACCAAAGCCGTGACGGAGAAAAAAATCTATCCCATGAGAAATCCGGACAAAGTCACATGAAGCTAGCACGATCGGTAACCATAATCAACGATCTTATTACCAAAGAATCAAATTTTTTCTAATGAAACATTATCTAGTTTTTCTAATTCTATACAAGTGGAAGTGGTTGATTTCATTTAATGCATCCTTAACTAGTGTCCTAAGGGCACTTGTTAACAAAACCCTTATTTTATTTGATGAGTCTTGAAATTTGTTAAATTTTAAATAATATATTAAAAATAGAAAGTTATTGAAGATAAATTAATATAACATTAAGGAATATACTATTCTAGATTTTTTTTTTTTGGGTATAAAATTATATGGTGTTTTTTAGTTTTTTAGTGACTTTTTAACTTTTTTAATTCTTCCCAAACCTTGCTCTAAGAAAATGGTAATTGTTAAGATAACATTGGTGTTTACTTTATTTTTTTCCTTTTATTTTTGCCTTTCATTCAAGCTTAATCTCCACGTCCGTTCGACCTCTGTTAGAAATGGAATAACAATAAACAGATTCATATGTGAAGATGATAATGGATGCCTCATTCAAATTCTAAGCTCCCTCTCTAAGCCTTTGGCTGGGTGTGCCGTCAAGAGTGGGCAGGGGTTCTGGCTGCCAGCCTCCTCTTTTCTCCTTCACCATCTTTTTTCTCATTTTCTTTGTCTTTTTGCTTAATAATATTGAGAGATTGTCCTTCCAACCTTTTTCGACACAACCACCACCACACTGCCACCAAATCTAATACATTGCCACCTCCATGGATCCACCCTCACTAGATCTACCTCATCTCCTTCAAATCTACCTCTAGCCACTAGTGTTGGCATTGCCTCTCCCTCTTTTCAATCTTCCAAATCTGATGTTTGGTTTATGCCCAAACTTTCACCCTCGCTCCCAAAACTTTAAGATTTGGTTTCAGATCTTCTTACAATCCGAAAATCGACGCTGTTTAACGCATTCTTTTCACGCTCTGTGACTACCTTAACCTTAATGTTTCATCTTGACCAGCAGCGGTGGGTTTTCAAATTTCAAGTTGAAGGTTGCGGTGTAATGGAGTTTTGGATGTGTTTGGCAACTTGGATCTAGTTTTTTAGATTTGTTTTCTTATTTTTTTTTTATTACTATAATAATCCTCCCTATGTGAAAGTTATATCCCTAATTTGTGAGGGTTTTTTCTCCTCCTCTATGGAGGCTAGGATTCTTCCTCTTATGGAAGTTTGTTATCTCTTTATGAGATCTTTTGCTACCGTTGTACGAGATTGATCAAAAATTTTATCGGTTTTCCAATCTAAAAAAAAAAGCATTGCTCTAAAGAATAAAAAAGTTCTTCCCAAACCAAGCCTAAAGTGCAAACTAAAGTTTATGTTGTGTGGTTCCTTTATTCGTCGTGGTAGCTTTAGTTTTTTTTCTTTTTCTTTTTCTTTTCAAGTTCGGATTCTCTACTGAGCTTGGGCACTTTTTTCTCCCCTTTTTTTTTTTCAAATTTCTACCTAAATTCATGATCCAAACACAGTATAAAAGATTTATACTCTTTCAAATTAGATTAGACTATATCGTTGTCCAGCTTTTGATTGCTAATTTATGAGAAATTATAACGTAGTTATATTAAAATAAAATAATCATTATACAGAACCCCAAAAAAAAAAAAAAAAAAAAACAAAACAAAACCCCAAAGGCCCAACAAGAAACCCCACATAATCTATAAACAACAAAACACAAAAGCCGCCAAAAGAATCAAATTTTGAAAAAGTCACCAATCTTCTTACATAGGTGATTTGAAAAAAGTAAGATCTATATCAAAATAAAGTCCAAACCTGCCATCGCCGTCGTCCTTGCCACCACTACCCAACCCCACCATTGCCGCCGTTATCTTCTTGAATTTTGATTAGCACCGAAAGCCAGAGTCAAAAAAGAAAAATCCCCACAACAAAAGGGAGGAGTGAGAGAAGAGGGTAATCATTGGTGATGAAGCGGTTGTTTCAACTGGGGAATGGGTCAGACTGATTCACGCTTCCAACCAATCTGCTAGGCTCGACGTTCACAAAGGGTGCCTGCAAAACAGTCCAAGGGGGGAGATAGTCCCCCGGTGGACATTCTGACGATCAAGTTAGATTAGAACAAGTTGATTTTTTTAGGGGAGAGAGAGAATGTAACTAGGGATAGAAAAACTTAACCTCGATGTATCTCCAAGACTTTCTTATACCCGTTGCTCATCATTTCCTTGTCCATTCCAAGCTGTCCCGTTGGCCGAAAGTCTATAGTCTAGTTAACATCGTTCATGGTGAGTCTGCATCCTCCGGCATGGAAGGGTTACTGCATTTAATGCTATGAGGGCCTTATTAATGGCTGATGTATGGGTGCAATAACTTTACAGGATCTTTGTCTATTTTCGTGGCTGATTTTCTGCCTGATAAATGTTTAAATGCTATTGGTCCTGGTTCAATATTGGTTCCTTAAGGATACTGGGTTTTGGTAACTGGGCCTTGAGTTGGGGTATTGGTTTTGGTTTAATATTGGTTTCTCAAGGATACTGAGCTTTGGTATCTGGGCCTTGAGTTAGGAGCTAGGCCCTCTTGAGGCCTATCAGTATCAATAGTCCTCCAGTCCCAAGAATAGCTTTAGTCCAACGAAAGGAATAAGAAAAGGATTGGCCGTGCGGGGAGGAGGTAGGGGCAGGAGGTGGTGGAGTGGTGAGGGAATCGATCAACCATAAAGATGGTTGAACGCGAAAGTGGCTGCGCATAGAGGTGGTTAATCGTGAAAGATGACCGTCCGGTTGACCGAGCGTGAAGAAAGACCGCAGGGCTGGACGAGTGTGGAGGTGGCCGATCGTTTATGATGACCGCCGACTGGTCATGAAGGATAACCATCGGGCAAGATGAGCGTAGAAAGGGCCGATCGTAGAAGATGACCATCAGGCTGGCCGAGCGTGGAGGTGGCCGATCATAGAAGATGACGGTCAAGCTGACCGAGCTTGGCGGTGGCCGAAAAATACAAGGAGCAGCAATTAGGCCCAGCACTTAAGTTGGTCGCAAAGAGGCCGGTCCGGCCACGATCGAAGCCCTTGGGCGAGAAGGACTTAAGTCCAATTTGTGCCCTTGCAAGCACTAGTGGACCCGTTGAGAGAGAGAAGCAAAAAAGAGGTGGAGCCAGTATTGAAGAAGAAGAAGAAGAAGAAGAAAAGGAAAGTGACCGCAAATGATGGGGAAGAAGGGCCCTTAGTGAAGAAAATGAAAGAGGGAGCGGTGGAGCTTCCCCCAAATGTAGGGGAAGAAGAGACCAGGGTTAGAGCCGGTCGGTCTGAACGTGTTGGTCGATTTGGATACGGTGGGGGTCTGTGTGTATATTGTCAGGACCGGGGCTTGGGCTCTTTTCTTTTGTCCTTGGAGGATAGGATTTTGGGATGTGGAGTCTTGGCGGGCTGCCAGAGAGCATTCGGCATTCATGTATTTTTGGGCTTTGGCGAGAAGGACGGCCATAGCGATCAAGGAATTTTTGAAAAGGGAAAAGAGGAAGTCGGACGAGCGCAAGCCAGCCATGAAGGCTGTGAGAATGACCTTGTCATCGTTTTCCTCCACTTGTAAGGCTTCGGTATTGAAGCAGGTGACATAGCTGCGTAATGACTCCCCTTTCGTCTGCCGAATGTTTAGCAGTTGAGTTGCTGGATGTCGTTGTCACTGAGCACCAATGAAATGGCTTAAGAAGGATTCGCTGAGCTAGCGAAATAAAGTAACCGAGTCTGAGGGAAGCTGACTGAACCAGAGGTGCGCCGACCCCTTCAACGTGACAGGGAAGGCATGACACATGATTTTGTCTAAGAAGGCATGAAGGATCATGAGCGTCTGATATGCTTCTACATGGTCGACGAGATCGGTGGTACCATCGAAGGTGTCGATCGATGGCATTTTGAACTTGGGAGTGAGAGCTTTATCCCTGATGAAAGTGGTAAAATGAGAGTTAACGGTAGAGGAAGTTTGGTGCTGCATATTCTCTATGACCCCCTGCAATTGTAGCTTCATGGCCCGCAGTTCTTCGTCCCAGACAGAGACATTATCCCCACAAACAGGAATCGGGGGTTTAACACTACTAGCATCGCCTTCATGGGCGGCAGTGTGGGGTGGTAAGAGATGGTTATGGAAAGGCGGTGGTATATCTTGGCAAAGCTGCGAGCCTGATGGAGAGGGGTGTAGAGCGTCAAGGTTCGAAGGTTGAGGCCATAGGGCGAAGGGTGGATGTATTCCTTAGGACACATGTAGTGGGAATTGGTGGTGATTGTGGGCTTGTTCCGGGTTCGGGGGAATTATTGGTGGCGGTGGAGGGGGGTTAGGCAAGTCGAGCTGGAGTAAGACGTTGATCAGGGCTTGATTTTGTTCGGTTAGCCGGTTGATGCTGTTGGTGAGTTCTACGAAATATGAAAGTAGGTTATTTGGGTTAGAGGATTCAGCTTTAGGGTTGCCAATTGTGACAACCCTATTCCGTATTAGGCTTTTAATTCATTAATCATATATGTGTTTATATGCCTAATATGAATCTGAATGCTAATTATGTGTCCTACGTAAATTTTGGATGCCTATCTGTTGATTGTAGACATATCTGTTACAATTTCTGTTATAATCTGAAATTGAGGGCTGTAGAGGCGTCAGAAACCAAAATTGATTAATTTATTATGTTCAGCGTAATTTTTAGAGCCTGTGGTGAAATTTAATTAAAAATTGATTCGGATCAAATTAATTAGATTAAATTGAATTAAATTAAGTAAGGTTGATTAGTCTTAATCATGCTTAATTAGCTTAAACTAATCACCCACTATATATATATGTTGTGTTACTGCCTAGGCTCATAATTTTGAGCTCGTCTTCACCATTTTGCTGAGATTAAGCTATACAGAGAGAGAAATCTTCATCTTAGAGAGAGAGAAGCTCAATCTTGATGAATTGGCTTGGAGGATTGAAGAATTTGGAAGCTAGGCTCAAGAAATTGGTAAACCTAGCCTCATTGAAGATAGTAAATAAGAGTTTGAACCTCAATTTGGGAGTTAAGTCACTTAAATTGTGGATTTGAGAAGATAATGAGATTAAATGTGTGAATTGAACAAAGATTGTAGGAATTGAGATGAAATTGTACATGCATGAAAGTATTTGCTTTGATTCTTCAAGTTTTGGGCATGAACTTTGATAATCATGTTGAATTGGGAGTTGTCACTTGCATGCATTCATACTTTCTAAGTCTTGAAGGTTTGAAATACATGAATTCATGAATTGGAAGAGTTTCATACTCTTGAGCATGATGCTTGTCATCCATGTTGAATTTAGAAGATGAATATGTAGAATTTTATCATTTTGGGTTTGAAATCTATGATTCATGATGAAATTGGAAATTATATTGCACATGCATCATTGTTTCATAAGTCTTGGAAGCTTAATTTTATGTTTGGAAAGTCATAAAAAGAGTTTTGAAATTAATCCTCACATGAATGAAGATTTGAGTTCAATTTTGGTAAATTCATGAGGTTTTGAGCAAATGATTTATGGATTATCTTGTATTTGAGTTTTCTAAAATGTTTTTATGATTATCAAAGTGTTTTCATGAGTTTGGAATGGCTATGCAAGCTTTTACATGTTAAAATGTATTTTTGGAACTCAGATTTTCTGTTTTGAAATCCAGAAAATTCGCAACTAGGTCGAGCCAACATTGTGAGCTCCCAGTATTTTGCACTCTGCAAAAGCTGGCTTGAGCGACCAAATGGTGACTCGAGCGAACTCAGTTTTTGCTTTCAGCTGGCTCTAACGACCAAAAGTTGACTCTAGCTAAGGGTGTAATTTTGGCCCGACTCGGCCCATGTCGGGCTCGGGCCGGGCCCATGTCGGGCCTTGTGGGCTCCCGCCAAAAAATCGGGCTGGGCCGAGCCGACCCACGGGCCAGAAAACTAGGCCCAGGCCGTAGCCCAAGCCCAGGGATATTCGGGCTTTGGGCGGGCTAGTGGGCCGGGCCTCGGGCCAGGCCCATAGGCTTGGGCCTGGACTCGGGCTTTGGCTGGGCTTGGATGGGCCTAAACAAATTTTTTAAATTTTTCCCACCAAAATTTTATTATTTTCCATTAAAAAAAAAGGGGCATCAGGTGGACCGGGCAGGCCTTGAGCGGGCCACGGGGCGGGCCCATGGGCCGAGCCGGGCTTCAAAACGATGGCCCAAGCCCTAGCCCTAGTCCAAGGCATCGGGCTGGGCTTGGGCTCGGGCTCGGGCTTTAATGGGCCGGGCCCACCTCGGGCCGCGGGCGGGCTTCAGGCCACTCGTGGGCCACGGACCAAACTTACGCCCCTAACTCTAGCCAACAGCTTATTTCCAGTATGTTTTCAAAAGATGTTTTAAGTTCATAGCTTCACTCCCGTCTCTTTCCAGACATTCTTAAGCATGAATTATGACTTATTGAGGACCAATAAGCTAAGAAACAACATAAGTAAATGATTAGGAAAGAGAGGCAAGATTCAATTGGTTTGAACATTGAATTTCATCCTTTGAGCATGAACCTTGTAATCTTTGTTTTTGAAAGAATTTCTAAGTATTATTTGAGGTTGTGGATAAGCCACGCAAGTTCATGATTTAAACACTCTTAGGCATACATTGTACATTCTAAATGAATTAAAAAGTTTGAAAGGAGCCTAAGAGAATTAAACAAGTTAAGGAGCGGATTAAATAGTATTGTGATCCAAGTTGTGTATGTTTATGAATTATGTAGGAGCATCCACGAAGACGAATCAACACTCCGAACACTGTGAGTAATATCTTAGTAAAGATATTTTCAAGTATGTTATCTTCCAAATGCTACTATGTATAAGCTTCATGGATTTGTTAATTTGAATTATGAATGAGTATTCTATATGCCTAATTTTTGTATAAGACTCTATGAAGAACATGATTTGGGCCCAAGGCCGTTCGATATGATGGTTGGGCTCGAGGCCGTTTGATATGATTGGGCCCGAGGCCGTTTGATGTGAATGAATTGGGCCTAAGGCCGTTTGAATATGATGATTAGGCCCGTGGTTGTTTGATGTGACTGAATTGGGTCAACGACCGTTTGAATATTATGATGGGTCAAAGGCCATTTGAATGAAAAGGAGCTCATGAACATGAACATGGATATGAATATGAATATACGCATAAATATGAATATGGAAATAATGGGCCCGAGGCCGTTTGATACGTTTGAAATGTTTAAATTGGGCCCGAGGCCGTTTGATGAATCTGACAAGTTATACAATGGGTCCAAGGTCGTTTGATATGTTTGCTAAGGATCTAAAATGGGCCCGAGGCCGTTTGACATATACAACAAGAACACATAATGGGCCTAAGGCCGTTTTTATACAAAATTTACAAGTTTGATGTACTTAATATGAATCTCATTCATATAACCCCTTTACTTTGGTATTATTCACTAGGCGTTAGCTCACTCTTATTTATATGTATGTAGGTGAGCAAAGGGATGTTCAACCCCAGCCTTAGTGGAGTTTAAGAAAGGCACCCGAGTTTTGTGAAGCCAGCCCAGGTGCCTCACGCAAGAGGCTTTGTTTATGATCTTTTGTATTTTCTTTTGCTATTTCCATTGGTCATGATAGACCATTTATGTGTATAAGCTTTTGGTATAACTGACTATGGCCCTGTTTGGTAGAGCTGTGAAAAAGTGCTTATAACTTATGCCTAAACAGCTTATAGCTTATAACTACGAACATAAGCTGATTTCTGACTTATAAATTAAGCATCTCCTGCCCCACTCAAAGAATAAACTGATTTCTGACTTCCAAAAAGCTATAAGTTATAAGCTATAAGCTAAACCAAATACATCAAAATAGCTTAAATTAAGCTGAAAGCTAAAATAAGCAGCTTTTAAGCTGCACCAAACAGGGCTTATGTGTTTGAATGATCCTGGGTGCACAAGATGTTAACTACTAATATATGGTGTGAGTTATTATTAAGTGTATGGGAAATGTTTTTAATTTGCCATGTAAGCACAGCTCATTGAACAAAATTTTTAAGTCTGTTTTCGCATCTGGCCCCATATTATTAATTTTTAATTGATTTTTGTTTGAGACCGTAGGTAATCTCATGATTACTGGCCGGTTATGACCTTAATTTATAAGAGCGGGTTCGGGTCATGTCACCAGTATTGTGTTGTGAAGTCATCGACCTGGTTGTGACCATCCATCCTGACTTAGGAGGTGTGTGATGATGGAGTTCCCTTTGGTGACAATGAACACAACTGTCGACCAATGGTGCGAGTTCCCACAGACGGCGCCAACTGATGAAGTGGTTGCTTCAACTGGGGGATGGGTTGGATTGATCCATGCTTCCAACCAGTCTGCTGGTCTCGACGTTCACAAAGCATGCTTGCAAAACAGTCCAAGGAGGGAGATAGTCCCCCGGTGGACACTCCGACGATCAAGTTAGATTAGAACAAGTTGGTTTTTTTGGGGGAGAGAGAGAATGTAACTAGGGATAGAAAAACTTAACCTTGACGTATCTCCAAGACTTTCTTATTCCCGTTGCTCATCATTTCCTTATCCATTCCAAGTTATCCCGTTGACCGAAATTCTATAGTCTAGTTAACATCATTCATGGTGAGTTTATATCCTCCGACGTGGAGGGGTTGCTGCATTCAATGCTATGAGGGCCTTATTAATGGCTGATGTATGGGTGCAATAACTTTGCAGGATTTTTGTCTGTTTTCGTAGCTGATTTTCTGCTTGACAAGTGTTTAAATGCTATTGGTCCTGGTTCAATATTGGTTCCTCAAGGATACTGGGCTTTGATATCTAGGCCTTGAGTTGGGGTATTGGTCCTAGTTCAATATTGGTTTCTCAAGAATACTAGGCTTTGGTATATGGGCCTTGAGTTAGGGGCTGGGCCCTCTTGAGGCGCATCAGTATCAATTGGGAATGTTGAAAATTCAAAAATCTATGCAAAAAGTAAGTGGCTAAGTTCTTAAACCCCTCTTCATAAGTATAAAAAACTCAGATCTACAATATGAAAGTTTGGAGCTCACTGAAAAGTTATTAGATTGATGCCAAAAATTGCTTAGAGCGAGAGGCTCTCCAAAGCCGTTGTCGGGCCTTTCATGAGTTGAATGTGTTGATGTAGTGCGGATCTTTGTAAATACTTGACACTGTCTTTGTAATTTATTTATTTTTTATCATAGTGAATATCAAAACCATCATAGACATAATTTTAATTTTGGATGTGCCCGAAGAGAGAGAGGATAGAGGTTCTCTCTCTGGAGATTTTCGACAATTCTCTAGCAAAGCTCTGGTGACCTCCTTTACACTTCTAAAATGTACATCTACATTCCTAGAGTATAGATTTGCACTTCCAAAGTGTAGATCTGGATTTTTTATGTTTGAAATAAGGGTTTTGAGTGTTTCTCCTCCGCTTTTGGCATAATTTTTTGAATTTTCGACACCCACAATGATTCTCTCTTCTCTCAAACTTTCTCACATACCATTGTAGGTGTTCTTCCTCTTCAACTCTAGCTTCTAGCAGTGTCCGAAGTATAGCGGCGACGGTGACGGTGACGGAATTGGACAGAGGAGACAGGGACAACGTCGACGATGGGTATTGATGCAAATCTTACTTGATTTGATGCAGATTTAGTTTTCCAAACTGCATTTATAAGAAGATCGGTGATTTTTTCTGAATCTTAACTGATTTTTTGACAATTTTATTTTTGTTGTTTGTAATTTGTTATTTGGTTATTTATTTGGCCCTTTAAGGTCTTAATATATATATATTTTTTTTAATACAACTGCTTTTTATATTCTTAAAAAAAATAATTTTGGATAAATTATTTACTAGATATAACTGCACCTAAATTATTATTTATTTTTTGGGGAACTTACTGATAAGTCCCATGTAACAAGTTCAAAACCCAACTAATCCCAAAATCAAATACTTGCACCAATTAGTCCAACACATTTTTAATTGTTACCAAAAAATCCTTTTTTTTTTTTTTTAATTTACAGACACTGTTCACATCTTACTACTGTCGGACTTCCGTTTAACGGTCGCCGGAGACTCACCGGAATGTCTAGAATATTGCCGGAAAAAAAAAAATTTTAAAACATGTTATGAAACTGTAAAATTTTACAGTTCTAAAGAATGTTATAAAACTGCAAAATTTTACAGTTTTAAACCATGATTCATTCCAGCACCAAAAAAAAAAATTTGAAACTGCAAAATTTTACAGTTTTCACCGCCTGTAACTAAAACTCGAAAACTACTTGTTCAGAATTCGAAAATTTTCTCCATTAGAACAGAAAAACAGAAGTGTATAGCAGAGAGAAAAAAAAAAAAAAAAAGAGATCGAAGGGGAAAGACGGATGTAGAGAGAGGATTGTACTCCGGTAACTATTTTTTGTTTAGATCTAGCCAAATCTGTGTAGATCTACTCAGATCTGATGTAGATCTAAGGAGATCTACATCAGATCTAAGTAGATCCACTCATCTTCTTTGTCGGAAAATATATCATCTTCTTCGTCGGAGTTGATTTTCGATGGTTGGTGGTTATCAATGAACCCCGATCAATGGAGAAAGACATAATCACCGGTGGTCGTCTTCCATGACAAACACGATGAGAAAAAAATGCAGAAAAAAAAAACGAGAGAGAAAGGGAAGCAAAAAGCAGAGACAGAGAGAGAAAAGGACTTTTGGGTGTAATGAAAAAGTTATGAGATTAAATGAAGACCACATATTTCACATGAGACCTATAAGTAATTTTTCCTTATTTTTTTTAGGCCACATGCTTGGCATCAGGACGCCAAAGATGCTTTTACTAGATTTGTTTAGTGAGTCACTCTTTCCAGCTCACAACTAGTTCAGCGTATGAGAAGAGCATTAAAGAGCACACATTGCTCCACTGAGGACAAGTCATATATAGACATCAGAATCAATCCTAGGTGTAGCTAATTTTTTACGAGTAAGGTTATAGATACTGAATTTTTTATTAAATTAATAATCAAATGTTTCACATAGATGTAAAATCTATAATTTTGTGAATCTTACATCACGTAAAATATTTGACCATTTATTTAATAGAAAATTTAAAACCTAAAACATTTTCTATTTTTTACCAACGAACATAGAAAAATTCCCACAAGTTTAGACACAACATCCACAGCATAATGTTCCCCCAAACATGGGAGGAACCACTTACGGTGTATTTGGTTGGAAAATTTGAAAAGAGAAAAAGAAAAGGTGTATAAAACTAGATGAAATAGAAGTACATTTTATTCATATTTCACCTACATTTTTCATTTCTCTTTCCAAATCCCTTCCCAAATCCCCCAACCAAACAAAGCATTAGGGATAATAATTTCTCCTAATCTCACCACTTTCCCAATTTTATAGTCTCCAATATGATTTGGGGCAGGGGTACTACAAGTCGATTCCCGCCCCCATCCATTGCCATCCCTACCCTGCTGCTTCTCCCCCAAAGAGTCCAAAAACTATATACTTTGGATAGTGCCTAAAAATGTCAAGAACTATACTTTGAGGTTAGCCTATTTTGGTGTTGGGTCCCCTTGTTCTTTCTCATTGAACTACAATTGCAAGCAAGGAAATTCAGATAAAAAATTCTTCTACACAGCATAGATAGGAAATTTTAAAGCATATATATAACCAATATCTCATGCACTCTTAACTTAGTACTAATATAGATGACTAAATTAGTCTCATATGAGCTTTTCATCAGCCATCAATAAAACTTCATCCGCAACCCAAAATCTCTAATTGAAAATCTAACACCACAAAAGACCACTCAGAAAGTCCTCCAAATCAGCTAACAAGTCGAAGACAAGAAGACCAGCTTCACCATCATGCCGCAACTCCTGCTTCCTCATGGAGGAGCATCTGATCAAAGTGCCAGACTCCTGAAATCACAGGAATACATACTGGGTTTTAGAACAGGAAAGCAGTTATATTAAAATAAAACAAACAATATACAAATTAAAAAGAAAAACGAGAAGACCCTAAAGGGCCAAACAAATAACCAAACAACAAAAATAGATCTACCAAAAAATCAGCTACGAGCTAGGGAAAACCACAATCTTCTCATAGATGTGATTTGAAAAACTAGATCTTCATCAAACCAAATCAAATTTGCATAAAACACCCGCCGTCGCCGTCGTCCACATTCCCATTGCCGCTATCTAACTCCACCACCGCCGCCGTAATTCAAACACCGCCAAAAGCTAGAGTTGAAGAGGAAGAACATCCACAATAGTATAGGAGAAGGCTTGAGAGAAGAGAGAACCATCATATGTGTCGAAAATAGAAACCTATGTCAAAATTGGGAGAGAAACACCCAAATCTACATTTTAGAAGTGTTGTTGTCGGAACACCCCTCTCTCCCTTCGGGCCTTTATATAAGATAGTTATTGCTATTGCTAAATTGTAGCAACTTCAACAGAAAAGCAAGCTTCAATGTCATGCCAAAATATGGCATTGCCAAAATTTGTGATGCCAAATTTTGACTAGAGCTCCTCTTTCTCTCTTTCATAATGGGGCCCCAAATGACATTTTGAATTTTATTTTTTTATTTTTTTATTTTGGAATAAAATAGAAGAAATTACTAGTGCATCATTGGAACATTGCTAAAACAGCAACTGCTAGGTACCCAAAAAATTTAATCAAAATAAGTATTGAATGGTTGATATTCATTTCAAGTATGGTTTACCACTATACAAGAATTAAATCCAAGCCACATCAAGTGACTGGTAAAGTATTATGGGTTCTTAGACTTTATGGTGCTCAAATTTGGTATTCTTATACAATGTCATGCCAAATTTGGTGTTCTTTCACTATCCATTTTAGCATTTTAGCATTTGCTCCAACAAGGCCAAAATTACAAAACAAAGTGGATTAAAATAGGGATCAAGGTCTGAGGAATTTGGATTCATACCATGTCCTTTGCCCACTCTCCTCAACTGAGCAACGTATTCTGACATCTTCTTAATGGCTTCCACCTAATAATAATAATAAGAAAAAGATTGAACCCAGAAATCAGTATATCATGCTACATGAGTGACACAATTATCTTCTATAAGGAAATAAGGAAATTTCAGATGAATGGGAACAAATGAAATTGCATTTCACCTGCTCAGTTAAAAATTCACTTTCGACAAAATCTGTCAACTGCGCATCATTGTTCTGGCTTGCTACCTGTTGTCACAGTTAATGTCGTAAATAACCAATGCCTCAACTTCACACTAGAATAACGACAGTAAGCAATTTCAAACACACTGGATTACATAGATCAACTTTTCGATCCTTGGAGTCACAAAATGTAATACAACTTCCTGGGACATTTTCTCCACTGGTCATATAGAACTGCCTAAAAAGAATGAAAACTATAACAAGAACTAGAGCCAAGTAAACAAGACACAAAAGGAATGTCTTACAGCGTGCAAGTTCAGAAGTTTTTCATTTGTCAACTTCTCCAAAGACAGTGCAAGCTCCATTGCTAAATCAACAAATTAGCCACAATCAGTATCAATCACTTAAGATACAGAGGTTTCAATCAGTTTTTTTAAAATAAAGGGTTCATGAGTATGAGTACACAAATTGACATGCCATGAACAGCAAAACCACAAAACAAAGGCAATTTTACAAGCACTTGGCAAGTTTGGAAACATACTAAAATAGCTAAAAGGTCACTACCAAAAAGTCAACTTTTCTCTCTACTTCTTTGCACGTCTTTTCATAAAAAAACTAAAAAATCAACTAAAATACTACTTCCCAAAACAACCCTTAGTTCTTGGTCATTTACCATTAATAACAGAATACACATGCTACTCAAAGGCAGACAAGAAGAACCGATACATGTAAGTGATTACTACATGAGCACATCACGATGGAAATCATTATAAATTAAAATACAAAATGCCAAGGAAGTCCCTCTGTTTCCATAAAATGAAATGTTTCAAGACGCTACATGATGAAAGCCACCGCATGAAGTCCAATTCATTGTACTTCATGACCCAAAGAAATCATAATCAAAAGCCAAAAAGAGCACATTTGAAAACAACTGTATGGCTATATGGTTAAATTGACAAAAGCTGTAATACAGCAGGTTCAATTCTCATCATATTGCATAAAGAAAAGCCAAAACAAAAACTTACCATACAATGCATCTCCCTTCTCAGCATGGTCAAACTCAGACAGTGGCATCAGAATTGATTGCAGCTTCACTTTCCCACCTCGTTTGTTCTGACATTTATCGCAGCAACAAATATTAGGGATTCAAATTCATACAAACTACTTCCAATTAGAAATCAATTGAAAATGAAAAGTTTTGAATCATAGATGTATTTTTTTCAAACACCTGATACTTCATGAACTTCTCAGCATGGTCCCGTTCCTCTTCACTTGATTCCTTGAAAAACCTACATATAACAAGCCATAAATCAGATCAGACTTGCCCCCAATAAACCACAAGGAAAGTAATTCAAATAAAAGAATTTGAGAATTTTGAAAGATTACTTTGCAAGACCCTTGAGAGCAACGTTGTCGCGATCAAAGTAGGCAAACATAGCATGGTACACATATGATACATTGTATTCAACACTGTAAAAACAAACAAGTAGACATAGAACATTAGAGAAAATGTGAAAATCAACTAATAGTCAGAGCTCAAACAGAGTCCATTAAACTAATAGCTCAAGCACGAACATAAACACCAAGCAATGGTACACAAACACCCATATGGATAACCCATAAAATTAAGAACTAATAAATGTTGAAAATTTGTTTTGGATAAAAATGATGACAACAAATAATCACATAGATAGGTACATTTTAGGCCTCATTTGGGTAGTCATATTTTAGCCTAAACCCAAAAAATTACTAAAAGAGTAAAAAAAAAAACTACTAAAAATAAGAAGGAATAATAATGCTAGACACCGACATTTGAGACCCCCTAAATACACCCCAATGATATGGCAAGGAAGTAGGAGTCCGGATCCTCTAAAGTGATTTTTCATAGGGTGATCTTAAAACTTATTTGAGAGTTGACTATTTTAGTTGACCTTTTAGTTTTGTACAAAAATATGTGCAGAAAATAGACAAAGATGCATCTGTAGTGGTTTTTTTTTTACTTTTTAACTAAAAATTCATCTTCCCAAACAAGTCTGTGATTTTTTAAATGGCTGAGATTTTTTTAAAGGGATTATCAGTACTATTGTATCCTCAACTTTTGTATGGTAAACCATTCAAAAAATCACTCTAACTCTAAAATAACTCTACGTAAAATCACTTTAGACCATCTCCAACGCTTAATCAAATGCAGTATCATATTTGAATTTTTGTGAAAAAATCACTTTTTGGTGCTCCAACGGTTGCACCAAATCGATATCAAATCGAGAATTCAGCAAACGTTTCACCAAAATGAAAACAGGCTCCGCATTTCACCAAAACACTGTGCATGACCGTGGTCGACCAGCCGGTTGACCAACCGGTCAACCAGCAAAAGGTTTAAACAGTTCCCAAAAAATGTTCAAACAATAAAAAAAAAAAAAAATTTACCTTACCGGTGTCAAAAAGTTCAAAAAGTTCAAAAAAAAAAAAAAAAAAAATTTTGGCTTAACCGGTCGACCGGCCAGTCAACCAAGGGTTGTCCCGGCGCAGGTTTGATAAAAATTTAATGAAAATCAACCGTTGGAGTACTCGGTATCAGATTTGGTGAAATGGGTATTTTTGACTCAGATTTGAAGAAAAAAGAAATGCACCGTTGGAGCTGCTCTTAAAGGATCCAAATGTAAGTAGAACTTCACATAATTGAGAGTATGTGACAAGCCAAAAGTTGAGACCTATCATTTCACATCATTGGGTGAAATTATGGGGGTTTTATTACAGGTCTCAAACATTTTTCAAAGAAAATAAATAATAATTAATCAACACATACAAAAAAAGCCAAAGATTTTCTCAGTCACTTTACTTTTTGCACAAAGTCATTTTCAGACATATTATATTTTTTCAAATACAATTTTAACCCCTCCAAGAAAAAAAATAAAAAAAGGTCAAAAAAATCACTAAAAACTTCTTCCCAAACCACCCCTTTGAATATCAATCAAGAAAGGAAAATAAACCCAATCTGAGATTGAGAAAATATGACCCAAACATGTTAAAAGGGAATAGAGGAACCACGTAGAAAGCTAAAAATACGTACATATACGGCGCTGTTTGGAAGGGGCTAAAAAGGCTATTATAGCCTAAAAAAAAATTTTAGCCAAAAAGCTCTCTTTTTGTAAGCTTTTTCAAAAAAAAAAATAGGACTGCACAGCCCCGGCAGTGTAGGCACAGCCTACACTGTCAGGCTACACTGCACAGCCGGCAGTGACTAAATGACGATTTTACTCCTTGACTTTAATTTTAAAAAATATATGTGTAGGAACAAATTTGTCATTTTAAATTAAAACATCATTTCAACACACTTTCCAATACAACAACTCAACTAAAAATTCATCTCATCTTCCCAAACAAAAAATTAAAATAACTTATTAAAATAGCCAAAAAATCAAATAACCTACTAAAATAACCACTTTCCAAACGAGGCGAGAGAGAGAGCTAAAAAAATCAAGAACTGACATAAATGTCGAAACAGTGTTTGGGATACGCATGATAAAAAAACAAATAATCAAATACATTTTATGATGAATATCAATCAATCAAGAAAAGAAAAGAAAAGAAAGCGGAAAAACAGAAACCCACTTGATCTGTTCGTTGATAGCGGACTCGCATTCATCGGAGTATTTCTGGCGAGCAATGGAAGAGTGGGGGAGAGTAGGGACGAGTGTGAGCTCCTTCTTCACCTCTTCAAACGGCTCGAACACTACACCAGTAAGAGGCCGATTTTCCGAGCCCTTGGAAGCGCAAACCAGAAACCCATTTCCGATCTTGGCTTTCGAAGAAACCCCCAAAACAGAGGACCCAAATGGACTCAGATTGTCCCCATGAGGGTTCACGAGAGAGAAAGCCGAAGCAGTTCGGAGAAGCATAATGGTGTTTGTATAGAGAGAGAGAGAGAGAGAGAGAGAGAGAGAGAGAATGAGGTTGAGGAAGAACAGGGGAAGATGAGAAGGTTTAGGGGTGGTGTGGTTTGTGGTGAGGATGAGATATATGGGAAGTGCATGTCTGGCAGCATTGGATGTGGGCCGCTGGATGGAGAGACACGTGGAGGGATGGGATTGATTGGTGGCAGAGGGAGCGTGGTAGGCTTGTGGCGTATCTGGAGATGCTTGTGGAATCCCGAGACAATTTTTTTTTTTGTTTTTTTTTGAACTGCCCGAGACAGAAAATCTGGCCCGGCGTTTTCGAATATGGAAAACTTATGGAGGGTTCTTTTGGCAAAGCCCAAAAAAATCAGTTTTTCCCTTTTTTTACATAAAATATCAATTTTTTTAGTAAAAAAAATCATCAAAAAAGTTAAAAAATTAAAAAGTTATTTTTTTTATTAAGAGATTGTTTGAGATGTCTTAGACTAAGGCCAAGTTTGAAAACACTCCAAAAAGTCAAAAATTCAAAAAGTTACTCAAAAAGTTAAAAAATTATCACTATTCATCAAAAGTCAACAATTACGGTTGCACAACTCCTAATTCTAATTTTCCCCTACAAATAATTTTACAAATTTTTATTACACATTTTTTCATAAAAAGTCAAAAAGTTAACCCAAACATTCATATTTTCAACCTCAACTTTTTAGTCTAAAAAGACAAAAAATGCACTTATTTAGGACACCCCAAACAACTCCTAAAAAGTTGAGAGAAAAAAGATGATTGTTTTGAATAATTTTTTGACTTTTTACGAAAAAAATGTATATTAAAATATTGTATAAAATAACAAAATTACTATTTTACCTCTATGCCCTATGCATAGTGACAGTGACTATTGAAGGAAGCAGTACAGAATGATTTGAATTGTGTGGTGGGGCTTCAGATTTATATATATAGGATGAGGCTTTTTTTTATAGTCTTTCATCGGATTGGAAAGACATGCCACGAGTCTCATTTCAATAATCAAAACCGTTTAATGTGTAAAAATCGTCAAGTAATATATGCTTATAAAAAATCACGTTGATCGGATATCGATAACTATGCGATCAAATCAGTTTTGTAAAAAAAAAATTGGACAATTGAAAATAAATGGCTAAAAGAAATCTGATTTGATCACATAGCTATCGATATCCGATCAACATGATTTTTTTCATAAATATAGTACTCAACTAGTTCTACACATTCAACAGTTCCGATTATCAAAATGGGACCCGTAGTAGGTCCCCACGGGCCAAACAACACAATTTTTTATAAATTTTTTGTGCAGCGATTAGGTAATTTGTATCATCTGGTCTCCATCACGTTAATGACTTTTTGGGTTGTATTTTTTTTTATGTAAATTTGTTTTTTTATATTTTTTTTGTGAATAGAAATAATTTTTTAACTTTTTTAGTGACATTTTGACTTTTTGTATTTTTTTAAAGATGCCAAACCAAGCCTAACTTTCCAAAACGCTCTTGAATAATGCTATATGTACCAATTGATATACTAATTAATGTACCAATTAATGATGTGACATAATTTAAGAGGCTTTTTAAATTTATAATGTGATTAATGAGTGGGGTCAATAAGAATGTCATAACTAGTATTGGTACACTAGTTAGTATACTAATTGGTGCATGTAGTACCACCAAAACTTATTAGTAGTTGATACAATATTCTCATTAATTATTGAGGCCCGGTTTGGGAATTCAA
Source organism: Camellia japonica (assembly GCA_030407325.1). Classification (NCBI taxonomy): domain Eukaryota; kingdom Viridiplantae; phylum Streptophyta; class Magnoliopsida; order Ericales; family Theaceae; genus Camellia; species Camellia japonica. Next base: position 174,883,861 of record JAPPVO010000002.1, on the reverse strand, counting down.
TATTTTAGTAGTTTTTTAATTTTTTTATAAAAAATTATATAGAAAAATAAAAAGAGCGATGTAATAATTTACAGTGACGGTAGATAAAAGTATTAGGGGACTGGGTAGGCTAAGATTAATATTGGCTAGCATTGTAAGTAGAGATGTGGATCTACTTAATTTAACTAACGAAATGGCATTTGATAGAGTTATGTGGAGAAGAAACATTTATGCAGCTGACCCCATTTAATAAGATTTAAGGTTTGGTTTTTTCACTAAAAATGTAGTTTCTAAACAAAACCTGAATGTCACGTAAAATCAAAGAATTGTTTGGATTGTTTCAAATAAATATTTTTTAAATTTTTTATAAAAAGATATATAATATGATAAAGAGATAATATAACTCAAATAAAAGATAATATCATCTAAATAAGATAAAAAAAAATGTGTTACTTTAATATATACCAAACAATTCCCAAATCACGAAGAGCAATGTTAGAGATACAATAAACTTGCTTGAGTTAAAGCTTGTTTAGGGTGATTTATTTTAGACTCTTATTTGAATTATATCACCTCGCTATCATATTGCATAATTTTTTTATAAAAAATCAAAAGGTATACTTATTTAGATTATCTCAAACAATCTTTTAGTTTTTAAATCAACTTTTGAGAGTTTAAAACTTAAATTTGTTTGGTTTATAATTTTTTCAAAATTGTTTTCAATTATTTTTTCTATCTCTTTTCTCCTTTTTTCACATCCTACACATCAATCAATCATTTTTTCTTTCTTCTCTCTTCTCTCATTCTTTCACAATCCACATATCAATCAATCATTTTTTTCCTCACACTAATCTATTCAACTACAAAAAAAAAAAAAAAAAATACAAATCATTCCAAATTACAAAACTATTTTCAAAATAACAACTAAACAAATTTTTAAATTTTGAAAAAACTTATCTTTGAAAATTGATTTCAAAATCAAACCAAACGAATCCAAAAATTTTTACACACGAGTGTGGAACTCATACTTACGTTAGTGTTTGGTATAAATATTGATAGAATATTTGGAGTGTAATAGTTTAATAAATTTGAATCATGAATTTCACTTCTTTTATCAATTACAATATTTTGGAACACCACTTAGTAATGAGAAAATTATTTGGTGTTCTCAGAGTGTCACGTAACAATACTCCTCACCAATCACAATACACTACGCCTCTTGTTGCTCCTCAATTACCCACTACAAAATCGTAAACTCTACTTCTTTTGTAGTAAACTCTACTTCTTTAACCAATCACGACACTCTTGGGCGTCACCTAACAGTGCTTCAGGACCACTCAATAACTTCTCCTTTGTAATGCCTCAAAACCACACACCGTTTGGGAAGCAAGATTTAAGGCTTTTTTTGACTATTTTAGCCACAAAAAACAAAATAGGCTATTTTAACCACAACAAACAAAACATCACATCCAACCCATAATCATTACACTCTTCTCTCACAAAAAAACCAAAAAGTCCTTCCCAAACCAAGCTTTTTAGCCTAGGCTAAAATAACCAAAAAAGCTAAAAAGCCAAAAAGCCAACTCACCTCCCAAATCAAGCTTAAATAACTTTTCAAAAAAACATGCAAATGACATGAATTGATGGGGTCAAATTTGGGATTTCATTGATTGTTCAGTTTTTGTCCACCTGTTATATAGTGCCAGAGCTATAAGAGACAAAAGTATGGGTTATCTTTATTAATTATGAGTTAATTTTATTAATCATTATAATTTAGATACTAATAACAGATGAAGAATAATAGGTGCAGCACAATTTTAAATTTTAAATTCACTCATAATTTTAAATTTTAACAGATGAAGAATAATTAGGCTTCATATAATTAAGTTTGTGATAAATTAAAAATCGATACCTAATATATTATGAGTCAATTTGATGTATGTTAGTATATTATATGTAATGTATTGTTAGTGATCTAGATAGTGGATGTATATAATATGTAAGGATATAGATAGTGGCTCTTAGTGGTGATAGTGGCTCTTAGTGGTAATAGTGGCTCTTAGTGGCACAAATAGTAGCTCTTGTTTTCTCCTATATAAGGAGTGTAATATGGTCTTCATAAATGTGTATATTGATATCAATCAATCAATAATATCAATACATTAATTTCCTACATGGTATCAGAGCAGGTTTAACACCAAATATTTTCGCTTCACCGGCGGGCGGCAATCTCGCCTTTGGCCGCCCGCCGGACCTCAACCTATTCCGCTGTCATCTCTACCAATACACCCCTGAGTGATCATCTCTCTCCCTCTCACATATCATCAAAAGTACTTTTGAGTGATTTAAGTGAAAAATGAAGGCTTGCAGACAACTGCACTGGCCTCCAAGGCTTCCTAGTTTTTCAATGCTGTTGGAGGGGGCACTGGATCTGGTCTTGGTTCCCTTTTTTTGGAGCGCCTTTCAGTTGATTATGGCAAGAAATCAAAGCTTGGTTTCACTGTCTATCCCTCTCCTCAAGTCTCCACATCTGTTGTTGAACCCTACAACAGTGTCCTCTCAACCCATTCCCTCCTGGAGCATACTGATGTCGCTGTGCTTCTTGACAATGAAGCTATTTACGAAATCTGCAGGCGCTCTCTTGCAAAGGGATAAAAGGCCCCTAGCTGAAAACTCTCTTGAAAGAGGTAACAAATCACGGTTTGTAGTCTTTGCCTCCTTTGATGGTCCTTCCTTGCCATGCCTACCAGAAACATTGAAGCCTTCCTCAATGTTGTCTGCTTTCGATTGTTCTCCATTACCATTGGTCAATGTTACACCCTGCTCAGGGGGCATTTGTGGAACTCTCCAGTAGCCATCTGGGCCAGCTTTTACCAACTCATTCAAAGGGAAAGGATCACCCATAGCAACTATTTTCCTAGCTTATGAAACAGCTTCTGCTGCCAGCTCAGCAGCTTTTACTATAGCGTCCAAGTTTTCAGCATGCTTTGAAGCAGCTGAAGCAGCTTCAACCCTTCTCCTAGCAGCTTCCCTAGCAGCAACTATGACGGAACTGGAAGAGCTGCTCCCATCCCCTCCCTTCGAAATGGATGCAGGAGTAGCCTTCTCCATATTGTTCACAAAACCACGCAGCATTTGATGCAATCTTAGCAGCTGCAACAGCTGCCTTGGCAACAGAAGCAGCTGCTGCTACTGCAACAGCTGCAGAAGCTAACTTAGCTTCAACATCTGGAGTCAATCCAGAACTCTTCTGCTTATCCAACTGAGTCCATACACTTTGGCTGTGACTAACTGCAGCAGCAGCAAAAGATGCAGCATCCTCCGCCTGTCGCTTCGCCTTCTCCACTTTGCTAAAAGTGTCCTCTGATAATGCAGCCTTCTGCTCCTACGAAGTCGGTGTGTGTTCTTCGCGGTAGTCGCGGGTGTGTTTTTCTGGTGACTTTTCTTGGCGTTGCTCGAAGTTGCTGGTAGTTTTCAGCAATTCACATTGACCATTACCCAGAAAATATCACCATTACACAAAATTTAAAGTGAATAGCGCTGGTGGGCCGTCCGTGGACCAAACCGTGGGCCCCAAAACCATGTCAACCACTCTCCACCTTTCGTTTTGATTTCTCAATATATTTTCTTTCACATTATTTCTTTCTTTATTTTTCTTTCACATTATTTTTAATCTTTTTCAAATCAAATTCATACCATTCAGATTTGCACACCAACTTTATTTTATTCATGCCAGGGATCAAACTCGATCACCATTTTACATAAAAAAAAAAAAAAAAAAACCAAACAATCTCCAACCTACAACCACCACATCAACCAGCCTTACTTTTTCACCTCTTCAGTTGTTCTCTTCTTCTTGCCTTTGTCTTAGGCGTCCCTTGCCGGTGCTGCCTCCGTGTTTCCCACGCCGCCGAGCACGTTCACTTCCCGTTGCTCCTCCACTGTCACATATGGTGGACCTCCAAATCTGAGCATCACGGTGGCCTTCCGCTTCAGTTCCTTATTTTCTGCCTTCAGCCCACATATCTCTGCTCGGGCATCCTTATACATGCCCTGGAGCAGAGCTAGTTGGGCGTTTAACTGCTGCACCTCATCTGTCCTACTCTGAAGCCGGTGCGACAGGTTTGAGACCGCAGTCATGGTCTCAACACATGACTTCAATGTGTAATAATTCGCCTCAATATCCGATTGTGCAGCCATTCTTTGCTCCACAGACAGCATCGGAAAGTTCAAAGGCGCAAAACCAGGGGCGCTTGGTTGAGGTTCAAAGGCCATATTCTGGGTTGTGGCCTCGTTGAGGTCGGGAAAGAGAGTGAGACCACGGGACGAAGAGGCTATGTTCTGGGTAGCGGAACGGGAAGAAGAAGCCATTTTCTGGGCAACAGAATGTTACAGAATAGCCCTCTCAGAGAACGAAGAGTTTTTCAGCTGGTTTGTTATGCATCAGCGGCAGCCTCGCCTTGGTTTAAATAGGCAAGGCAGACACGCGTATCACGCGCCTCTCAACGCCAGACGACAAATCGGAGCACCTTTTGATGGCTCAACTTTTGATGGCTGTCGGGCACGTCTTTTGATGGCACGCCTTTTGATGGCGCGCTTTTTGATGGCTCGTCTTTTGATGGCTGTCGGGCACATCTTTTGATGGCACGCCTTTTGATAGCACGCCTTTTGATAAGATTGGGCACGCTTTTTAAGGGTCCGACAAGACTCTGTAAACTGTCCCGACTTTGATTCCGGTTAGCTTCTATATGGGTCCGACAAGACTCTGTAAACTGTCCCGACATTGATTCCGGTTAGCTCCTATATGGGTCCGACAAGACTCTGTAAACTGTCCCGACTTTGATTCCGGTTAGCTCCTATATGGGTCCGACAAGACTCGGTAAACTGTCCCGACATTGATTACGATTAGATCTTATATGGGTCCGGCAAGACTCTGTAAACTGTCCCGACATTGATTTCGGTTATCTGCTACAACGGTTCGACACAGCCATATAGTGTCTTCTACAACGGTTCGACATGACCCCGTAAACTGTTTTCTACAACGGTCCGACATGACCCCATAAACTGTTTTCTACAACGGTCCGACATGACCCCATAAACTGTCTGCTACTACAGTCCGACATGACCCCATAAACTGTCTGCTACAACGGTCCGACATGACCCCTTAAACTGTCATAACACGACCACACAGTGTCTTCACAAACGGTCTGACACGACCATACAGTGTCTCCTATCCACTTTTATTTTATTTTCAGTTTATTTTCCTGTTTTGTTACTCTCTCCAAACTCAAGTTGGCTAGTCTCTATCCTCCTTGAGTTTGAGGGGGGCTGTTAGTATATTATATGTAATGTATTGTTAGTGATCTAGATAGTGGATGTAGTTAGTGATCTAGATAGTGGATGTAGTGGATGTATATAATATGTAAGGATATAGATAGTGGCTCTTAGTGGTGATAGTGGCTCTTAGGCCTCGTTTGGGAACAGGCTAATTTAGTAACTTTTTGGCTATTTGGCTAAAATGTGATGTAAAAAAAACTAGTATGTTTGGGATGACTTTTTGGCTTTTTACAAAAAGATGTGCAAAAAGTAGAGAGAAAAGGGAATCTTTGACTTTTTGGTATGGGTTGTTGGCTTTTTGACTTTTTTAGTAACTTTTTGGCTTTTTGGCTAAAATAGCCTCTTGCCAAACGAGGCCTTAGTGGTAATAGTGGCTCTTAGTGGCACAAATAGTAGCTCTTGTTTTCTCCTATATAAGGAGTGTAATATGGTCTTCATAAATGTGTATATTGATATCAATCAATCAATAATATCAATACATTAATTTCCTACAATGTAATTTATTATAAGTTAAAATTGATAATAAAAATGTAAATGTCAAAAACATATTCTCTCAATTTCTAAATAATTATTTTTTTCACTTTATTTAAGATATTTTCCTTAATCAGTTGTACACAGAAGTTATACTTATTTCACACAGACTTTAAAAAAATAACTATAAGCAAAATAAATTGCACCAATTAACCTTTATGTCATTGTGAAAAAAAAAGAAAAAAAGAAACTTCTTTTAAGATTGCGAAGTAACAATTAACTAGAAAAATGAGGGGTAAAATTGACAATTGATTGTAGGGAGGACCACTAAAAAGAAATGTCTCATTCATGGAAGGCCAAAATATAATGGTTTAGTCATTTTCAGGGATTGTTAACAAAAGCACACTTTTTACTCTAAACCAAAATATAAACTCATGTTGGAATATCAACAAACACTCTGCTCTATCGTTTTTTTATAGTTCATAAGTTAATTTTTATTATTATAATTTTTTATATTATTAACTTACAAGCTTAAAAGTAAATTATAAATATATTTGGTGAATCTTTTGACACTTGGTAAATAAAATTAAATATGTTTGGTTAAATAAGTTGTCATAGAATATTTTTATTGTGTAAATATTCAAAATGATTTTAGAAGTCTCTTCACATCAATAATTAAGAGAAAAAATAATATTAGTAATTATGAAAAAAATATTGTAAAATATTTTATAAAAAATTTTCATCATTTAATTAATATATAATATTTTATTGTATATAATCTAATAGTAAAAAATCTTTCATAATCATTTTTATAATATATTTTTTTTTTACATGCTTAATATTTCTCCATTCAAAGAGGAAACCAAATATCAAGAAGACTTTTTAGGAAAAGATAGTTTGCATTATGCATACCTTTTGCAAGAGGAAAATTGAGGGAGGGTTTGTTTGAATAATCATCATCGAATATTTTATTTAATGATTTTCTTGAAAAAAAAAAAAAAAAAGAAAAAAAAAAAAAAAGAGAAGAAGAAGAAAGTTATTGATTATAGTTTAGGGAAAATTATTTATAAGTCCTATGAGGGAGACTTATGCTACATATGATCCTACTAAAAATTTTATGTTTCCATAACTCCTGTGTGAAGTTTGTTGACACATTTACCCTCAATATTATTTATTAATATCATAAATAATGGTAAAACCATATATAGAAAATTGAATGTTATCATAGATCATATTTATATGAATGTGAATTTGAATTTCAAAATACACATTTGTGAAACGTAACGTGATACGTACATAAACGTAACATAATGTGACACCTACATAAACGTAACGTGACGTGACGTGACATCTACATGAACGTAACGTAACGTGACACTTACATAAACGTAACGTAACGTATCACGTTACGTTTCGCAAACTTACTAAGTTTTTGATTTTTTAAATTGAATGTGATCTATGGTAATTTATTTATAACTCATAAGATCTTATGGAATACATTCATATCTAAATAGGACTTGAAACTCTATAAGAAATTACACATGACTTAACATAGCATAAGTGTCCGAAATAGGACTTATAAATAAGTTTCCCTATAGTTTATTTTAACAGTATGCTATATCCGCTTAGCTAATATATTAATTAGTATATATAATATTATTCTTATTTTAATTTAGGAGATTTGGTTAAAATCTTCTTATAATAAAATTTTAATGTGTTAAAGACAAGCATAAAATTTTTTTCTTAAAAAGTCTAACACATACTATTATTATCAAAATATTAAATTTTAAAATAATATAATTTTTAATGTAAATTTCGATTTTTTATAAAATTGATATTTTTAAAATTTTCTCATCAAGATCTATCAAATAAATTCCGTATAGACTATGAAAAAAATTTTTAAAAAATTATTACCATCAAAATTAATATAAACAGTAACAATAATATGTTACTCTGTTTGACATAACATGTTATTTCGCCTCACAGTAACATGTTACTCTGATAATATTATTCAAGAAAAAAAAAAGATATTTTACTTTATCTTGACTCAATTATGTGTTTTTTCCTTAAGGGTTTATGAAACAAAATAAATTGGACTGTCCTTTCCACCAAATAAGGGTCTAATGAAAGAGTTTTGGCTAAATTTTCCTTTAATTTAAGATTCTTTGTTTTTGTATTTTTTTTTTTACTTATAATTTAGGGGGTTTTTTTTTTTAAGGTCCTTGGTATTATGATTTTATAGCATAAAGGACACCAAATATTTTCATAATGTCTAAGGTCCCTCAACAATATTCTCATAATGTCTAAGGTCCCTCAACCTTGATCTAGAGAAATTTCAGTCCAGAGAAAATTAGTCCAGAGAAATTTGGTCTAGAGAAATTTCAGTCCAGAGAAATTTCAGTGCTGAGAAAATTGGTCAGAGAAATTCTGGCCTACAGAAATTTCTCTGGACCAAATTTCCAATCCAAATCAGAGAATTTTCTCTGGACCAACCCAGAGAAATTTCAGTTCAAACCAGAGAAAATTAAACAAATTGAGTTTAAACTAGAGAAATCCAGAGAATTTATCTGGACCAGGAAAGAATTTCTCTAGACTCACTTTAACCCAGAGAAATTTTCTCAAAACCAGAGAAATTTCCCTTAACAACCTAGAGAAATTTATTCAAACAGTAAGCTGAAGTGAAAAGGAAATTTCTCTGGGTTGAGAATTTCTCTGGAGAAAATTCAGTTCAAATGAAAAAAAAATAATTGAAATAGATGTTCAAAATAAAGAGAATCCTTGACAGTCTTGTGGTGCAAAATAAGCCCCAATCCAAGACCAGCACATAAGAAACAAGAAACATACCCATAAAATCTTCTTAAAGAAAACAGTAATCAAATAGCATGGAATAAATTGACTTCTTGAAAACTAAGAAATTTATATACCAAATTCTAATGTTGATAAAATATAAATATAAATCAGTTAAATTTATCGTTGCTGATAAAAACATGAATCATTGAAATGCCTGTGATATTATCTAGCCATTAGAAACTAACCCAGCCAGCAAGCAACTCACCTAAATTTGTCTTAATGTCATGAAATGATTGTTCAATTTGAAGTTTGAACAGAAACATCTCTGTTTGACTTTTATAGAATTAAATAAGGGTTAATTACACTAATAGTCCCTATAGTTTGAGACTTGTGTCACTTTGGTCCCTGACTTTTCAATTGTGACACATTTGACCCTGAAGTTTGAATCTTGTTCCAAATAAGGACAATTGAAAATATTATTAGATTTTTCAAGGTAAAATCGTCAATTTGATAAAATATAAACCAATTTGACAAAAATAAATGTCAAAAAACATTTTTTATATTTTTAAATTATTTTTATCCACCAATGATAAAATTATTTAAAATTAATAAAAATTACATGATTAATTTTTTAAAATTAATTTTACATGATCATCATCCAAACACATAATAAAAATTAATTTGTTAAAAAAAAAAATAAATGTCTAAAAGATTTATCAATTTTACATAATTTTATTTTTAGTAGGTAGAAATAATTTTTAAAAATTCAAAAATATTTGCTTGACATTTATTTTTGTCAAATTAGTTTATATTTTATCAAATTGACAATTTTACCCTTGAAAAATCTAATTATATATTCAATTGTCCTTATTTGAAACAAGATTCAAAATTCAGGGTCAAATATGTCACAATTGAAAAGTTAAGGACCAAAGTGACACAAGCCCCAAACTATAGGGACTATTTGTGTAATTTGCCCATTAAATAATCTAAATTCACTTCCCATAATTTTCACGGGGATAAGGCTTAAAACCTTGCAAATGGAAGCTTACCAATATTCCAATGTCATCTCCTTTAATCGGGCTTCAAGCTTTTGAAAAAGGGAAGTCTTCTCAAAATCTTGCCTCCAATGTTTCTGAAACATCATCTTTTCCCTTCTTATTCTCACCAACTATTGTACCCAACCGGCCATTCCCTACACCAATCAAACACCCAAGTCTCTCTTTCTCTCCAACAGAAGAAAACCCATTAACTCTAACAGAATCGGAGGAGTTCAGGCGCAGAGGTACAAATGGGACCACGGCGGCGGAGGCGGCCGCTGGAATCGGACTGCCGGGTCGCGGATCCGGGCAGCGCGGAGGTCTGCGACGGTGCTCTGTTGTATTCATCAAGAAATTACTAGGCTTTCTGGTGTTTTTGGCCATTGTTTTTTCTCTCCTTGGAGGATCACAAGCACGGCTCATATTTTCTTGTGGGGTTGATTCTGAAGATTTGAAGAATGATTGAGAACTCTGTCCGTCAGTGACTGTGCTTGTGCCATAGAGCTTCTCTCCGTCGATCAAGCTCCGCAAGAACCTCCCTAAACCTCTCCACCGACACATCTTCCGGCGACATGGCTCTCTCTCTCTGTGCGTGTTTGATCGGGGCGAGGGACCTTAGACTACAAAAAAACAGATTGTGGACCTAATCTATTACTAAAAGTTGGATAGAAACCTTAGACCGATTTTCCCTATAATTTATTACATATAAATAATTTAAATAAATTAAAAAAGTTAATTATCTTATGAGTGCTTTCGAGTGTTGATTTTTTTTTAAGAGACGTTTACACACAAGTCATAATTAAGATTTTTTGAATTTTTAAGTCTCATTAAATTTTTAATAGTTGGAACTATCCTTCAAAAAATAATTGTTCATCATTTATGATAATCTATAAAGGCACATGATGATTTATCATTTATTTTAATTTTTAAAATTTTAAAATATCAACTTTTAAATTGAAAAAACTAAAATAACAAAATAAAAAAAAATTATGTGCAAAAAAAAAATTTTGAATTATTTTTTTGCAAAACTGAAAATTTTGTGTTTATAAAGGAGTATGATGATGGAACATTGATGTGCAAAACTAAAATAAATAAATAAATAAAATTTAAATGAAAAAAATTGATAATGTTCTCAGTTTTAAAATTAGAAAAAAAAAATATTAATATTTTCAATTTTATTGGATAGTTGAATCAAATCAGTAGTAGAAGGACAAAAACATTTAATCTCATATTTTATTTTTTTCATCAGTTAGTAAAACAATTATCTAAAATATTATTATGCAAAATTGATAATATTCTTACTTTTAAAAATTTTTAAAAAAATGATAACATTCTCAATTTTACTAAATATTTATTTTTAAAAAAATGTTAAATAAAATTTGAACTATCATGACATTTATAAATAGGACTTTCTTGGGTCCGTTTGGGAAGGGCTCAAGTGGCTCATGAGCCACAAAAGACAAAACAGGCTCATGAGCCACAACAGACAAAATATCACATCCAACCCCATAATCATTACACTCTTCTCTCACAAAAAAAGTCAAAAAAGTCAAAAAGCCAAGAGCCCTTCCCAAACCAAGCTTTTGAGCCCAGGCTCATATAGCCAAAAAAACCAAAAAACCAAAGAGCCAACCCACTTCCCAAACGGAAACGAACTTATTTTATAACCACCAAACAAATCATACATCTCATGAAAAGCACAATGGACAAACATGAAAAGGATGACAATGTCCCCCTCATTCATTATTATAATTTGATTATGGAGGGAGAGGGTACAGTCCACTTGGATAACGAGATATTTTTGTTGTTTATTCAAATGTTTAATTATAGCATTGTGGCACACAATTAACTAAAGGATTAGCTTAATTTTTATTTATTTTTGGTTGTATTCCAAATTAAAGTTAGTCCTATCCCTAATAGGGTTATGATTTTCAAATTCTTGGGCTAGTGATGCTCACTAGGGCAGTGGGTGAGTTTAGTGGGCTAATCATATCTACAAAAATTGCTGAAAAAAAAACATAAAAATAAAAATAAAAATTCAATATAATAATAAAATTATGTCATTATTAATATGTGATGTTATCATTTAATAATATATTATTTTATTGGCTACTTTATATTGGTGTCGGTTGGTGATATGTGATGATGTGATATCATTATCAACAATGATAGGTGACCTGAAAAAACATGACTCGAATGGCTTGAAACACTCAAAACGAAGTCGTTTTGGGTGTAAAACGATATCGTTTTGACACATTTGAACCATTCGAATCACAGAATTCAGGTCACCAAACATTTTCCTATCATTATTTAAAAGAAAAAAAAATTGAAAAAAATTCTGAAACCTGAGAGAGACGGGACCGTGGGATTCGAAAAAACAAAATGGATCAAGAAATGGGTCGGATTGGGTTAAAGTAGTCTGGACTAGAATTAGAAGGTTGTGTTCAGAAGGGCAAGAAATTCCCAAAGCCCATTTCGAATGGGAAGCCCATTTGGGCCGTATGGCCTAGTTTATCAGTCTGCCTAGCCGTGGCAGCTTTGATATCATTTTTTTTTTTAAATTGAAACAAATAAAAAATTAAACGTATTTGGAAAATTATTTTCAAAAAAAAATTCAATATTTCTTTTAATGTCAAAACCCCCTCTCTTTTTTTACGAAACACTTTTAAATTGTATTATAAATTTTTAAAAGTTGTTTCACACAAATAAAAAAGATGGCTGTTTCTAAACTTTTCATCATCTATATTTTCCAAAACACAATGAAAAACAAATAATAAAAATTGGGAAATTACAAGTCAGTGGGATTTATACAAAATATTTAAAGATTAGTGAAAAAGTTTATGAATTTAATTATTAATGTTTATAAATTTTACCATTGAATTTTTTTTTTTTTTGAAAAACTACACTAAGCTGTAATTCTCCCATAGAAATTTGAGAGCTGCTATATGCACTTTTCCGCAAATAGCATACTATATGCACTTTACCGCAATGTAAGTAATATAACCACAACGTTTCGTAAAAAATATAGCGAATTATATAAACAGTCTCTATAGTTTGGGGTTAGTGTTATTTTAACCCATAATTTTTCAATTGTAATATATTTGATACTAAATTTTGAATCTTGTTTCAAAAAAAGATAATTGAAGATACTATTGATCAATTTCAAGGACAAAGTCATTAATTTAAAAAAATAAAAACTAATTTGATAAAAATAAATGTCAAATTTGTTTTTTGAATTTTTAAAATTTCTACCCACCAAAATAAAATTATGTAAAATTGATAAATTTTTAGATATTTATTTATTTATTTATTTTTTACAAAATTAATTTTTATTATGTGTTTGGATGATGATAATGTAATGGCTGGTTGTTAGTCTTTTAATGAGTAATTGATATATTTAATATATCAAATATTTTTAGTTTTAGATTTTTTTTCATTTAATGGATTGATTTAATAATGATATCAAAATTGTCATCATATTTGACTTTTGAAAAATTAAAAATTAATTTAATAAACATAAAAATAATCACCCATTACATGATTATCATTCAAACACATAATAAAAATTAATTTTGTAAAAAAATAAATAAATAAATGTGTAAAAGATTTATCAATTTTACATAATTTTATCTTTGGTCGGTAGAAATTATTTTTAAAAATTCAAAAATATTATTTTGACATTTATTTTTATCAAATTAGTTTATATTTTTTCAAATTGATGACTTTGCCATTGAAATTGATCAATAGTATCTTCAATTGTCCTTATTTGAAACAATATTCAAAATTCAGGGTCAAATATGTCATAATTGAAAAGTCAGGGACTAAAGTGACACGAGCTCCAAACTATATGGACTGTTAGTATAATTCACTCAAAAAAATATTGTCACGCCCCAAAATTTAGACTATTAAATATTAAATTAGAACTAAACCCCAATCAATATTCCATCATCCTAATCTTAGGGGTAAAACAAAATCTAAACGTTCTCGTCTCCATAAGATTTAAGTAAATTTCCATACTCAAAAAAATTACAAGGGATAAAAAAAAAACTAACTAAACGCCAACCAAACCATCCACCATAATTTCATAATTATCCAATATCTCCAACATTAAAGTAGGAACAACTAGTCAAAATAATTTAAATAATATAAAGATGGAAAATAACCCACAATGCCAAACTATCATAATACTAGGGTCATAAAAAAAAATAATAAATACATAAACTAATATCAACCCTAAGTTCAAGAAAACAAAAGAAATTCAAATGACATGTTCAACAACTATCGTTATTTCTTGTCACCACCGTAACCCCAACTAATCCTGCAAAGAAAACTTGGCTGCGCGCAAATAGAACGCACCCGAGTTGCCAAGAGACAAAACGGGTCAGTAGATAGGTATACTGCTATGAGTACAAGATTTAACACCCATGTGTCTACCAGACACAAACAAAAGTACATTTAATTCTTGTTACGGGACATGACAAGTAGTTCCACCAGCACTGAGACAAAGGGGTAGTTTTCCGAGATACGGTGGCATTTAGTTTCTTACTCATACACAACTAAATATAAATTAAGTATAGAATAAACAAAATAAACATAAAAATTATGGTGGGTCAGCCCTATATAAAAAATTAGTATGACCCACCATTCTACAAAAAAAATAGAGTTAGTATAATTTAATCATAAGTAAATTGCTGAAGCAGTATAAAAACGCATTGTTTCATGCTTAAATCATTTGAATTAATCAAAACTCAAAGAACAAAAGTTGTACAGAATCAAATTTTCTAAGAAGTTTCGAGGACGAATTTAGTAGAAACTGAATAGGTTGAGAGAAAAACTTAATAGAAGAATCTAAATGAAATTCGATCGAAAAAAATCTAGAACTAAAAATGAAAAGAAACTGTCATAAAATGATTTTTTTTGGAACTGTTCAAAACACGAAAAGTGTTTAGAATAATGTTTTACTTCAATTTACGTGAAATCAATAAAAATGAGCTTGTTTCGTGAGTTAAAACAGCCTCTAAAATCTACATTGCTAAAATGAATAAAAACTACTATAACCAAGATCATCCTATTCAAGTTATAATCGATCTTTTTAGTATAAAGTTAAAATATAAAAGTTGTCTAGAATTACGTTTACATGTCTCTGCCCAAATTTCATAATTTATCAAGGTCATTTACTATGTTTTAAGATGTACAAATCAATACAATTCACACTACACCTATAAACTCATAGTTAAATTCTTTGTACCTTAATCCCACTACTTCGACCCTTCATTTCTGACCTACACATATATCCCATGTGCTTCCTATATACCTAACAATGCTCCGAAGCCAAATTTGTACGGAGATATCATCCCGAGTTTGACCCACACTCCCTAGATGGTTAGCATATACGTATGTGCGTAAATCAAAGCACTCGTCTACTCATGAGAACAAATCAATAATATATATATACATAATCTCTCATCTACTCATGAGAACAAACATAACAATGCCAAGTCTAAGGCATTCAAATAAATCTCAAAATCCTTTTTTTTTTTTTATACACTCTTTCTTACCAACACTTAAATAAAATAACAATCTATAGAGTCATGGTAGAGTGTAAGGAATTTATTTATGGGTTCTAAGTTTATTTTAATTTCATATAATCATGAGTGTGATTACAATCATAAAATAAATACATATAAAAATCTTAAACCTTATATACACATCTAACCAAATAATGAAATCAATTCATCATCTACATACAAATACAAAATCAAACTAATATCGAATAAATAATAATAAATAAATAAATAAAATTAACGAATTACACATAAATCAAGGGAAGTGAGTTTTGTACTCACAATATTTTTTTGAAGATCAAAGAATCACTTAAATAATTAATTAAGACACCAAAACAAAACTCTAATATTTTTTTCTCCTTTTCTCCTCTACCGTCCCTATCTCTCGGTTGCACTCCTTTTTTCTTTTCTTTTCTCTCATTCTCTTCCCGTGGTGGATGCTGCTGCTTTCAATTCTAGGGTTCCTTTATATATATATATATATATATATCTAACCAAAAAGGCTCTAAATTATTTTTATTTTATTTTCTCTCTTCTTCTTTTTTTTCCCTCTTGATATTATAACCTAATCACTATTATATTATACAACTAGACCACCATATATAAATATAAATATAAGATTAAATATGTATATATAACATATTTTATATGTATATATAAATATAAATATTTAAATTAATTATAGATAATTAAATATCACATTAAATTAATTGAATATCACATTAAATTCCCATGTAGTCATGCAATTAATAAAACCAAAAATAAAATAAAGTAATAATAATAAATAATGACTTATGAAAAATTAAGATCGCTACAATATACACATCTCAAAAGAATCTCGTCCCGAGATTCGATAAGAGAGAGTATTAAACAAAAAGCTCCAAGTGCATACGCCGAACTTTCTCTTCCAATTCTCAAGTGATATTATTCTCATCCTCGCTCCATTGCACTTTCACCAAGTTCACTTTTTTGCGCCGCAACTGCTTTATATGCTGATCTAGAATAGTTACCGGTCACACTACATACGTAAGATCATCATTAATCTCCAACACTTCTGGTGATACTTCTTGGAAAAGGCCTTGCACACACTTTCGCAATAAAGATACATGGAACACGTTGTGAATCATAGCTAAAGCAGGTGGTAGGACTAATTTGTAAGCCACATTACCAATCCTCTCAGTGATCTCGTATGGTCCCACAAATCATGGTGTCAACTTTCCCTTCTTTTCCGAACTGCATGATACCCTTTATCGGCGAAACCTTCAAAAACACAAAATCTTCGACATTCAACTCAACCCCCTTACGTTTTCTATCAACGTAACTCTTCTGATGACTCTGTGCAATCTTAATACGTTCTCGAATAATGTTCGCCTTCTCCATGGTCTCTCTCACCAACTTTGGCCTTAACAACGGCACATCTTCTACCTCCATCCAACAAGCAGGTGATCGACATGGCCTCCCATACAAAGCCTCAAAAGGTGCCATCTCGATACTGGAGTGATAGCTATTATTATAAGCAAACTCTACTAATGGCAAGTGTTCTTCCCAACTACCACGAAGATCTAGGACACAAGCTCTCAACATATCCTCCAAGATCTGATTTACTCGCTCAGTTTGCCCATTCGTCTGAGGATGATAAGCCGTGTTCAAGTCTAAACTAGTACCTAAAGCATGTTGAAAACTCTTCCAAAACTCTGCCACAAACAATGGATCACGATCCGAAACTATAAAAACTGGTGCGCCATGAAGTCGCACCACCTCCCGAATATACAACCTAGCTAATTTATTCGTAGTTTGGTGAACACTAATTGGAATAAAATGAGCAGACTTGGTGAGTCGATCCACTATCACCCAAATAGATTCATTACCTCGCTTAGACCACGACAATCCATCCATGAAATCCATAGAGTTGTACTCCCATTTCTAAGTAGGGATCTCGAGAAGTCCAAACGATCGTTGGTATTCTACCTTAACCTGTTGACACACATAACATCGAGAAACATACTCTCCTACGTCCTTCTTCATACATTTCCACCAAAACGTCCTCTTCAGGTCATGATACATCTTAGTCCCACCAAGGTGAATGGTACATCGGGACTTATGGGCACCATCCATAATCTTTTTCCTTAATTCAACTATGTTAGGTACACACAATCTGCCCCTGAATCGCAATCCCCCATCTGAGTCCACAGACCAATTAGTAGGACAATCATCAATCAAATCCACCACAAGGTCATTGAGCTTACTGACAAGAAACCCATCTAAAATCTACATTTGACGAACTTTACCCAGTAACGTCAGCTGCACGATCAAACTACCAATGTATGCCCTCTCAACACTCTCTATTGGTTGAACATCGTGCATCGAAATTAACTCCAAGGACTTCCATT
The DNA here is from genome assembly GCA_030407325.1 of Camellia japonica. Classification (NCBI taxonomy): domain Eukaryota; kingdom Viridiplantae; phylum Streptophyta; class Magnoliopsida; order Ericales; family Theaceae; genus Camellia; species Camellia japonica. The sequence continues at coordinate 174,866,293 of JAPPVO010000002.1, read as the reverse complement.
CCTGAAATATCAAAGAAGCTATAATCCCATGTTGTCGACTAAGTGCATCTACAGCTACATTTCTTTTCCCGGGTGGTAAAGGATCTCGAAATCATAACTACTGATGAATTCAACCCACCTTTGTTGCCTCATGTTTAACTCTTTTTGAGAAAAAGATATTTAAGACTCTTGTGATCTGTGTACAACTCAAAGCGCTCCCCAAACAAGTAATGTCGCCACACTTTCAACGCAAAAACAACTGCTGCCAACTCTAAGTCATGAGTAGGGTATCGTCTCTGATGAGGTTTTAACTGTCGAGAAGCATAAGATATAACCTTCTGATACTGCATCAACACACATCTCAACCTAGTTTCACTCGCATCAGTAAACACTACTAGCTTTTCCCCTTGTACTGGTATAGTTAACACCGGTGCTGTAGTCAAATGCTGCTTTAACTTTTGGAAAGCTCTCTCACAATCATCTGTCCATACGAACTTCATATTCTTGCAGGTCAACTTGGTCATGGGTCTTGCAATAATGGAAAACTTTTCTATAAATCTCATGTAATAACCGGCTAGTTCTAAAAAAACTCTTCACCTCTGAAGGGTTCGTAGACTACTTCCATTCTTTGACTGCAACAACTTTCTCAGGATCTACCGCTATCCTCTGATTGGACACAATATGTCTCAAAAACCAAACTTCTTTCTCCCAAAAGGGACACTTACTGAACTTAGCATATAACTACTGCTCCCTTAAAGTCTACAACATGACTTTCAAAGGTTCTCTATGTTCTTCTTCATTCTTAGAATACACCAGAATATCATCTATGAAGATAATTACAAACTTATCTAGATACGGTTGAAAAATTCTATTCATCAAGTCCATGAAATAGGCAAGGGCATTGGTCAAACCAAAAGGCATTACAGGAAATTCGTACAACCTATACCGGGTCCGAAAAGCAGTAAGCGGTATACTTTTCTCTGACACACCTATCTGATGGTAACCCGTTCTGAGATCAAATTGAGAGAACATGGCTGCCCCCTTCAACTAATCAAATAACTCATCAATTCTAGATAGCGGATACTTGTTCTTGATAATTACAAACTTATCTAGATACGGTTGAAAAATTCTATTCATCAAGTCCATGAAATAGGAAAGGGCATTGGTCAAACCAAAAGGCATTACAGGAAATTCGTACAACCCATACCGGGTCCGAAAAGCAGTAAGCGGTATACTTTTCTCTGACACACCCATCTGATGGTAACCCGTTCTGAGATCAAATTGAGAGAACATGGTTGCCCCCTTCAACTAATCAAACCACTCATCAATTCTAGATAGCGGATACTTGTTCTTGATAGTCATCTTGTTCAGCTCTCTGTAATCTATATACATGTGGAGAGTGACATCTTTTTTGGAAACAAAGATCGCGGGTGCTACCCACGGGGAGTTACTTGAACGTATGAACCCTTTTTGAAGCATCTCTTCCAGCTGCTTCTTCATCTCCACAAGCTCTTTAGATGCCATTCTGTATACCGCTTTAGAAATCGGTGCAGTTCCCGGCACTAGGTCAATGCGAAATTCTACTATCTGTCGAGGTGGAGGTCCAGGTATATCTTGAAATACATTCTCAAACTCACATACCACATCTATCTCACTAATATCCTGCTTAGGGATTTTTACTGAGCACAGAAAACTCGTCATTACTGACTCTTCTCCATCGCTAGAAGTGTAGGTAAGCCGTGGCATGCCGGGAATATCTATATTTACAGTCCTTCTAGCACAATCTAGAGTCACAAAGTATTTTCGCAATCAATCCATACCTAAAATAATTGTAAACCCCTCAAACTCTAACACAATTAGGTCCGCATACAAGACTCTTCCCGCAAAATCAATTTCAAAATCTTTACACATCTCATAAAGAGTAACTGCCCTTCCTAAAGGGGTCTCAACACGAATAGGTCTAGACAAGGAGATAGTTACAAGGTGTTCTCTTTCTACAAACTGTCTAGATATGAAAGAATGAGAGGCACCAGTATCAAAAAGTACTCTAATGGGTTCTTGAAAAAGATTAAAAGTACCTTGCACTTTGTTATTTCCTAGCATCACTACAAATGCCCTGGCTGTAGCTGCCTGACCTTGTCGCGCCTGTTGTCTCTGAGGGCAATCCTTGATTACACGTCCTAACTGTTGACACCCAAAACACTTCTTATTGATCGGTTGAGGTACTACTGCTCTGATAGGTGGGGGTCCCTCCAACTGAAGTACGAGAGGATGATAACCCAACTGTGACACTTGTTGTCGCTGTCTTTGATAACCCTGGGGGCGTAGACCACCCTGTCTCTGATAATAGTGCCCCTGGGGTTGGAAATTGCCTTGAGGCCTGAAATTACCCTGAGGTCTGAAATTTCCCTAACTACCTTGGTTGTGGCTTTTGAAACTACTGAACTGTGACAACCCTCACCACTGTTTACTGATAACACCATTGATTAGTGCTAATCTATGATTAAGCATGTTAAATGATTGATTGACTGAATGTTCTGAACTGATTGATTGAATGTGCTAGTTTAAATGCATTTCTATCTGTTAGACTGCTAAATTATCTGTTTATGTATTATGTTTAAACTGCAAATTGAAGGCCTTGTCGGCGGCCGAATCTGAAATTGATTAGTGTTTTATGTTAATTAGAATTTATGTGAATTTTATGGTATATTTAATTGGAATGTGATTTGGTATGATTAAATTGGATTAAATAAAGCTAAACTACATAAGTTAGACTTATTTACCCTTTTGCCACTTAGTGGCCTATCTCTACAACACTTTGAGACTTGATTTTATATCATTTCATCAGCCCATTTCTTGAGCCTAACCGACTAGAGAGAGAAAGATAGGAGATAGTTTGAGTTCAATAAGAATTGCTTGGAGAATTAGAAGATTTAAAGAGAGGATTGCATATTTGAGCTTCTAGACTTGAAATTCAAGACCTAAGGTAGAGAATTTACTTTTTTGTTCATGTTTGGGTTGGTTCTTGCATGGTTCTTGGTAAGTTAGAGTTTAAAGGCATGAATTGGTTTAAAGGTGTTGAATTAAAGCTTGTATCTTGCATGCATGTATATGTTGTAGAGTTTTGAAGTTGTTTTCATGAAAACTCCCACATGCATGTTCATATTATGGTTCTAGTTCATGAATTCCTCATGTTTTTGAAAGAATTGACCCATTTGATCATGTATTTGAAGCTTTGAATTTGGTTGAACACATGCATGTTGCATACACTTTGTGTTCTTGTAATTTATTTGAAAATTGTATTTAATTGAACTACCTTTGGGCTTTGATTTCTCAAATTGATCTTTGAAACATGTAATATTATGGGTTTTGAAGTGTTTTCCAGAAAATTAGCCCAAGAGGATCGAAATTTATGCTTTAAAGTTGAGTTTTGAACTTGAGGTTTAAATCTGAAAATTCCAGATTTTGGACTCACGCTCGAGCGGGGAACTCCACGCTCGAGCGTATACACTGAGTTCATGCAGTCCGCTTGAGCGGGGAAAGTGACGCTCGAGCAAGAAATGCGTGTATCCAGTACTTTCATGTGTTTTACAGTCCGCTCGAACGAGGGAATGCACGCTCGAGCGAGGACTTGTGTCTCACGCTCGAGCGGGGGTCGAGCGCCCGTCGAGCGTGAATTTCATGCATCCAGTACTTTTGCCATGTTTTGCAGTCCGCTCGAGCTAGGAAAGTGACGCTCGAGCGGGGATCCTTTGTCTGCATGTCCGCTCGAGTGTAGAAAGCTACGCTCGAGTGTGACCCCTGTTTTCCGAAAATTTTGTAAAGTGTTTAAAAGTGCATTTTTGCATCCTCTTTCCATCCTAGGCATTCCTAGGGCATGTTTAAGGCATCTTAATGAGGATATTGATGTAGAACCACACCGAGGCAAATTAGGGATTAAGTTATTATGTCCCAACTGTGTAGCTTAGTGTGTGTTCGTTCTGTAACTGTGTAGGGTTGGCATCCGAGGACGCTCTAGCTGCTTATAGCCCAGTGCTCTGTGAGTAATAATGTTGTAAAAATATGTTCAATCATGAATATTTTCTGAATGAACCACTGTACTGCTTTCTGAAATGATATTTCTTACTGAATGAATGTTTGTCCTATTTGTGAACTGTATTCGTGGCATCCATAGTAATTTACTGTTACTATACTGTACTGCTACTGTCACAGAGATGTCTGTCGGTTCCCATGTTTGGAACCACTACTGTTTACTGATATGATGGCCATCAACTGACTGTTCGGTTTGTTAAGACCTACTGTACTGTTTTGCTATTGGATGTACCACATATGACTATTATAATTTCTGAATGACTGTTATGGCATGAATTATGAGCCACAAACTGAATGACTGATATACTGATAAATGACTATTTTCAATACTGAAAGGACATTCATTCTTAACCTCTTTACTCATATGTTATTCACTGGGCTTTAGCTCACTGCTCATATATATATGTAGGTGTACAGGCACCGGACCGTTGCTAGGAGCGTCAGACCAAGCTCTTGTTTTGTCAAGCCAACTTTTGTGCCTCACTGCGAGGTCCCAGATCTGTTTAAGCTAGGCCGGCTTGGGGGTGTTTTAATTTCCCCCTTTCTGTTTCTGTTTTGTATAGACTGTATAGACTGGCACTGTACTGTTATGGTAGGGATTCGGTCCCTAACCTGATATCTGTATATGTTGTATGTACATACTGTTTTGTTTCGAACGTGTATATGTTATGAAAGTCTTTTTGCATACAGACTGTCACAGCTCATTGGACATCTTTTAATTACTATTTTGGCTTCCGCCAGCCCCTGTACTCTGTATTACTGTTTTACTGTTAAACAGGCCTTCGGTAATCACGGATTATTGGCCGGTTACGGTGCTAAACCCATAGGGGCGGGTTTGGGTCGTGACATGAACCTTAAGCCTTTGATCATAGGGTCTGTATCTGTTTCTATCACGCTGTTAGAAGTTACTCCTTCTGGAAGTCTCTCTAACCTTAGCCTTCCTTTCTTTAAACTATTTCTTCTTTTCTTCATATTTCAGTGCCAAGTCAAGAACTCTGTCAAACGGTTTAGCATCAAAGGAAATGAGGGACTTAGACAGATAATGATTTAATCTCTTAATAAACTGCTCGTTCTTTTTCTCCTGTGTGTCAACCAAGTAAGGGGCATAACGAGACAACTGAGTAAACTTGGTAACATACTCGATCACTGTTATATCCTCTTGGGTCAGCTTCGAAAATTTATCACTCAGTTGAGACTGAATAGCAGCAGGAATAAACTTTCGGTAAAATCTGCCCAAGTCAAAGTCATAAAATCTAGACCCTCATTCCACGAGTTCCACCAAAATAGGGCTGCTCCCTCAAGCTGATGTGTAGCCAACTCCTAGTTTTGAACCTTGGTGAGCTACATACGACCAAACACCATCTTACATTTCTGAATCCAAACGTCAGCTGCAATGGGCCCTCCATCTCCAGAGAATTTTTGACCTCCTAAATAACCAAAGTCTTTGTTTCTCTTCGCAAATGGATCTCCTTGCTGGCTTTGATTATTGTTCTGAACAACCTAAAGTAACTGAGCCATCATCTCCCCCACATTAACCTGCACCGTATTGGTTGCTCGAGTAATAGCCGCCGCGGCGTTAGCAGTTGTTTCTTTCCCTGTGCCATTGGGCTCAACACTTCTCAAATTATACCTTCCAGCCATCACTTTCAAGTTAAACACACAAAAAGAATTTGTTCATAAATACTTAGAATAAATTCAACCACCAACCTAAACCAGCTGACCCATGTTTCTACAATTCTAGGATCACTTAAACTCTCACAAGTCTAAGGTAACCTAGAGCTCTGATTCCAAACTGTCACGTCCCAAAATTTGGACAATTAAATATTAAATTAGGATTAAACCCTAATAAATATTCTATCATCCAAATCCTAGGGGTAAAACAAAATCTAAACGTTCTCGTCTCCACAAGGTTTAAGTAAATTTCCATGCTCAAAAAAATTACAAGGGATAAAAAAAACTAACAAAACGCCAACCAAACCATCCACCATAATTTCATAACTATCAAATACCTCCAACATTAAACTAGCAACAACTAGTCAAAACAACTTAAATAATGTAAAGTTAAAAAATAACCCACAATACCAAACTATCATAATACTAAGGTCATAAAAAAATAATAAATACATAAACTAATATCAATTTTAAGCTCAAGAAAACAAAAGAAGTCCAAACGACATGTCCAACAACTATCGTTATTTATTGTCACCACCGTTACCGTAGCCCTAACTAATCCTGCAAAGGAAGCTCGGCTGCGCTCAAATAGAATGCACCTGATTTGCAAAGAGACAAACGGGTCGGTATATAGGTATACTGCTATGAGTACAAGATTTAACACTCACGTGTCCACCAAAAACAAACAAAAATACATTTAATTCTTGTTACAGGACATGACAAGTAGTTCCACCCACACTGAGATGAAGAGGTAGTTTCCCAAGATACGGTGGCATTTAGTTTCTTACCCGTACACAACTAAATATAAATTGAGTATAGAATAAACAAAACAAACATAAAAATTATGGTGGGTCAGCCTTGCATAAAAAGTTAGTAAGACCCACCATTCTGCAAAAAAAATAGAGTTAGTATAATTTAATCATAAGTAAATTGCTGAAACAGTATAAAAACGCATTGACCAAAACTCAAAGAACAAAAGTTGTACATAATCAAATTGTCTAAGAAGTTACGTGAACGAATTTAGTAGAAACTGAATAGGTTGAGAGAAAAACTTAATAGAAGAACCGAAACAAAATTCGATCGAAAAAAATCTAGAGCTGAAAACGAAAAGAAATTGCCCAAAGATGATTTTTTTTGAAAAAATTCAAAACATGAAAAGTGTTCAGAATAATATTTTACTTCAGTTTATACGAAATCAATAAAAATGAACTCGTTTCGTGAGTTAAAACAGCCTTTAAAATCTGCATTGCTAAAATGAATAAAAACTACAATAACCAAGATCATCCGATTACAAGTTCTAATCGATCTTTTTAGTACAAAGCTAAAATACAAAAGTTGTCTAGAATTACGTATACATGCCTCTGCCCAAATTTCATAATTTATCAATGTCGTTTACTATTTTTCAAGATGTACAAATCAATACAAGTTACACTACACCAATAAACTCATAATTAAATTCTTTGTATCTTAACTCCACCACTTTGGCCATTCACTTCTGGCTTACACATATATGTCATGTGCCTCCCGTATACCTAACACCGCTCTGAAGCCAAACTTGCACGGGGATATCGTCCCGAGTTGGACCCACACTCTCCGGATGATTAGTATATACGTACATGCATAAATCAAAACATTCGTATACTTATGAGAACGAGGCAACAATATATATATACACAATCTCTCATCTACTCATGAGAACAAACATAACAATGCCAAGCCTAAGGCATTCAAATAAATCTCAAAATCCTCATTTTTTTTTATACATTCTTTCTCATCAACACTCAAATAAAATAACAATCCATGGAGTCATGGTGGAGTGTAAAGAATTTATCTATGGGTTCTAAGTTTATTTTAATTTCATATAACCATGAGTGTGATTACAATTATAAAATAAATACATATAAAAATCATAAACCTTAAATACACATCTAACTAAATAATAAAATCAATTCATCATCTACATGCAAATACAAAGTCAAACCAATATCGAATAAATTAAAAATAAATAAATAAAAACAACGAATTAAACATAAATCAAGGGAAGTAGGTTTTGTACTCACAATATTTTTTTAAGATCAAAGAATCACTCAAACAATTAATTAAGCCACCAAAACAAAACCCTAATCTTTTTTTCTCCTTTTCTCCTCTGCCATCCCTGTCTCTCGGCTGCACTCTTTTATTTTTTTTGTTTTCTTTTCTCTCCTTCTCTTCCCGTAGTGGATGTTGCTACTTTCAATTCTAAGTATATATATCTAATCGAAAGGCTCTAAATTATTTTATTTTATTTTATTTTATTTTTTTCTTGATATTATAACCTAATCACTATTATATTATACAAATACACCACCATATATAAATATAAGATTAAATATATATAACACATTATATATATATATATAAATATTCAAATTAATTATATATAATTAAATATCACGTTAAATTAATTAAATATCACATTAAATTCTCATGTAGTCACACAATTAATAAAACCAAAGATAAAATAAAGTAATAATAATAAATAATGACTTACGAAAAATTAGGATCGCTACAAATATTCTAACATATCGGTTGTTTTGGAAAGATGGTTAAAAATTAATTTTTTTGGCTTTTTTTTTAAAAAACATGTAAAAAATATGAGAAATGATATGACTCAAAATGGGTTAAAAATTAGGAAGTGGCTAAGTGGCTACTAACTCACTTCCCAAAAGAGCCTTTTGTCACAAAAATAGTTCTATTGGCACTAAAATTTTGAAATCTTTCCATCGACAGGTTGCTGAAGCATAGTGAGATGGCACGTGATATGGCTTTTTGAAGAAAGACAGAAATCACAGGAAAAATTCAAATTGAAAGATAGATAGTTGTTACCAAGAGTCAAGGGATGGAAGACCAAGTCAAATAGAAAATCTGTCAAAACGATGCCTAACATAAAGGGATCAAGGTGCAAAGGAGTAGAAGATCAAGGAGGATCATGGAGGATAACTGCATTGAGGGATGATCAAGCAAGTATAAAATGAGGACTTGAAGAATGAAAGGATCATCAATCAAACTACTCACACGATATTAGTTTCTAACTAAGAGTAGTCAAATTAGCAACTTTATGAGTAGATTAGTGATAGTTTTTTTTTTTTTTTGCTGATTGTTATATTTTTCAATTCTTTATTCTTGTTTAAGTTCATGCAACTTATAACAAGTGACAATTTATTTGAATAATATATATTCTTATCTGTTTTGTTTCTTCTTTATTTAATTACCTCCAAGGAAGTTCTTAATCTATTTAAGGCAAAGACTTCAACCACAAGTCTGATCTTTTTGTGTTTGTGTGAAAATTAATTTAAATCTATCAATTAATCACTATTGACTACACTTAAACCAAATTTTTACCTAACAAGTTTGTAATATTTTATCATACCGTGCACAACATAATAATTCGTAACTTTTACTTTAAAGTGTAAACCATAGATTCATCTATTCATAACTTTTAATACAATGTAATGTAATACTTATAATGTACCCTTTTTTTTAAGAAGCACACACAACAAATTTCTCCTAAAAATTTTGATAGTTCAAACCAAGATTTTTTATTCTTAAACAACAAAGATACAATAACCATATTTGTATATCATAAAAGGAAAATTCTAATATGGATACCCTTAAAAAAGGTATACCATATGCATTCCTAGTTATGTCATTTTCTTCCTTAGTTATGACAATTTTCTTATTTAGTTATAACATTATTTTAGTTATGACTCATGAGATATGTAGTTATATCTCGTGTTGTATTTAGTTATGACAACAAAAAAACAAATTTAGTTATGACTCAGAAAATATAAAATTATGATATTTTATTTTTTTAATTATAAGGTGTATATAGGGTGTGTACCATAGTCTTTCCCATCATAAAAATTGCTTATAATCGTATGTATTATCATTGCATTGACTTAAAAAGCCCCATCACTCATGTAGGTTACTAATGTGGTGACTCATGAAATAATAAATACTTTATAGTACACAAATATGATCATTTTAACATTGCAAAATGTTACATATAAACAAATGTATTAGGGCATGTTTGGTTATCTTTTGAAACTATTTTCAGATTTTTTTTTTTTTGAAAAAATAGAAACTAATTTAATGAAAATAAATATCAAAAACATATTTTAAAATTTTTAAAAATTATTTTCTTTCTTCCAAAAGATAAAAGAGAAAAGAAAAATACTAGAGATACCAACAAAATTGCCAATAAATCTATCAAATCACTCACATAAGTGTGGGACCCACATTCATATAGGATTCACACCCATGTGAGTGTTTGGTAGGTTTTTTGGTAAAAAGTTTGGTGTCTCTAACATTGTTGAAGAGAAAATTGGTGATAAATCTATATTTCCACCGCTATAAGCTATTAAGGACAATGGTGGATTTGTTGGGGACATAAGGACATTTGTTGGAAATTTGTTAGTCAAAAAGACATTTGTTGATCAAAAGGACTTTGCCACATATCTGTTAAAATTTTTATTTAACTTTTCTGTTCAAATATTTTTTTTATTTGTTCAAATTCACTGAGCTTATTTTTTCCTATCTGTTGAAATTCACAAAGCCCATTTTTCTTATTTGTTTGAATTCACCAAGCTTTGTTTTTCCTATCTGTTTAATTTTCTATTCTATCTGTTCAAATTGTGATACATACACACATATATATCTAGAGAGAGGAGATTGAGAAGTCTTATTTGTCAAAATCATTTTTTTATCTGTTCAAAACCCAATTCTCTCTATCTCTCTTTCTACAAACCCACTATCAGTTGAAAGAGAAAATCAAATCTGAGATAACACAGAGACATCTATTTAAGGAACGATATCAAAACTCAACAAACATTGTTCCAAATCTACTATTCCTACAATACTCAACAAACATATTCTAGATCTGAGATCACAAAAAAAGAAAATCCTGAAAGTGTAACGATGAAAGAAACATCTGCTCTTTTCTTTGCTATCATCTTCCTCCTCTTGTCCTTCATCTACCTCCTTTATCATTCGTGCTTCTCATGATGCATAGGACGTCGACGACGGCACATCCGTCAATGGCGTGCTAAGGGAAACCCATGATGAGGTGAGGTGACAAAGGATGGTAGTTCGCTACACCTTGAAACGTCCCGTAGTAATACTGTTGTGATGCCGACGAATGTTGCTGATCGTCGACTTTGATGGTGAAGCCTCTGTTCTTCCCTCCTTCACTCATCTGTGTGTGTGTGTGTGTGTGTGTGTGTGTGTGTGTGTGTGTTTGTGTGTGTGTATGAGGTTAGGGTTTCAAGAATGACAATGAGAGAGAAACAAGGATGTGAATGAGAGAGAGAGAGAGAGAGAGAAAAATGAAGTTAATTTGAACAGATAGAAAATGAAAGATGGAAGAAAGAGAAAGAGAGAGAGAGAGAGAGAGAGAGAGAGAGAGAGAGAGAGAGAAAAGTTTGATTAGATAAAGATGCGTGGATCCAAAAAGCGCGTGGACTATCCTTATAGACATTAGACTATCCTTATAGACCCAACAAAAAGGTGTATAAATCTACAGATATACAAGTCTATAAATAAGACCTATTGCCTGAGCACCCAAGATAAAATTATATAAAAATAATAAGAATTTTTTTTTCCTTTTTTTTTTCACTAAATTCATTTTTAGTTTTTCAATTTTTTTTTCGTCTTCTGATAACAGATTATAAAAATCAAACCAAACAGAATCTGAATTTTTTTTACCACTGGACACGAAGCAATGTGTTACACATATCTATTTATTAATATGAACGTATATAATGGAGTAAGAAAATTTAGTGAAAATTTTGTTTTTGAAAATGATGTTGAAAATGGTAACAATTGAGTGAACTTGGTGACTTGGTCCACATGTCCTCCCAAATGATTCCAAACCTTTTTCAAAACACACACTACCAAATGACATAAATAAAGTTCTTTCTTTCTCATATCAGGTATTATAATTAATCATATCAAATTAATTATTAATTTACTATTAATGTTTTGTCATTTTCCTAAATATTTAACAATAATTTTGTTGATCTAATGTACACTAATAAACTAGTTCCCACATGTTAACACCTACTATAAATTTCCACACTCCAACCCCTTTCTCCACAACTCTACAATCTCTTGTGTTCTCTCTTCTCTCTTTTTGTCTCACCAACTTTCTCCAGAGAATTTTCCTGAGCAAAAAATGGCTGGAAATTCACCTTGTGCTTCCTGCAAAATGCTGCGGCGTCGATGCGCCAAGGATTGCATCTTTGCTCCTTACTTCCCTTCTCATGACCCCCATAAATTCGCCATTGTTCACAAGATCTTCGGTGCTAGCAATGTCAGCAAAATGTTGCAGGTCTCTCTCTCTCTCTCTCTCTCTCTCTCTCTCTCTAAATCATATACATGTCTTGTACACATTTACACATCATACATGTATCAGTGGTTAATTTCACTTCTTTTCTTTTTTTTTCCACCATTAAAACTATCAATTACATCAACATAGTTTATAGAGTTTTAAATTTTAGTTCATGTGATCTAATTGTTAGATTAATGTTATATAGTGTTAGTAAGAAAATAAATGATTTGAATAAACTATTTCCCCTGGCACTGTAAAATAGAGAGTAGAAAAATGAGTGTTTTGTTATTTGCTGTAATTTGTTCAAATTTTAAAATAATTTTTTGACCTATTAAATTAGGTTTTATCGGTTACTCATTTAGGTAACTGTTTCCAATAGAACCATTTTAGCTAAAAAATAAAAATAAAAATGGAAACTAAATAGATGGAATTAAAATTTTAAAGATAAAATTAAGAAAAAAATGATTAGAATTAAAGAGAAAAAAGTAAAATTAACTTCATTAATCAATGAATCTATTATCACTTAGTATACAGAAATATTATGCATAGTTGTTATATAGGAAAATGCGATTAATTGTGATTCTTTGATTTAAAAATCACAATGCTAATCGTTATTAATTTAATTTACAACAATGATATTGTCACATCATTTTGAAAGTTGTTTCTGTATCAAAATTCCGATGACATAGGAGCTTCCGGTTCATCAGAGAGCAGATGCAGTGAGCAGCTTAGTATACGAAGCGAGTGCAAGAACAAGAGACCCCGTTTATGGCTGCGTGGGAGTGATTTCACACCTTCAAAACCAGGTGGCTCAGCTAAAAATGCAGCTCGCGGTGGCTCAAGCCGAGATGCTCTGCATCCATATGCAGCATGAGCCGGCCATACCAGCTCCAGAGTCGTTTGACCGAGCCGACAAATCTTTTCTTCTCCAAAACAACCTCCCACAGTGTCTCAATTTTGTCTCTCCTACTAGCAATGTAATTCAGGACTCTCTCAAGAGTGAGTCCTTGCTTGGACATCATGACATGGTTTCTTATTAGTGAAAGGAAAAAAAAAATTTATTTTTAGTCATTTCTAATCATTTTGATGATATTGATGATGGTGATGATGATGAACCTAGCATCTGAAAACAAGGATAAATATTGATGGGGTCAACTCTAGCTAGCATGTGAGGCATGTAAGTGAAATAGTGTTTTTCTTTCTAAGTTATTAAACAAATTAATGAAGGTTACATGTTGGTTATGTTAATTAATCTATGTTCCTTCAATTCAAGGGTAGGTGCCGTTCTAAACTATTCTGTAATTGATTTTTATAAAATATTTTAATACATAAACACTTTTTTACTACTCTTATAAAGAAATAGAGATAGTCAATCCCACATGAACTAATTAATGTGGATCTCATTAACTACCTTTTAATGATAAGAAAATATTATTTAAAATTTACTTAGGCTTCGTTTGGGAAGAATGTGTTGGGTGAGTTTGGAATTGTTTTAGTTACAAAAAGATAAAATAAATTTTTTAGCATAATAAGACAAAACATCACATCTAACTCATAATCATTACATTCTTTCTCTCACAAAAAGTCAAAAAAGTCAAAAAGTCATTTCCAAAAAAGACTTTTTAGCCCTAGGCTAAAATAGTCAAAAAACCAACTCACTTTTCAAACGAACCCTTACATTAAGGGAAGTTGCTTTTTTTGTTTTGTTACTTACCACACTAGATTATTTCTAAAAATTTTATGAAACTTTTCTTAATATTTCTTTCATAAAACCTTACGTTACTTAACATTTGCTTTTTAATTATCTAAAATAAAGTCTAGACGCAGCTCAAGACTTGCAAACTCTATTGGCTCCGTTTGGTTTAGTTTTGGATTTATAATTTGAGTGTAGAGTTGTTATTTAAGTGTGGAATTGCGAATTGAGTTTTAAAAAGAGAAAATTTATTTGGTTATAACTTTTGAAAAGAGTTTTGAAAAGTGTTTTTGAATTTTGAATTTTGAAAAGAGTTTTGAGTTTTGAAAAGAGTTTTGAGGTGTATTTTCAGTTTTGAGTTTTTAAATTTTGAAATTTTTTGGATTTATTTTTTTTAAATATTAAAAAATGTTTAAGAATTTTTTATTTTAAATATTTAATTTTTATTTAAATTTTTTATTTTAAATATTTTATTTTATTTTGTAAATATTTTAATTTTAATATTTTAAATTCAAAACACAACTCCACACTCAAATTGTAACCAAACACATAACTCAAAACTCAATTCAAAAACTATTTTCAAAACTCATAACCAAATACATAATTTGAAACTCTATACTAGTTTCAAAACTCCACACTCAAATTGTAACAAAACACATAACAAAAAAAAATTTAAAATATTTAAAAATACATTTATAAAATAAAATAAATATTTAAAATAAAAATTATATATTTAAAATAAAAAAAATAAAATGTTTCAATATTTAAAAAAAATAAAATGTTTCAATATTTAAAAAAAAATTTACAGCACACAAATATATGAAATATAGTGCACATTAAAATAAATAAATAAATATTTAAAATATAAAATATTTACCCTAAAAAAATAAAATTAAGAAAATTTTTAAACATTTAAAAAAAATAAATCTAAAAAATTTCAAAATATAACTCAAAACTTAAAATATAACTCAATTCAAAACTCATAACCAAACAAATTTTCTTTTTTCAAAACTCAACTCAAAAATAATTTTTAAAAAAAAATTGATTTTTTTTTTTTTAAAATAAAGTTTTGAAAAGAATTTGATTTTGAGTTTTAAATAGGCTATGTTTGGCATAGGCTTTTTTTTTTTTTTTGTGTGGCTATTTTAGTCACAAAAAGACAAAATAAACTAAAAATTTAATAAGATAAAATGTCACATCTAAATCATAATCATTTCATTTTTTTCTCACAAAATTCAAAAAAATCAAAAAGTCCATCCCAAACAAGACTTTTTAGCCCAAGGCTAAAATAGTCAAAAAACCAACCCCATTCCAAACGAAGGCTGAGTTTTAAGTTGTGTGTGTGGTTATGAGTTTTAAAAATAATTTTTAAATTGAGTTTTGAATAGTTTTAAGTTGTGTGTTTAATTTTAAATTTTAAAAAAAATATCAAATTTTTTTTTTTATTAAAATCATAATTTTAAAAGACAACCAAACACCGTATATACATTTCCTACTATGCATAAAAAATTGTTACATCTTGTGATTGGTTTTATGTACTACACACAATGCACCGCATCATAAAAATTGTTACATCTTGTGATTGGTTTAAAATTGTGTGATGGATCCCATTTACAGCGATGGCCACCATAATGTTTTAATCAATCATAATATATATTTTATTCATAAATTGCATGAACAAATTTGGACTCCAAAGTAGGTTAAAATATTTGTATTTAAAAAGATAATTAGATTTTTTTATAATTAGATATGATATTTGTGAGAAAAAAAATGAAATGATTATAAATTTAATGTAGCATTTTATCTTATTAACTATTTTAGCCTATTTTATCTTTTTTATAAATTTTAGCCAAAAATTAGTCCAAACCTAACTTGCCAAACACGCCAGAGAGTGCTAAGCAATTTTCACCATAGAAAAATTACTAGTCTTTTTTTAAGGAAACTCACCAGACAAGCCTATGATTTACACAATTTTTGAGACTCAATTTTTTTTATTTTTTTTTATTTTTTCCCTTGTCCTTTTTCTTTTTTGAAATTAGAGACTTTAACCTAACAACAGTACAATTTTAGCATCTCTCAAAGGCAATTGCAAGATGGCTTTAATATGATTAAAGTTTTCTCACTTTTTAAACTCCAAAAAATAAAAAATTGAGAGAGGATTCTCTCTAGTAAAGTGGAGGTTCAATTTAGGAATGTGGACCATCACGTGTTTCACTTTGATAGCTGGAGTCATTTAACTTATAAGTCTCTGTGTATAAATTTACAATATTTTTTCAATTTTTGTCATTGTCTACCAACCAATAGCTACCACATGGCATGCAGCCATCCGGTCCTAAATTTTTATTCTTCGGTATGGTCTGGAAGTACATATGAAACCAATTTTGCTACATACAAAATAAAAAATAAAAAAACTATCCAGAATTTTATAGAGAATTGAAAGGTATATATGAACGAAATTTATTCAGAGTATAGCCCACAACACACTAATTTTAAAACAACACCCTAAACTCTGGTTTTGGGTAAAATTTGTAGCTTTATTTTATGAGTAACTAAAATTATTGATATAAAAATGCTCATGAGTGGTAAAAAAAACTCCAAATCTTCAAGCTCAGTAAGCTAAGCAAAAGCGTTTGAATGTGTAAAATGTATACCACATACACTTGTGTAAGTTCTCACAAATATATATAAGTTATCTTATAAAATCGCATAAGTTCCACAAATATATATAAATTCTCTCACAAAATTGAGTAAATTTTCACAAACATACGTAAGTTAACCCACAAAAATTTCTCACAAATTTCTTGCATAAGTTCTTACAATATACATTAGTTACCTCACAAAATCATGTAAATTTTTACAAATATAAATAAGTTTACCTAATTTTTTTTTTAAAAATCATAACTTATATATATATATATATATATTGTGAGAATTTATACTAGTGCCTGCCTACACACTTAAGAATTGCCATTCTTTCTAAAACTATGTTTGGTTTTGGCTTTTTGGATAAAAAAACACAAAAGACAAAATTGGTTATATAAGTTAATAAGACAAAATATCACATTCTAACCATAATTATTACACTTTTTCTTTCACAAAAGTCAAAAAAGCTAAAAACAAAAACCAAACGAGATTAAAAAAGACAAGCTAAAATAACCAAAAATTCAAACTATTTTAACTCTTCCCAAACAAAGAATAAGTGATTCACGTGGGTGAGCAGTGCAAAGAAGTGCTCATCAGTCTATAAAAAATGCACATAAGTGGACAAAGTTCTATACATTATGTATGTATTTAATTCAATGATAACGTGATGTTCTAAATCCATCTCTCAAAACAATTATATGTCCAATCAATGAATAAATGTTCAAAATTGAAAAAAAGAAAGAAAGATAATAATTAAAAAACAAAACAAAACAAAAATAAGAAGGTGGTAACAACTAGTGACTTTAAAAGATTCCTCTCATTCACTTTGTTTAATGTAGAAGCATTTCCAAAAGTCAATCCCTTGATGACTTAAGATCAGTATGGCTAGCTGGAAGGTCTTTTGATCCTATGTTTTTATATTTAGTACTGATACTGATCAATAGTTTCTTCTTCCCTTTGTTGTTTGTTTTGTTCTTATTTTGACAGTAACATAACATTATATATGACTTCTTCCACCTTCCACTGAGATCATGTTATTTGATTATTGCTACAAATGATGTTCTTAATTTACAACAATCATGATCAATAAACAGCTGTTTAACATAGCAACGGTAACAAAAAAAATCCTAACCTAGATGATGGAAAAGACATGATAATGATCCTCATAAACACGTTAACTAAAACCCGTGAAAAAATCAGCATAAAAAAAAATATCAAGCAAAGTATCTTAATTGTCTATGTAAGTTCATTCTGCAACAGTTGCTCAAATAGTCTGTGGTGGGGTCATGGCGGCATTGTAGAATTTAGGATATCATTAAATGTTACATTATGTCCAAAATTGAGCTTGAAATGTGACAAAACTTGGGTTAGTACATGAAACTTCCATGGAGGATTAGAGGAAGAAAGAAAGTAGAGAGAAAATCATATAAGTTGAATATGTCCAAAATGGAGCTTGAAATGTGACAAAACCAGGGTTAGTACATGAAACTTCCATGGAGGATTAGAGGAAGAAAGTAAGTAGAGAGACAGAGAGTCATAAGTTGAAAATGATTGATTGTATCAGAGGGGATTAAAGTGATGGAAAAAGTGAAAAGCATGACCACTCTCTATCTATCGACCTCAAATTTTTCCCTTTTTTTTTTTGGGTGTGTTTTAGAGCTGTGTGGAACCTATTTGTCTTTTTAGGTGTTTGACAAAGGTTATTTTTGGATTTTTTGAGCTAAAGTTCATAAAAAGGTAAAGGGTTTGTTTGGAAAGTAGGTTGGCTTTTTGATTTTTTGACTTTTTTGACTATTTTAGTCTGGGGCTAAAAAGCCTGGTTTGGAAAGGGCTTTAGGCTTTTTTGACTTCTTTGTGAGAGAAATAATGTAATGATTATGGGTTAGATGTGATATTTTGTCGGTAAAAAGCCTATTTTGTTTTTTGTGACTAAAATAGTCAAAAAAAATCTCAACTTTTGCTTTCCAAACGAAATCAAAATAGGCTAAAATAACTAATAAGATAAAATGTCACATCAAATCCATAATCATTTTATTTTTTCTCTCACAAATATCACATCTAACTATAAAAATTTCAACTATCTTTTCAAATACAAAATTTTAACCTACTAAAATAGCTAAAATCAAAATAACCAATTAAAATAATAACATCCCAAACACCCACAAAAGCTTGAGGACAATGCTTCCAACAAGAAGGTTTTTTGGCTTTCAAGTATCATTCCTGTTTTGGTTTCACTCCTTTATTGTTTCTTATTTTTTTCTACAGATTAAAGTTATTGCCATGGAATATTTTTATTTATTTTTTTTTTTGATAACTAGTGTGTAGTCTCAATTTAGGCACACATCGATTAATTTTAGAGTATCAATCCGGCTGCCAGAGCAATCGCCCTGCATGGATGGACTGACTCCAAAAAACTAATTACGGCTAATAAATATTAAACCTGAAATCAAGATAAAGTACACTGTGCCTATTAAGCTAACCATTCAAGTTTATATTGGAGTAACTTCGATTCAATACAAAATGCACGGAAAGCAAATCAATTTTTAGTTACAAACTTACGGTCAGCTTTTATGGGAAAAGACAAAAAGGAAGGTCAGTGGAGTGATGCCGGATACTTTTTTTTTGAATTGTGAGTTTAGAATAGAAAAAAAAGGAAATATTAAAAGGAAAAATAATTTTAATTTTTTAAATTATAATTAAAAAAATATCATAGCTAAATATATTACGAAACATAATAATAATTAAAAAAATAAAATAACTAAGAGTGCATATTATATATCTTTTTTAAAAGAAAATATATTAGAATTTTCTATAAAAAAAAAAAAAAATCTCATCTATTTGGATGAGTAATAAAGATTTTTTTTTAACAGTCTAATGGCCAATCTTACACTATGCTCAAATCAAGGGATTTGGTGAGAAACGGTAAAAAATAGAAGTTATGTTTGTTTTGCTTTTTAAGAAAAAGATTGGATTAATAATATACGGGATCCATTTAAAGAGTTTTTGATTAGAGACATGAGTGAAGAGATTAACTATTCACTAGTAATCCCCCATATAGTTGGACTAACAAAATTATACGAGAGTTGAGATTAGAAATTAAGTAATGGGATTAGTGAACTTTTAAATGATTTTTAAGCAAAAATTATATTTTTAAGAATAGAAAAATAATTATAATATTAAAAAAATACTAAAACTTAAAAAATATTAATTTTATATATTAATATTATCTATAATATTATTAATCCGGTAGTGTACAAACAAACACTCTTTATTACACATTTCCAACCTAATACCACCACACTAACAATCTCTCACTCAATCTCACCGTACTATTAATTCCTCTATACTATGGAGCCAAACAAACGTGAAAACGTAAATTTTTTTTTTTTTTTTTTTTTTTGATGATATTTGATTTATAAGTTGAGTGTGAATGATAGAAATGATATGAAAACTCTATTATTTTATAAATTTCATTTCTCACCAATAGTAGTGAGATTTGGTGAGAAACAACTTGACTGATTATAATCTTTATAACATCGATATTACCTACTAAAATATAAAGAAGAAAAAAATCACCCATATCTCTATATCACTTATTTTGCTTTCTAATTCATTCAAATATGATATTAAGAAAACACAATATTTCTTCTTTTTTTTTCTCACAAAAATGAGAGATCTCAATAATTTGTTTTATTTTCTCATCCAACTATCCAAATGAAATGTTAGTATTATACAAAGTACACAACTAATCATTTTATTTCTTATCAAATCTCACCACTTTTAGTACAAATTAAAACTTATAAAATAATATAATTCTCTTTCTTATTTTTCACAAATTCTAGCCTGAACTATAAACCAAACACAAGGGTAAAAAAAGGTTCTATTTTCTCTTCATTTCTCACAAAATCACTTGATCCAAACGGACTGTGAGCGAAGCACTAGGTCCCAAACAAGGTGATTAGATGAGAAAACTCATACTATTGTGCCACTGGGGCAATTCCTTGGCTTCCATACACCCTATAGCTAAAAATACTTCATTTGGAATGTTTATTTATTACAACTAGAAAATAATATTTTACATTTTACATTATACATTTTATCCATGCTTCTAATTTTTTTTTTTTTTCTATTTTCCCCCACTGTTGCCTTTGTTTTTACATAAATATTATGTTTGTTTTATCGTAGATCAATTAAAGGACCATAAATAATTGTTTTACTAAAACCTAGCATTTTGAATAAATACAGAACTTCAATTATTAGGAATGGAAATTGTCTTTGCTTGCATTTGCAGCAAGAATCCAATAATTCTAAAGTGCTAAATTGGGTAACCATCTATAGGTTTTTAAAAGCAGAGGAATAAAGGTGTATCAGATGGGACTATATAGAGTTCGACACGTGTAAGAGAACTTCAAATAGGTTCTCATCTTTACAGCCAATTATATATAGTTCAGAAAACAATATGTCAAAATGACACTTAATAGACCCAACTCTTATTTCAAATTTATTGTCATGGTACAACAATTTCCAAGTACATCTAACATAATTCATGTTCCCTCTAAAAACAAAAGATGAAAAAGTAACATAATTTACGAACGTTTAACGGGCAATTGAAAAGAGGGAGAATCATCTACCTTTTGAGAAGTCCCGTCATCGCCACACACTTGGATGATGAATTTGAGATTAGAAGTCCCAGATGGAACTGAAAGATCAGAAACATAAAAGGCTTGGATTTCCGCCACTCCCAGATACTCCTGCGCCCCAGCTTCTTGATTTGCAAGCTTTTCAACAAAAATATTGTACTTTGGGAACAGAGAAGCGTTCCCATCTTTCAATTTCCAAACGATCTTAACACTAAGGGTCTTCGATCCCTGAGAACCTGAAGTCCAATTAATGTATTGACCCTCGACTAGCCATGAGGTCGATGGTGGGAAATCCAAGTTCTGTCCAGGAGTTTTGACAGTGAAGTGACCCAGAATGGCAAAATATTGAGTTGAACCGCGATCCAGGGAATTATCTACTCCATCTGGCTGGGATTTTGAACTCATTCTATTAAGTTCGGGCTTTGAATGGTAGCATACAGCATGAATTTCCGTTAATGTTGATCCATTCATTGTAATGCTACTATCCTGTATGACCCATCCTGGGTCGGTTTCTGGCTTTGTAACTTGACGAGGCATAATTATTTTACTGAATTGGCTTGAAAACTGGTTCATGGTAAGTAAAGCATTTCCATGGGAAGCAAGAAGTACTGATGTTTTCTCATTCGTGGAAGAAGAAAATTTAAGAGAAAGGCCTATTAGAGAGCTCCCATCTGATTTAACCTGCACAAGGTTGTGGTGTCAACATCTACAGGAAATGAAAGGAAAAAATAATTCTTCTTCTTATATATCTCATAGTGCTGTTTTTCAGGCAAACATATGAATTATTGGTCATTTATCATTACACATAATCTTGGGGATAAGACTGATGCTTTAAAGGAGTGTTATTCATTATTGGGGGCAAAAAAATCTCTGATCTATGAACTATAAAAGAAATGAAAACGACATTGAGATTGCAATGACGCAAAGGCTAGTAAAACTGTAAGTACTTGGCCCACCTGGTCAGCACATTCTTTTCTTGTATCACAAGCACTACTTGGATGCATTTATAAGTTTTAACTATCTTCAAAGATTGTAAATGTGATGATTGGACGTACTAAAAGGAACAATATAAAAGAAATGAGGGCCAAGAAGTGGTTGGGGTACAACTAGTGGAGGCCATATGACAATGGAGGATCATTTCTAGTGACTCAAAAAATGATATGATTCGGTCTCATTGTCATATGTACTGGTCATTTTTGAAAATAAGACCATTTCCTTATGGATTTTACCTTTCATTGTTTTAAACCAAGGTTTTGAAAAGCGGTTGCGGTCGTCGTAACGGTTACGATGACGTGGTATCAGTTACAAGGTGTAAAGGCCGTAACGTAACGGTTGTAGTAACCGAAACCGTGATTTTTTTAAATTTTTCGTACAATTTAAAGAAAACTTATTGATACGCATATATATATATATATATATTTTCAAAATCACATTTATTGGAATTTAAAATAAAATTTAATTAATTTTTGTTAATTTTTAAGTATGATCCAATATATTTCATATTTTTAAATCACTATTATAAAATAAACTTTTTACATTTTATTTCAATAGTTAATGATTTAAAAAATAATTGATTTTAAATGTCTACAAATTATTTTTTACCAATACCTGAACTTACTAAATAAAAAATATTCACAACTATTAAATGAAAGGATTATAAAATAAAAATTGTGTCATAAATTAAATAAAAAAAATTAAATGAAAAAAATTTATATAAGATTTTTTCTTTGGACTTTGATCACTTGAGTATTTTTTTTTTTTTTTTGTAAGCTTTTATTTTTTTTTTTGGGAAAATGAAACTATTCAGAATATTGTAAAAAGATGTAGCGGTGTCTAATGGACCGTTACGGCCGTTACGGTACTGCTACGGCCATTATGTAAAACCAAAACAACCGTTACTCATGTGAATTTTTGTCCCACCGCTATAGCGGCCGTAACGGGTGACGGTAACCACCACAACCGTTACGTAACGGCATTACATAACGGTTGCGGCCGCTTTGTAAAACCTTGTTCTAAACATAATCAAATCAAATGAATCCATTTTCTCACAAGACTTTCCGAAGGTTCCACTCCAGAATAAAATGCTTAAAATTACTTCAGTCCAATTCAACTGATTATGTTTCTCAAATCAATTTGGACACAACTATATCAGAGTTCACATAGAAATAGCTGGGAAATGGACCTACCATTGATCCAACTATGGCAACCTAGTGAATTGAACTTGGGTTGTGATTGTAATCATATAATTTTACATTTCAGATGTTTTGTGTTATCCTAATGATTCTAACAAACTGGCTTAAATATTTATAATCAATTGAGAAGTTTGGGTTTTGAGCAACAGTGGGCCTCCTCATTCCTCACCAACCATGCACATGACACATTCAAAACTTGGTCCCCAAAGGCTTGTACAGCATAATGTTCATAAAACTTTGGGCATTTGTCAATCAATTTATAATTAATCAGAAAAAGGTAGGACAACAATATAAATCAGGTCTCAGATTGTCTTTCCAAGTTTAATTGACAAATGAGATGGCTTACAGAATATGTGAAGTGGACTGGTAAATCCCCAAAAAGAAGATCTCCCTGAAACAGCCTTCTTGTGAAATATGTGCCTTGCAGAGTTCCCTTAAATGTGATGCTGCTTCCTCCACTATAAGATGCTTCCCTACGACTATCATTCGAAAATACATACTCAATTCAACAGATAGAAAAATGTTTGATATCTAACTAAAACTGTATAAATAAATTAATGTAAAATGGAGAATTTTGAGAACAAATAATGTACTAAATAGGTCATGTAGCTGGGAGAGATATCAAAAGACTTGATCACTACAAAGACTCATCATGCTTAGGTCCAAAAGAAGTCACAAAGAATCAACATTATAAGGATTCATGCAGGAAGTGATTCTAGGCCCAAGTAGTGATTGTTTCATAGAATGTCTGAAGGGTAGGCTAACTGCGCAATATAAGGTGTATTGAAAATCACTTTTGATCCTGATGGAAAAGTAGAATTTTCCTTCTTCAAAATGATCAAGAGAAAAGAACAGAATGCTGAAGCTTCATTGTTAAATTTAAGCCTGTGAAAAAAATTTCATGGACAGTAGTTGATTCATAGCATCTACTTTTCTACAAGTGACCACATCACAGTGTGATGGACTTATATTTCGAAGAGTAGAACATATACATGAGTTATAGAACTTACTCAACAAAGACTTCAATTGATTCGGAAGGTGGATCTTCAAAAAACTCAAGGAAAGGCTGTGATGAATCAAGTATAAATTAGAGGAAAAAGATGACATGCTCTAAAGGCAAACATAAATAAAACTGATAACAACGTATTCTATTAAAAACTAAACTTAACACCACACCATTGCACACACAAGCATATCACGATATATTTGCCAATTGATTCAATTATATTTCTCCTTCACATGCACAGAACAGAGGAAAAGCAAATGAAAATAGCCATTTTCTTTTCACTGTAATACTATTATCAAATTGCTAGCTTCAAACCTTCAATACAGGATTCAGATTTCACATTTACATCTTTTCTACTTCAACTCAATAATATTGATTTGTTCTCATATTGTCCTTATTGAAATCACTAACCTTATATTACTACTGTAAAAGCCCTGAAGGGCGATTTAAAATCAATTTCTAAAACTATTTCTATTCTGGAAACAGAGAAAACTGACAATGACCAAAAACACATTGGCCAGATCATTTTTTAATACTTTTTTTGACAATGTCTTCAGTAATTATCAGCTTATTTGGTTTTAGTTTCAAAACACTTACTTTTTTATTTTTCATATTTTTTTGTTTTCAAGGAATTTTTTTAATATTTTAAGCAATTTTTTTAATTTTTAAACACACCTAACATAAATACACTTAAAAAGTATAATATTTGTGAAAAAAATCTTTAAAAAATTCACTAAATACCAAAAAAAAGACAAAAATACAAAAATTCAGTATATTTTTCATATTTTTGTGTATTTATTAATTTTTAAAAATATTTTTTCACAAATATTTTACTATTTAGATACATCTAAATAAAGTGCATCTAAAAGTAAAAAAATTGCTTAAAATTTTAAAAATATTCACTTAAAAAAAAAAAAGGGGGCAAATTACCAACACCCTTTCGAGGTTTGACTAAAATACGGATTCCCCTGGAGATTTGGGAGATTACAAATTGCCTCCTGAGGTTTATATTTGCATAACAAATGAGGGGGCACTTTGTTATGCAAATATAAACCTCAGGGGGTAATTTATTATATAAATATAAACCTCAAGGGACGGGATGCAATTTCTCAAATCTCAGGGGGAATCCATATTTTAGTCAAACCTCGGGGTGTTGGTAATTTGCCCAAAAAAAAAACAAAAAACTCAATTTCTAGAAAACTAAAACCAAATACACTGAATTTCTTCGGAAACTTGAAAGAGGATTTTTTGTGCATTTTCAAAAGTCTGGGTGCATTAAAAATAAATGATCCAAAATGGATGCAGTTTCAAAGTTTTTATTGTTTTCATTTTCAAATTATTCAGAAATGAGAAATGAAGAAGAATACCAAAAACGGTATACATTTCTTGATGAAACTTAAAGAGAATAAAAAACAGATCAGTACTGAGAAAAAACTCCTAGAAATAATAAAACCAAAATAGAAAACAATTACATGTAATTGGCCCAAAAAGCTTGCTTGTGCAGAAGAGAAGGAAGAGAGACAGAGCATCAAGGATATGGAATTCAAAAGAGAGATTAGCCAAAAATTAGTGACATGATGTGGCCATTTTTACAGTATTTCATATCTCTTGACAGTATCAACTATTGTCCTTCATAATTGGGTAACTATTCAAGTAAAGAAGCTTTTTTTGTTGCCAAAATTTGAATTGGAATGCTTCCAATGTATGAAATACAGGTGGTTAGTGCAGGTTATCATCAATGTTCTATTCCATAAATGCAATGCTCACCAAATGCCTCCTAAGTATAACTAGAAGAACAATTATAAGTGATGCACAATCAGTTCTAAGATGAAGCTAGATTACACATAATTTTAGTCCATCCATCTTGATGAACCAAGAAAAAGTATGGAAGTATAATTCAAGTGAGGATCTTATTTGCTAAACATTTCTAAATGTTAGTTCTCTCTCTCTCTCACACACACATTGCTAGCACACATGCTTTGAAAACGGTAATCAAATGGAAACCACACACATTTTCATTACACTAACACAAGTTAAAGCTCTTCACAACTGCTTTAGTAAACAAAATTTTAAGGAAGCCATTGTGAAAGTATCGTGATAAAAATTAAGTCAAACAATCACTGCAGAACCATGGTTTCACTTAAGTTTTTGAGTATATAGTGTTGGTGTTGAAACCTTGATTAAATTCAGAAGAAAAGTTAAAGCCATAAACAAATAAAAAGAAAATTGAGGCCTAATTGCATCTCTTATGACAGAATTGACTAGCCTAAAACAATAGAGAAGAAGGAAGAAAAAAACAATTCAATTAAGCACAAACCTGAAAGCTTTGGGAGGATATGTTGTTCCAAGAACCACTTGATACTTGCCCTCCATCTACAGATCTATGGTAACCACGACCCTGCACAATTTAAACAAACAAAAAATGACATTTATACGTATACTGTACATTGCTTGCAGCCTGGTTCTCTCAGTTTTTCTTTCAAGCAACCTGCAGTGACCACTTCTATCTTGCCATAGGACAATAAATGAATGAGATTGACCCTAGGACAAGTGTGGCAAGTATGTGTAATTGAATGAGCTTTTTACCATTTTAATCACATATATCATACTAAGAATTCAATCCATGGTTGAAATGACCAAACCAAGATAATATTTTATATGCATGATGAGATTGACCCTACTTTGTCATGCTGAAGTGAATGACACTACATATTTAGATGATCACTAGTGGATGCCAAAGAAAATTCACTGTAAAAGTGCATGCTGTTTAACGAGGAATCCATATAACTTAGCCAACAATAAATGACTTTTAATTTTTGAAGTTAAAATATGAATGAAAGGAATCTTAATTACGTGTTCCTTTAATAATCATTCACCATAAAATCTTTCATATGCTCCATTCCTTAAACAGGGAAGAAGAAGAAGAAGGCTGAAGGAGAAAGAAAGTCAAAAGAAATGAAGATATCGATAAAGTTTCAACCTGATCAAAATTTGAGTAGAACGGTAGCACTTGGGGGTAATTTTGTACTATTCCCCATGATTTCTCAATGAGCGCCCACCAACTGCAAATCAAAAACATACGACAAATGAAGGTCATCAAACAATTAACATGACCAGAAAGATTTGTCAGGTACAGAATTCTAATCATAACATGTAGAAGTTACACTGATAACACAGAAAGAACTTGCGATAATTGAAAAGCTGAAATTGCACAAGTAGAGGCTAAAAATATATAATTTTCAGTGTTGCCTTTTCAAGGTGTAACAACCCTCGTCCTGACTACCGATAAACTACTGAATTACATACTGATTACTGCTAAATTGAATTGATAATGACTGATGATTGAATTAACTAAAGTACTGAATAGACTGATTGAAATCGAAACTGAAATTGAATAAGTTTATCTATTGAATTGCATATCGCATCTGTTTGATTGATTGATTTTCTGTTTGAATTCGTATGTTTAAACTGCTAATTGAAGGCCTTATCGGCGGCCGAATTAGAAACCGTTGAGAGTTTTGGAATCGGTAGAATATTTGTAATTTAATGGTATATTTATCTGAAAATTGTTTAGGAATGATTAAATTAGATTAATTCGAGCCAATTAAAGAGTTTGACGTAATTACCACTTTGCCATTGAGTGGGGCCTTGTTTATTCACATTGTTGAACTTCATCACACTTCAATTAAAACATTCCTCAGCCTTTCTCCTTGCTTTAGCCGACCAAAGAAGAGAGTTAGAGTGAGAGAGTGATTTCATCTTGTGTATTGGCTTGAAACCTTGAAGAATTGCTTGAGAATTGAAGTATTGATTGTTCATTTAGCTCCCACATCCTGATTACAAGACTTAGGTAAAGATTTTACCTTCTTAATGTTGTGCTTAAACTAAGTCTTGCATGTTTTATACTCTATTGTAGGATTAAGTCATGAAATTGCTCATACATGTTGAATTAGAACTCCATTGTTACATGCATAGTTGAATTGGTGATTTTGAGTTGAATTCATGTTGGAATTGTACATGCATGTCCATGTTTAAGCTAAAGCCATGTTTTCATTTTGTTTTCCAACTATTGAGCTCATTAGAGCAAGGATTGAAGCTTGAATTTGGTTTAAAGCTCATGCATTGCATGTTTTGGAATTATTCTTAAAAATGGGTTTGAATGTTGGATTTTATTGACTCACCTTTGGCCCTTGCATGTACAAATTGAGCTTTAAAACTTGTTGTACTATGAGTTTGAAATGTTTTCCCAGAATTTGGGCCCAAGAGGTTGAGTATTGGGTTGTTGAATGCTTGGTTCGAACTTGGGAGACAAATCTGGAAATTCCAGATTTGGCTTCCTCGCTCGAGCGAAGGATTCCTCGCTCGAGCGAGCACCTTTGTCCAGGGCTCCGCTCGAGCGAGCATCAAGCGACCATCGCGCGTAAAATTTCTGCATCTAGTACTTTTGCATTTTTTCTTCAGCTCGCTCGAGCGAGCATCGCGCGAGAAAATCCAGCAACCAGTACTTTTACTGTTCATCAGACCGCTCGAGCGAAGGATTGTTCGCTCGAGCGAAGCCATTGTTTTTGGAAGCTCGCTCGAGAAGGCTCGCTCGAGCGAAGAGCCTATTTTCAGCAACTTTTGAAAAATGCCTTCCAACTGTATTTTTGCATCCTCATCTCATCCTAGGCATTCTTAGGCCTAGTTTAAAACATCTTAATGAGAATTTAGACATAGAACCACACCGAGGAAATTTAGGGATTTAATTATCATCCTTCCCGACTGTGAAACTTAGTGTGTGTTCTATTTGTTAACTGTTTAGGGTTGGCTCTCGGGGACGCGCTCTAGCTGCGATTAGCCCAATCTCTGTGAGTAACAATTGTGTAAAGATATGTTCAAAATGATGATCTTTTGAATACTGAACTGAAATGTTTATTGAACTGATATTGTTTACTGAATGAATGTATGTCCTTTATTTCTGAACTATAATGTGGCATCCTTAGCACCTACTGCTATTGTTACTGTTACAGAGATCTCTGTCGGTTCCCTTGTGGAACCATACTGTTTACTGAATGACTGGCCATCATTACTGTTCGGTCTTTTTGACCTACTGTTACTGTTATGCTAATGGATGTACCACATATGATTGTTTATTGTACTGAACAACTGTAATACTGATTGAAATGAACTGTTTTCATTACTGTAAGGACATTCATTCTAACCTCTTTACGCTTTATGTTATTCACTGGGCTTTAGCTCACTGTTATATATATATGTAGGTTCTCAGCAGCCAGACCAGAGCTAGGAGCGTGGGTTGGTCCCCAGTTTTGTCAAGCCAGCCTATGTGCCTCACTGCGAGGTTCCGAGTTGCCATGCTATGGCTAGGGGTGTTTTTGTGTTCCCCATCGGTCTCCTCACTGTTTTGTATTACCGAATAGACTGTCTACTGTTTTAACTAACTGTACTGTTATCGAGGGATTAAGTCCCCGTACTGAATGTTGTGTATGATTGTATAGACTGTACTGTTCTGAACCGTATGAATGCATGGAAAATGTTTTTGGCATACAGATTTACACAGCTCAATGGACACTAGTTACTTATTGTATTGGCTTCCGCCAGGCCCTGTACTCTGTTTAACTGTATTACTGTTCAGCAGCAGCAGGCTTCGGTAATCTCGGATTACTGGCCAGTTACGGTGCTAAACCCATAGGGCAGGGTTTGGGTCGTGACAGAGTGGTATCAGAGCGATACTTAACCACGAGTTATACCGCACACACGTGTCCAAATGAGCTATAGGGTGTCCTAGAAAAGCAATTAGGGCATCTCATGAATTTGAAAAGTGTGTGCTTATGACTGACTGAATATATGTTAAAATGTTAAACTGTTTAATCATATAACCGCTTATCATGATGACTGTTATAACTGCTTATAGTGAAATGGATAACGCAAACGCTGCAAATGAAACTGAACCATCATCCTCTGAGGCTAGAATGGCCAGACTTGAACTAATGATGGGACTGATAATTGAAAGACTGGATCAACAACAGAACCAACAGCCCCCACCTCCTCCTCCGGTACAGCCGGACCAAAATGTGAATGTGCAAAATGTGAATGCAAATGAGGGGGATATTATTGCTCTTACCCAGAAGTTCAGCAAGTTGAAACCGCCATCCTTTCAGGGAGGCCTTGAACCATTGAAGGCTGAAGCTTGGGTGCTTGAAACAAAAAAATTGTTTGAAATGTTTCCATGCTCCGAGGCCAATAAAGTACTGTTAGCAACCTTCACCCTTCAGGAAGAAGCAAGAAGGTGGTGGATGTTGACCCGCGATGCAAATACTATTATGACTTGGGCTCAGTTCAAGGAGTTCTTCTTTGAAAAGTATTTTCCCCAGTGCATCCGGGATAGGAAAGTAACGGAGTTTGAACAACTAAGACAGGGCAAAATGTCTGTTGCCGAGTATGAGAAGAAATTCACCGAACTTGCTAGGTATGCACCACACATGGTGGACACCGATTATAAGAAGGCCAGAAGGTTTGAGGGAGGCCTTAGTGTTGCTATACAGGACCGAATAAATGTTTTGAAACTACCGACTTTTGTGGGTGTTCTCGACCGGGCGTTGATGGCCGAGACGAATATTGCAGCAGTGAAACAATCTGAAACACCAACAACTGAGTGGCAAGGTAAAAGGCAGGGTTTCAAATTCAAGAAAGGCAAGCATAACCCAGCAAACAAGAAACAGAATACGGGGTCGACGACTAGCCCCAGCCAAGGGAGTGGATTTACTCCACCCTGCTCCATATGTGGCAACAAGCACAAAGGGGTTTGCTATCAGATTTCTGGAGCTTGTTTCAGGTGTGGCAAGGTGGGCCACAGAATTAAAGACTGCCCTTCTGCTCCACCAGTTAGTAATAAAGCTACACCGAGCGCAGCAGTATCAAATGTAGCACCGAAGCCTAACCCCAAAGCTACCGGGAAAGAGCCCATGAGGCAGGGCCGAGTGTTTGCCCTAGTACCGGGAGACGTGCAAAACACTGAGACTGTTGTGTCAGGTATCCTCTCTATCTGTGTTCAAAATGCATATGTGTTGATTGATTCGGGGTCTACACATTCGTATGTATCGCATGCTTTTTCGCGTAAATTGAATAGACCCTTAGAACCCATGAACTATCTGCTAGCTGTATCATCACCTGTTGGGGGATCCATGACATGCGCATATATGTATCCTGCCTGTGAGATTATTGTTGGGGATATGCATCTATTTATTGATTTACTGCCATTGAATATTGATCACTTTGATGTAATATTGGGGATGGATTGGTTACAAAAATATCATGCTACTATCGATTGTGTGACCAAACAAGTAGTT
Source organism: Camellia japonica (assembly GCA_030407325.1). NCBI lineage: Eukaryota > Viridiplantae > Streptophyta > Magnoliopsida > Ericales > Theaceae > Camellia > Camellia japonica. Next base: position 174,834,664 of record JAPPVO010000002.1, on the reverse strand, counting down.
TTCCGTCCACCGGGTTTGCCTGAATTTGTGTTTAATGGGGTTGGAGTAGTACCTCCTCCGTATCTGATTTCTTCTGTGAAAGCTGTTAAACTAATTAGAAAGGGGTGTAAAGGATATCTGTGTTCTGTACTGACTGTATCTGCTGGTAATGATGTTAAAACTGATGTGAATTGCATTTCTATAGTTAGAGAATTCCCAAATGTATTTCCAGATGATCTACCAGGGGATTTGATTGACAGGGAGATTGAATTCACCGTTGATGTAGTTCCGGGTATACAACCAATATCTAAAGCTCCTTACAGAATGGCTCCAACTGAACTGAAGGAATTGAAAGTACAATTGCAAGAACTGTTAGACAAGAAATTTATCAGACCCAGTACTTCACCGTGGGGTGCACCTGTTTTGTTTGTGAAGAAGAAAGATGGCTCACTGAGACTGTGCATTGACTACCGTGAATTGAACAAGGTAACTGTAGGAATAAATACCCTACCATTTACGCGTATTGATGATTTATTTGATCAGTTACAGGGTGCACAAGTGTTTTCCAAGATTGATCTCAGATCGGGTATCACCAACTGAAAGTTAAACCAGAAAGACATTGATAAAACTGCTTTTAGAACGAGGTATGGCCATTATGAATTTTTAGTTATGCCGTTCGGAGTCACGAATGCCCCTGCTGCATTTATGGACCTCATGAACAGAATTTTTAAACCGTACCTTGATGATTTCATTGTGGTATTTATTGATGACATACTGATTTATTCTAAGACTGCTGAAGAACATGAACACCATCTAAGACTTGCCCTACAGACCTTAAGGAACAAAACTGTATGCTAAACTGTCTAAATGTGAATTTTGGCTTGATCATGTGATGTTTTTGGGGCATGTTATTAGCAAAGATGGAATTTCTGTTGATCCGCAGAAAATTGAAGCCGTAGTGAACTGGCCTAGACCAACGAATGTAACCGAAGTCCGAAGTTTTTTGGGATTGGCTGGATATTACAGAAGATTTGTCAAAGATTTCTCCAAAATTGCCCTACCACTGACTCAACTAACACAGAAGGGGACATCATTTGGCTGGACTGACCAGAGGGAATCAGCGTTTCAAGAGTTGAAAACCTGACTTGTGACTGCACCGGTTCTGACCTTACCTTCAGGTACGGATGGTTATACTGTATTTAGTGATGCTTCTCATAAGGGTTTGGGGTGTGTTTTAATGCAGAATGGGAGAGTTATTGCTTATGCTTCCCGACAGTTGAGACCGCATGAAAAGAATTACCCAACCCATGATCTTGAACTTGCTGCTGTGGTTTTGCATTGAAAATTTGGCGTCACTATTTGTATGGGGCAACATGTGAAGTATACACCGACCACAAGAGCCTGAAGTATTTCTTCACACCAGAAAGAACTGAATATGAGGCAGCGGAGATGGCTTGAATTGATCAAAGATTATGACCTACAGATTCTGTACCATCCGGGAAAGGCCAATACCGTTGCCGATGCTTTGAGCCGAAAATCGATTGGGAACTTAGCCTGTTTGCTGACTGGACAGAAGGAGTTGCTTTGTGACCTTGAAAAGTCCGAGATTGAAATTGTTTTGAAGGAACAAGGTGGAACCTTAGCTGCCATTACTGCTCAACCAGCATTGATTGAAGAGATTAAGGAAAAACAACAACTGGATGATTTCTTGAAAAAGGTTATTGAAGAAAAAGATTCTAAACCGAGACCGGGGTTCAAATTTGACAACAATGTACTGAAATTTCAAGATAGACTGTGTGTACCAAATGACACTGAATTGAAAAGAAGAGTTCTGCAAGAGGGCCACAATTCGAAATTTTCGATCCACCCGGGGAATACGAAAATGTATCAAGACCTGAAACAGAATTTCTGGTGGCCGGGAATGAAGAAAGAAATTGCCGACTTTGTGTCCAAGTGTCTTCATTGCCAACAAGTCAAAGCTGAACATCAACGACCTGCCGGATTACTGTAACCCTTACCCATACCAGAGTGGAAATGGGAGCATATCACGATGGATTTTATCGTTGGATTACCTCGCTCCAGGAAAGGTATGGATTCTATTTGGGTTATTGTTGATAGACTGACCAAATCTGCTCACTTCTTACCTGTCAAGACAATTTATAATGCGGACAAACTGGCTGTTATCTATATTGATGAAATTGTTAGACTGCATGGAGTGCCTGTGTCTATTGTTTCTGACAGGGATTCGAAGTTTACATCGAGGTTTTGGCAAAGCCTACAGACTGCATTGGGTACTGAATTGAGGCTGAGTAGTGCCTATCATCCTCAGACAGATGGACAGTCAGAAAGGACCATCCAAACTTTAGAGGATCTACTGAGAATGTGTGTCCTTGATTTCCAGGGAAACTGGGAAGTCATTTGCCGTTGGCTGAATTCGCCTACAACAACAGCTACCATTCGAGTATTGGTATGGCGCCTTTCGAGGCATTGTATGGCAGAAAGTGTAGATCTCCAATTTGCTGGGCAGAAGTTGGGGATGGGCCTTTGCTTGGGCCCGAGATTGTATATGAGACGACTGAAAAGATCAAACTGATACAACAGAGACTGAAAACTGCACAGAGTAGACAGAAGAGTTATGCAGATGTTAGAAGACGGGAGAGAGTATGAAGTGGGTGATCACGTGTTTGTGAAAGTGACACCAATGAAAGGCCAGACTCGTTTTGGAGTCAAAGGCAAGTTAGCGCCGAGATATGTCGGGCCGTATGAGGTGATTGAGAAAATCAATCCGGTGGCGTATCAAGTTGCACTTCCTCCTGAAATGGAGCATATGCATAACGTCTTCCACATTTCGATGTTGAGAGATTATCTCCGGGATCCGTTTCATGTGATTGAGCCTACTCGTATCGTGTTGAGTGATGACTACACTTACGAGGAACGGCCTATACAAATTGTGAACAGAAGGATCAAGAAACTGAGAAACAAAGAGATCCCATTAGTAAAAGTTGACTGGCAGAATCATGGTGGTGTGTATGCCACTTGGAGAGGGAAGATGACATGGCTAGGCGATATCCTGATTTGTTCCCGCTGAATCCTGTTTTCTTCCAGAATGAAGGTAACTCGAGTTTAGAGGACTAAACTCCTTATAAGGAGGGGAGACTGTAACAACCCTCGTCTGACTACCGATAAACTACTGAATTACATACTGATTACTGCTAAATTGAATTGATAATGACTGATGATTGAATTAACTGAAGTACTGAATAGACTGATTGAAATCGAAACTGAAATTGAATAAGTTTATCTATTGAATTGCATATCGCATCTGTTTGATTGATTGATTTTCTGTTTGAATTCGTATGTTTAAACTGCTAATTGAAGGCCTTATCGGCGGCCGAATTAGAACCGTTTAGAGTTTTGGAATCAGTAGAATATTTGTGATTTAATGGTATATTTATCTGAAAATTGTTTAGGAATGATTAAATTAGATTAATTCGAGCCAATTAAAGAGTTTGACGTATTACCATTGCCATTGAGTGGGGCCTTGTTTATTCACATTGTTGAACTTCATCACACTTCAATTAAAACATTCCTCTCAGCCTTTCTCCTTGCTTTAGCCGACCAAAGAAGAGAGTTAGAGTGAGAGAGTGATTTCATCTTGTGTATTGCTTGAACCTTGAAGAATTGCTTGAGAATTGAAGTATTGATTGTTCATTTAGCTCCCATCCTGATCAAGACTTAGGTAAAGATTTTACCTTCTTAATGTTGTGCTTAAACTAAGTCTTGCATGTTTTATACTCTATTGTAGGATTAAGTCATGAAATTGCTCATACATATTGAATTAGAACTCCATTGTTGCATGCATGGTTGAATTGGTGATTTTGAGTTGAATTCATGTTGGAATTGTACATGCATGTCCATGTTTAAGCTAAAGTCCATGTTTTCATTTTGTCTTCCAACTATTGAGCTCATTAGAGCAAGATTTGAAGCTTGATTTTGGTTTAAAGTTCATGCATTGCATGTTTGGAATTATTCTTGAAAATGGGTTTGAATGTTGGATTTTATTGACTCACCTTTGGCCCTTGCATGTACAAATTGAGCTTTAAAACTTGTTGTACTATGAGTTTGAAATGTTTTCCCAGATTTGGGCCCAAGAGGTTGAGTTTTGGGTTGTTGAATGCTTGGTTCGAACTTGGGAGACAAATCTGGAAATTCCAGATTTGGCTTCCTCGCTCGAGCGAGCGAGATTCCTCGCTCGAGCGAGCACCTTTGTCCAGGGCTCCGCTCGAGCGAGCATCGAGCGACCATCGCGCGTAAAATTTCTGCATCCAGTACTTTTGCATTTTTTCTTCAGCTCGCTCGAGCGAGTATCGCGCGAGAAAATCCAGCAACCAGTACTTTTACTGTTCATCAGACCGCTCGAGCGAAGGATTGTTCGCTCGAGCGAAGCCTTTGTTTTTGGAAGCTCGCTCGAGCGAAGGAAGGCTCGCTCGAGCGAAGAGCCTATTTTCAGCAACTTTTGAAAAATGCCTTCCAACTGTATTTTTGCATCCTCATCTCATCCTAGGCATTCTTAGGCCTAGTTTAAGACATCTTAATGAGGATTTAGACATAGAACCACACCGAGGAAATTTAGGGATTTAATTATCATCCTTCCCGACTGTGAAACTTAGTGTGTGTTCTATTTGTTAACTGTTTAGGGTTGGCTCTCGGGGACGCGCTCTAGCTGCGATTAGCCCAATCTCTGTGAGTAACAATTGTGTAAAGATATGTTCAAAATGATGATCTTTTGAATACTGAACTGAAATGTTTATTGAACTGATATTGTTTACTAAATGAATGTATGTCCTTTATTTCTGAACTATACTGTGGCATCCTTAGCACCTACTGCTATTGTTACTGTTACAGAGATCTCTGTCGGTTCCCTTGTGGAACCATACTGTTTACTGAATGACTGGCCATCATTATTGTTCGGTCTTTTTGACCTACTGTTACTGTTATGCTAATGGATGTACCACATATGATTGTTTATTGTACTGAACAACTGTAATACTGATTGAAATGAACTGTTTTCATTACTGTAAGGACATTCATTCTAAACCTCTTTACGCTTTATGTTATTCACTGGACTTTAGCTCACTGTTTATATATATATGTAGGTTCTCAGCAGCCAGACCAGAGCTAGGAGCGTGGGTTGGTCCCCAGTTTTGTCAAGCCAGCCTATGTGCCTCACTGCGAGGTTCCGAGTTGCCATGCTATGGCTAGGGGTGTTTTTGTGTTCCCCATCGGTCTCTCCTCACTGTTTTGTATTACCGAATAGACTGTCTACTGTTTTAACTGTACTGTTATCGAGGGATTAAGTCCCCGTACTGAATGTTGTGTATGATTGTATAGACTGTACTGTTCTGAACCGTATGAATGCATGGAAAATGTTTTTGGCATACAGATTTACACAGCTCAATGGACACTAGTTACTTATTGTATTGGCTTCCGCCAGGCCCTGTACTCTGTTTAACTGTATTACTGTTCAGCAGGCCTTCGGTAATCTCGGATTACTGGCCAGTTACGGTGCTAAACCCATAGGGCCGGGTTTGGGTCGTGACACAAGGCCAAGAGTGCTACTACATTTCATATTTTCAAAGCTTAATGCAAATGGATTAAGAAAACCTATTAGTATTACTGAGATATAAAGGCAATTAATATGGTAAAATCAGAGTTTGGAGATGAGAGCATAAACTTTATTGTGATGATAACATTGAAAGCTAGATATACAAAATACAGAACATTTGAAGAAGATAAAAAATTTTAACTTTCAAATTACAGTGTTCATCTATTGCACCATCTTGTGAAAGTGGTTTTAAATTTATCAGCCTTTAAAAAACATAAACCATCAATACATTATGCACAATGAGTTAATCACATTCCAATACCATTTAATTGATTAAGATATATGAAGCATTCAAATGTGTTCAAGTTGGTGCCATGTTTTGAAATAGGCAGGGTAGACAACATGAGAGTTCCACAACACAAAGACTAGACAAAAGATGCTGCTTCACATTTGTAGATCTGTTATCCAGCAATATTATATAATAATATACATGTCGCATAATACATATATTGCAACAAGAATGAGTTTATTACCGGTTCTGAGCAGTCTGAAAATCAGGTGGTTGTTTAGTCTCATAGACCCACCCAGGAGCAAATATTGCAGCTGACACATCATCTTTCTTTAGTACATCAAGTGCAACATTGGTCTGAGGTGCAAAGGTTAGTATAACTATGTGGCATCTAAGAAATTATTACAACTATGTGGCAACCAAGAAATTATTTCACCATTCAAATAAGAAACAGTTAAAAAACAGTTCCTTCTAGCACACACACCGCCATATAAATTGACTGACTTAAGATGGTGTCATAAGAGTGAAGTTTGTCTTATTTGAAAAATTAGTACCACCACACACCCACCAAATTTGTCCATAATTATGGTAGCTAATCTATCTGTTGGAGTGCTTGACATGCATTGTTGGGTCCCTTCCCTAAAAACTTAAATTTTTTGGATTTCTGGTGATCAAGGAGGTCCTGGATTCAAGTCCCTCCGTTAGCATTAGTTTCCCATCTGCATTCTATTTCTATGTTCAGATGATTGCAATTGCATGTGCAAGATAAAGGTTGCACATGAGGGAGGCTGTTGGAGGGCTTGATATGCATTGTTGGACCCTTTTTCTAACATCTCAAGTTTTTGGGACTGGTGATTTAACAGTATCATCCTTCTTTAGCATATATCTGAATTTTTCTCCAACCGAGACATCAAAGAGTTATAACCAAAAAATCTTCAAAAATCTTCGACCGTTCAAATTTGAAAGACATAATCAAAACTACCTAATAATTTACCAAAATTAAGGTAACAACATTTTCCACAGGAGGAGATCTAATAGACCATAACCTGCTTTCCAGTGTAAGTAGAAAACTCTACTATGCAAAGTAGGGGAGGCAATGACCATTGCTGGTTCTGATAATGCCACTTCTTTTGCATGATACTTCAAAAAGGAGGGCATAATTGTAAGACTCAAAAACTTTTGTTAGGTTAGTTAGTTTACGTAATTCCTACCCTCCTCCCTCTGCTCCCATGAACCTAAAAAAGCTCATACCCATTGCACGAGAGTCCCACTTACAACAAAGTATGAGAGAGGTAGTATGTACGTAGCCAGCAGCTTCCCCCACTTTTTTGTTAATCAAAATTGCACGGCAATGCTTGGAGCAGATAGCCCTTGCCATTGCTCCAGGTCACGACCTCTCTCTTCCCATTAATCTGTTTCTCCCAATTGGTGGACTGTCACTTGTGCATAGCACATGCTTCACTGTCTATAATTGAAGAAGTCCATACCATTCCCTATTTCTCCATAAAAAAGCTGATGGGGATAAATCTTTTACCCTTTCAATCTAAAAAGACTCTTGACCACTAATCAATGTATAATTACTTCCTTATTTTCCTTAAAACACGTGCCTATATATGACAATAATGTCACCAAGAAGGCAAATAAAATGTAACCTTGAAATAAATCGTACGTTACACAAAATGAAACAAATGACCAGAAATGCTAACCTCTTCTCTCACAGAAATATTAAAAAAAAAAACCACAGTTCTCAAAATTCTTACGTCACACTAAGGTGTAAGATACACTGACTTACCAGGAGAAACCTTATATGTTGCATTCTTATCCTCTACAAACCTAAACTACTATTGCAGAATTCTCTTTAACCATCCTTGAGCTTATTTTGAATAGTCAAAGTGAAAAACATACTTATCAGAAAGAAAACTTTCCATCCCCAAGATATACTGAAAACTTCGTGGCTTTATTAGGTAACAAATGCCATAAAAATGCTAAACTGTATTGAATAACTTAGTAGAAGAGACCAAGCAGAGGAAGTGATGAGAATCAGTGAAGGTATAACCAAAGAGGCACCAAACATTTATGGAAAAGAAAAGGGATCCGCCAGCAGTTAATCATGATACAAGCCTACTCCTATAAGTGAAAAAACTTGACACAACTATCATGCCCTAATTATTCATTTGTTACATTCTTTCTTCCCTCTACACGAATATGCACATATGGAAGTCAAGATGACGTCTGACAACATCTAAACATCTACACAAACTCAAATTCATCTACTAGATAAATTTTTTAACAAGATACACTACGAGCTGATTCTTTGAATGAAACAGATATTTGTGTAGTACTCTGTTTAAGCAATAATATATTTGCAACTAGGTAGAAATTAAACACACATGCGCTGAATGAACTCAATTAGTGGATAATTCCGACAAACTGTAAACCAAGTCAGGATGCTGTGGACTAACCACTTTGATCTACAGTTTCAAAAAGTAACGAGTATACAAACAGAATTCCTATGATATAGAAAATGCCACTGCCACATCATTCTGGACGAGATTTATAAAAGTTCTGTTTGCATACCATTTTCCAACAGTAATATAAAATATCTAGAGCATAATGCAAGATGTCAAACACATAGCAGGACTGAATGTTACACTTACATCCCATTGTCCACCACCATAAGTGTTCCTCCCAAAAACATCAATGCCCATGTAAACATCAAACTTTCTGTTACCAGCAACAGCAGCTGAAAGTTTTGGATAGTCTTCCTGCAGGGAAAAAAAATAAATATGACAACATTCGGACCACAAAATAAAAATTCTGAACAAGAGCAAAGAAATAATGCAATACCTGCCATGTATAATTTACAAATATTCCATCACATATGTCAAAGAATGGTTTATTACTGTCATTCAGTTGATCTTGCCAGCTAAGTTTGCCATCAACGGTAACACTATCATACCTGAATAGTCAATAATAAAAGACAGAATTGATAAGTGATCTATGTTTCAATAAGACAAAATCATTAGTACTTGCGGACGACGTATCATCTCATATGACTTACCATATAACTAAAGATCCAGGCACTGAGGAGTGCATTGTTGTAGTTAAATGGATGATAAATTCTTTTAGATTGGGGATTCGCCCTACATCCAAATTGACCTCCATATTTATCTACAGACAGATTCAAGGTCAATGATGAAAAAGTAAACAAAAAGTCCTTCATGGGAACCATTTTAATAGAAGGAAAAGATTTCAGATTTAACCCTTTTTTTATGTTTCTTGTCAAAAGCACTAAAACGGCATGAAGAATTTAGATTTTTCTCTGCGAGCCATGGAACTTTTTCAGTCATCCCTAGAGTTTTGTTTTGTTTTGTTTTGTTTTGTTTGTTTGTTTTTTTCTTTTTACATGCTTCAAATCGGAAAATTTAACCAAGCCAAACCATGCAGTCAAATTTTTAGATCATCTCATGACAACAGATTTTCAGGTCTGCATAGACTACAAAATACATCAACAAGTTCATAAAAATAAGCTATCAAACAAATACGTAGGGTGTGAACATAAAGAATGTGAACTCCACGAGAGAATAAAGAGGAACCAAAAGATGGCAGTGGCTATGTTGTAGAAAAAAGGAAAGAAAAGAAGACTTTACCAGCCACCCATCAAATCCCAAAGCAGTAGCTAGTTCAGTCAAGCGCTCAGCATACATGTGGGCAGACTCCTTCGTTGCTAGCAGTTTGTTGGCATTAACGGTCCCATCATCCCATTCTGTGATGAAAGTCCCCAATACCTTATGTTCCATGGGAAGAAACAAAAACATTATGTGCAACAATAACTTCTTCAGTGGATTCTTTATAACCAAACAAGACTCTGTAGAACATTGAATCATAACCCACTATTCTGTGCATTCTGTATGACTAGTAAATCCTCATCAATTAAAAAAGAAACAAAAGAAAAAGAAATTGGAATGCTTTATCACTTATATTTTCTTTGAATCAGTACTAATGTGTCTTCTCATCATCTGCTGAGTTAATTTGTGTGTCTGTTATATTTACATAAGCCATAGGCAGATCCAAGTGAGGATTCAAGTGGGGGTAACTGCCCCACCCCAAATTTTGGAGAATTTTCAATTTTCAGCCATCTGCCTGTTGTCACATATGTGGTTATAGGTCCGCTCAAAAATTCCCTTCAGAGCATAAGCAAAGTAGTGACCGGAAAATTTATAATTACCCTTTTTGGTCTTTATCCTTAAAACATTGATAATCACTTCACGTAAATCAATTCCGTCAAAGGTCAGCTTGATTAGGTAGATTTTAACACTTAATTACCTTAACTTGACTCTGAAAAGTTCACAGCTGTGCAATGTTGAAAAAGTAAAGTAGTATTTGAATTGTCTAAATTGCTTCATCAAGCTAAGTGTGGACACGGGGTTTTTGAGGCGGCCATTTCCACAAATGGACCAACGGCATCCTGAAGGCAACCGGGGGTGCAGAAAAATAGCTAACAACAACAAATATGTACAAAATAGTGAGTTTAAGAAAAGAGACTACACATACAATGACTTAAGGCCAAACTTTCCATAAATTACAAAGTGATCAAAAGATAACACCGACATGCATTCTCATGGCGACACAATGGTCTTTTATTATAAGAAACACATGCTCTATTTTAAATGTACAAAATTTATGAAAAGCAAGAAAACAATCCTAAATATGTGATATAACATATCATTTTAAACATATATTTACCTCATACGAGGAGTTGAGCCTAGAGGGCCCGTAAATAATGGCTGCTGGGGGGTTCCCCTAGGCAGGGTTTCGGGGGCAACGCCACTGTAGGCTGTAGCACAAAAACTACTCACATTTCTTTATTAAAAATGCACCATTAAAACCTATTTTTATGAAATGTAAAAAATGCAAAAAATATGAGTAAAAAATAAAAAGTCACTAGCGTGATTTGAAAAATACAAAGCTCCCGGCCTTGTTCCTCCAATGAAATTCCCTCAGTTGTGAATGATCATCTTTAGGAAACTCTACGCAAAGTGATACATGTTTGGTTATGGACTAAGAAGCACGGACACCTCTCCGGAGGCTACGTATCAGTGTCAGACACGCGTCGGACATGGACACGCGTCGGACACGCGGTTGACACGTGTCCGACACGTCTGCAGAGGTGTCCCCTTTTTTTTTTATTTTTTTGTTTTTCGGACACGCTCCGGACACGTTATTGACACTTTTGGGACACGTTCGTGGGTAATTTCACAATTTAGAAGACTTTTTTGGGGGTGATTTGTAAATAAGTAAAATAGATATATGCCCTAACTCGTCGATTAGCACAGAATAGAAAGGGAGAACAGAAGAGAGAGAAGAGAGGGAAGAGAGGACCTGGTTGCTCGTCGTTCGTCTTCGCTCCTCGTCGGCCGTCGCTCCTCGTCGGTCGTTTCTTCTCGTCGGTCGTCACTCGTGTCTCGTCGTCGCACGTCGTTAAGGTACCCACTGCGCTTCTTTATTCTTCTTCTTCGTCGATCTTCTTCTTCTTCTTCTTCTTCGTTCTTCCTTTTCTCAGTCGCTGCCGTCTCTCTCTCTCTCTCTCTCGCGCACCCTCTCTCACCCTCTGTCTGATTTATTTTCTTTTATCTTTTGAGTTATATAATGAGTTATATAACTCATTATTCTGTTTTATAAAACTGAGCCGTCTCTCTCTCTTTTTTTATTTTTTATTTTCTTTTTTCTCTCCGTTATAATTTTCTTTTATAGTTATTATTTTTTATTTGAGTACATAATTTTTTTTGATTAGTTTTATTAATTTTAATAATATATGTTTATTAATTTTATTATAAGAATCAATTTTTAATAATGTATGTTATTTGTGAATGATACATATGATGTTAAATTAATTAAATGTTTATTTTTTATAATTTTAATAGTATTATTTTGTATATATTATTACCTTTTAATGATTTTTTTTATAATTTTATAACATATAATAAATAAAATTAATTATATATATTAACGTGTCCCCAGCGTGTCGTGTCCCCTATTTTTTAAAAATTTGCGTGTCTGCGTGTCCGTATCGTGTCCGTGTCGTGTCGCGTATCCGTGTCCGTGCTACTTAGGTTATGGATATTGGTTTTATAGGTGATATAGAATGTAAGAATAGAGACTACAAACAAAGAGCTAGAATCTTTCTCTCATCAAGATTAGCTCCAGAGTGACAAACTTCTCTCTCTATGTTCCCCCCTTTACAATGGTTGAATAATCCCTTATTTATAGGCTAAGAGGTCCAAAAACAAGCATAAGGCCATTAGACAACTCTTTGCCTGGATTGGTCAAGTGCAGTTGATAAAGGTGCAAACTATGAAGCACGGATACTCCGAAATGGCCCCCGTACGCGTATCGGATACGTATCAGATACGGATACGCGCCCGATACGGCGGGATACGTATCAGATACGGTCAGGATACGGTATGGATACGGCGGGGCAAAAAAATAATTTAAAAAACTTAAAATGGGGTCAAAGTATAAAATCTGAAAATAAGATAAAATAAAACACACAAAAATAAAAAATAAAAAAATAATCAACCAAACTTACCTTGACCTAAGTCGAACAGTAGCCGCGAAGGAGGAGGAGGAGGTCGTCGTCGTCTCTCGTCTCGAACAGCAGCTCGACGATCGTCGATCAGGTTCGCGAACAGGAGCTCCACGGTCATCGATCAGGTTCGTCCCTCTCTCTCTCCCTTTCGCTCCCTCTGTCTGCCTCTCACTCGATCTCACGAACTCTCTCTCTCTCTCTCGATCTGTCTGTGTCTGGTTGGAGATGGACAGATCTCGATCTCGATCTCATCTCCCCCCCCCTCTTGGTCGATCTCTCTCTCCCTCTCCCTCTCCCTCTCCCTCTCCCTCTCCCTTATCTATGTCGTCTCTGTTTTGCTTTTGCATATTTATTTTTATTATTATTATTTTTTAATTTTTTGTATGTATACTCTGTAAATAAAATAAAATAAATCAAATAAGATATAAAAAAAAAAAACTTTGTATATGTATTCAGTACTATTACTTGAATCCAAATAAAACAAATAAATAAATAAATTGTTTAAAAATAAACTTTGTAAACTTATAAAATTATAAACTTTATAAACTTATTAATAAATCAAATAAGGTAAAAAAACTTATTAATAAATAAATAAATAAACTTATTAAAAATAAACTTTGTCAACTTATAAAATTATAAACTTTGTAAACTTATTAATAAATCAAATAAGGTAAAAAAAAACTTATTAATAAATAAATATTTTATGTATGTTACATTACTAAAAATTGTTAAAGTTTTATTTTTGTGTATTACTAAAAATTGTGAAAAAAATATTTTTTATGAACGTATCCCCGCCGTATCCGTATCCTACTTTTTCAAATTTTGTCGTATCGCCGTATCCGTATCGTATCGTACCCGTATCCCGTATCCGTATCCGTGCTTCCTAGGGTGCAAAGACAGTGCAGGAAAAGTCAAAGCAGCACATGCCACATCAACACCTCCCGCGCCATATGGCCCTCTAGTGCGCACCACTCTGGGGTAGATTTGTACTTATTACTTTTTTGCAGTATAGAGAGCACCATTAAATTCTTGTCTACAAGCGCATGTCAACAGCCTATTGATGGTCTGTTTTTTTGGGACAAACTCTCTGTTTTGATTTTGGGATGGTCTGAATTGGTTTGACAGAGTTCAAAAGTTTTGCACAAGCCTTCCTCAATCACACTCTCGAAGGAATAATTCTGTTTCTTTCTTCGTCATCGGGAATATCATGGAGGTATCCGAATCTTGTAGTGGAACTAAATCAGGTGTCTACACTAAGGTTACATCAAATAATCTATTTTATGATATTCGGTAAAACACATCCCTTGTACATTGTTCTTCCCAGTTTGATATTGTCAATTTTATCCCAACTTCAGAATATCGTGGCACATCTCATATCTCCTAATCCATGGGACATCATAAAAATTTAAAGGCTTCGTAGATGCATATAACATGCACTTCAGGTATCAAGTTAACTAAGTTTCAATTTCCCCATCAAAACAATTTTAACTTATAAATTAAAAACAACTTTGAAGCAAATCATAACAATATAACTACGGAACATAAGTTCACCACCCCCTTGAGTAGATTGGATGCAATAGTACTCACATTTATGAAATCAACAAGGATAAAGACACAGAATCAACCACAGAAAACAATCCTGACTATCACAATAAATCGGGAGCTGCTCATCTCCACTCCATGATCAGACTATTCATCTTGTGGGCCGGGCCCATCTTGACAATCCAAACCGTTCATCTTGTGGAGCTCGTCAAAAACATTATTCATACCAAAATCAGGTCGATCGAATATTGATAACCACTTGATTGGATTGCATTTGTCTTGAAAAAAGTAGTCCATGATCAGACTGTTCATCTTGTGGGCCCGCATTCGGTCCATCTTAACAATCCAAACCGCTCATCTTGTGTAGCTCATCGTGAACTTTATCCGTACCAAAATCAAGTTCATCAGATATCGATAGCCAATTAATTGGATCACATTTGTCTTAAAAAAAGTCCATCTATTTTATAAGACAAATATGATCCAATCAAGTGGCTACCGATGTCATATTGACTTGATTTTTGGTATGAATAATGTTCTCAATGAGCCCCACAAGATTAACAGTTTAGATTGTCTAAATGGGCTCAATGTGGACCGAACTGGACGTCTCCAGTCCGATCATGGACCGGAGAGGAGCTGTCCCCCAACAAGTCTATGGACACAAAACCCACCACAAAACCAACCCCTGTAAAATTATGATAAGCTCCGCCATATAATATATATAGCCAAGATTGTTTTATGTTATTGGTTCTGTGTCTCTGTAGTCTTGTTTGTTGGTTATGGAAAACCAAATTTCAATGTCAACTACTCAAATTCCAATAAGAAGTTCATAAATTCACAAGCTCCTTCCCTTATTCCTTTAAACCTATCAATAAAAAAGTGAATCCGACTTACACAACAGCCTAGCCAATTTTTTAAAAACCAATTTCAACTTCAATTCACTCAATTATGCTAAAATACAAAACATGTGTTATGAATATAATTCAATCACCATACCTTGACACCATGCTTGTGCGCGGTATTAGTCCAACACGGAGGCGGGATAGTAACCAAAGAATGCGAAAAGTAGACGAAAACATCGATCAAATACCAGTGCCATATCGCATACGCATCTGAATTAGTCCCTCCTTGAACCCACTTATCATCTGTATACCCTCCAGCCATGTCATGACAAACCAGAATTCTTGGCCGATCAGCCAATCTAGACTGCAGAGCCACCGAGGCTTTGTTGAATGGGAAGTGAAACGAATCGAAATACGACCTTGACTCGAGATCGTCTGGGGTTTTGATCGGAAAGGAGACTGGAATCGCCGGCTTCGACGGATCGAACGGCGGAGGATCGGCGGAGGACTGGTTGTTGCTGGTGGTGGTCATTGGGAGGAAGCGAGAGAAGAGAAATTTGTAGATTGATTGGAGGAGGTTTCGAATGGAGACTAGGGTTTGGCGGTTTAAATAGGCGCGAAAAAAAATCAGCATATTTTGGAAGTCACTGGAGATGCAGAGAAGAGCTTTAAAACAAACAAATAGAGCAGACCAGTGGCGGACTTGACTTGGAAAAAGACTTGGAGAAGAGCATTAAAACAAAACGCGTGGCGGACTTTATGGCAAATAATATAAAAAACTTGGAAAAAGACTTTGAGAAGAGCATTAAAACAAAACGCCTGGCGGACTTTGTGGCAAATAATATAAAAAGTTGAAAAGTTAATATTCTATTTAAGTCACATTATCTTATTTAAATTATGTTATTTTTTAAATAAATCACATCAAACTTAACTCAAATTCAATTTATATAAGTTAATAAGTCAAAAAAATATACTTTTTTAAAACATTTCAAATCAACCCTTAACATGGAAAAAGACATGGAGAAGAGCATTAAAACAAAACTAGTGGTGGACTTGACTTGGGGAGTGTTTAGTTTGATTTTTAAAATATGATTTAAATGAAAAAATTGAAAAGCTGGTTTGGTTAATTAATTTTTAAAATTAAATTTTTTTCTCTTTGTTTTATTATTAATAGATCAATTAATTTTTTTCTTTTTTATTTTCTTTTCTCTTTTCTCATCTCGTTTTTTCACTTTTTATATATCAATCTATTAATTAAATCTTTTCTCATACCCATCTATTTAACTAAAGAAAAAAATTATAAATTATCTAAAAACTATTTTCAAAACTTATAATCAAACAATTTTTTAACTTTTAAAATTCTTTTCAACAATTCATCTTTTAAAATACAATTCAAAACTCAAAATTCATTTCAAAATCTAAATGAACGGAGTCTTCGTACTATTCGTTTAGTTTTTAAATTAAAAAATATATGTTTGATTTATTAATTTTTAAAATTATTTTTTCTCTCTCTTCTCTTTTTTTTTTTTATATATTAATAACTCAATCAATCACTTTTTTCTCTACTCTCACGTTCTCACACATCTCATACATCAATTAATCAAATTTTCTCTCACACACATCTATTCAACTACAAAAAATGAAAATAAAAAAATTATAAATCATCCCAAAATCACTTTTAAAACTCATAACCAAACAATTTTTTAATTTTCAACAACTGTTCTTTCAAAATACAACTCAATACTCAAAATTCTTTTAAAAAACTAAACCAAACAGAGCCTTGCTTTGTTTTTTTTTGGTTGTTGGGACTCAATATTTGATTGTGTAAATTACACTTTACCCCTTTATGTTTAATCACTTTATTATTTTGACCTTTAAAATTTATTTTTTTCTCACTTTGGCCTTTTATATTTCAAGTTCTTTTCAATTTATTCATAAAGTTAATTTCTGTTCAAAATTAAACAAAAAATGTCATAATAACTATTACATAACATAAATAATATATTATTATATTATAGTTTAAGTTTATGTAAGAGATGTGAATTATATTAAAGGGTATTTGGGAAGAACTTTAGAGGCTAAAATAGTCAATAAAGATAAAATAGACTAAAATAATTAATAAGACAAAATGTCAAGGATAATTCTATTTACACCACTAATTATCTTAGTACACACCATGACTTTCTTTTTGCTTAGTTCACACCACACTCAAATTAAAAGTTTTGATTTTGTCTCAATACACACTACAATTTTTTCAAATAATACCAAACTATCCTTCTTATCTCTAGCAAAACCCTAACCCTTACCACTATAGCAACCACTGTCGTTCGCCGGCAGCCATCCCTTTTCCTCTTCCATGGACTCCCTACCCTCCTACTAGTGCCATTAACCCTTTCTCCCAAGCCCTCGTCGTCGCAGCCAATACCAACTCCTCTCTCCAGTCTAATCGTGCATTTCCCAGTTCCGTCGCCCATCCATCCATCGTCGTATGCCCTTATCTCGCCATCGCGAACAACCTTGCTCCTCCATTGCCATCGTGAACAACCCCATCCTTACCCCCACCATTACGATCCAGCTTCCCTACCTCTCCATCACGACACAACCTTTTTGCATCCTAACCTCCTCCATCGCAGAGAGAAAGAGAGAGAGGAGTGAACTTTAGGGCTTTCTAGATCTAGATGATGAAGAAGAAGTTAAAGATAAACAATGGGCCAAAAATGAATGACAGAGGAAGAGATGGGAGTTGCAGTTAGTGATTGCGGGAGGGACATCACGAGTTGTAGTAGCGGTGGGAGGCATAGTGCAAATTGTAGAAGAAGAAAAGAGATAGGAGGTTAGCGATGGAGACTGAGAGAAGAAGTTGAAGAAGATGGAGGTTGGGGAGTGCAGGCGCCGGAGTTGGAGCTAGAATTGGAACCAGAGCCGTCGGAGATAGATAGTGGTGATGACTGAATGTGGTATGTATGTCTAAAAAGGTAATTTAATTGAGGGATAAAATTATAATAAAAAAAATGAATAAATGGTGGCTACTGAGAAAATGAGTGGTGTGTAAATAGAATTTTTCAAATGTCACATCTAAACCATAATTATTTCACTTTTTTTTTTTCTTACAATCATCAAATAAATTTTAAAAAAAAATTTAAACAACTTCTCAAATATAACTTTTTTTTGTCAGGTTAAAATAGTTAAAAAAAATTAAAAAGCCAACTATAATAGTCAACTTCCAAAACGATGATATAATAAAATATTTTTATATTACGTAACTGTTAATATGTTATTTTCTATTTAATTTTTAATAAAAATTAATTTAAAAAATTTAAAAAGTAAAACAGAAAGAAAAAAATTTAAAGATCAAAATAAAAATATAGCAAACATAAAACGAATAAGGTGTTATTTTGGAGTGATTTGAAAAATTAGTTAAAAATTAATTTTTTAATTTTTTATGTATAAAAAAATAAAAAATTATGTGATCTAAAATAGAATAAAATGTTAAAATTAACTTCTTACAAACTTTTCAAATTGCTCCTTATTTGATTTGAACTTTTCCACTTTTCGAAAGCTGCTTTATTTGGATGATCTCAGCCGCACGATCGATCGTACGGTGATTTCTACTGTTTTGAGGTTCCGTCATTAGATTATGATGGGGAAAAAGAATATATACACGTGTGTGGCTTTCGAGGGTTTTTTTTTTTTTTTTTTTTTTTGGATACGTGGTTTTTGCGGTTTTAAAAATAATTTTTGAAATTATATTGGTTTATTTTTAATGAATATTTTAATAAATATTTTTTACATTTTAAATTTACTTGATTTAAAGGCACTTAAAAATTATATAACTTATTAAAAAAATTAAAAATTTACTGAATGACAAAAAAATATAAATATATGTGTATAAAAATTCAGTATATTTTTATATTTGTTAAAGACTTCTTAATAAATATTTTACTTTTAAATTATATCAAAATTTTATGCATCCAAAAAATAAAAATAAAAAATTATCAAAATAATAAAAAAATATTAAAATAAAAAAATTTAAATTGAAAATTCAAAAATTACTTTTGAGAAGGGAGAGGATTCTCCAATTCGAACTTAAGAGACATTCTTCTGGCTTCTCAGGCCCACCACTTGTTCTAGTTCGATAATACAATTTGTTTATTTTTTAAAAAATTTCATGTATATAATCCATACAAAAAATTAAGTTGGCCCAATAATTATAGTATTTGTCTCTAAAAAAATTAACGATAATTCCGTAGTTTAAAAAAATAGACTATTCATTTTTTAAGATAAACATGATAAAATAAATATATTATAATTATTAAATCGATTTAATTTTTTATGTGTATAATATATATACAGGTCCAAATACCTCTCCAATCTAGATCTAGACCAACGAGAATCATCTTTCACAACTCAAAATTATAGATAATTTCAGTTGCT
Organism: Camellia japonica; assembly: GCA_030407325.1. Lineage (NCBI taxonomy): Eukaryota > Viridiplantae > Streptophyta > Magnoliopsida > Ericales > Theaceae > Camellia > Camellia japonica. The sequence continues at coordinate 174,815,387 of JAPPVO010000002.1, read as the reverse complement.
GACACAAAATTCTTTGAACATGTCAGTATCTTAAATTGGCTATAATTATTAAATTATGTTGTGAAATTTTGGTTCTTTAATATAACCACACACAAAAAAAAGGAAAAAAAAAAAGAAATAGGCCCACAGTCCTCTTTCCCTTCCCACTTTTCTATCTCATTTTATGTGTCACAAAACATATGGACAAAATTTGTTAGGCGAGTTATTTTGTAAGTGATATTTAGGAAAGGTAATAAAAAATTGATTTTTTTGAATTTTTTATGGCTTTAACAAAGAGGGTGACTTTTTATCAGTTTGTCAAAACTTCCAGTTTAACATATCCATATCGTCAATATGATTTATACTGTGGTCTTTCTATTAGACAAAACAATTGTTCATTCCGATCCATTTTGCTAGTCCTTTTATTGTTGAAATGTCCCTAAATATTAATTCTATTTAAAATGTCAAAGAAAAAAGTGGTTAATTTTTCAAAATTGTTCCTCATAAAGTGGCTATAATCATCTTTAAAGTTAAAAACAAAAGAACATTTTTTAAATAAATATTTTAAAATTTGAATTTAAATGTAATAATTGAATGTCTCCTAAAAAAAGTAAAAACTTTCATAAAGGACTAACAAAATGGGGCAGAAGAAGTATTTGTTACATTGGTGTCTCTCGCGACAATTTGTCTTATTATTTATTTTATCTTATAAAATTTGATCTATACATTTTTGTCAATAAAACATGTGGTGCATTCTTATTAGATGAAGGCAAACATATGCTAAGTTGAACTGACTCAATAACTATTTCTTGTACTATCATCTGTTTTTACTTCTTTTATGTCATACCATTAAAATGGAAGGATAATAAACGTAAGATATATTAAGATAAAAAATAAAAGACAAAAAAACACAATCCAAAGCAGAAGATAGGATGAGAGTAAACATACAAGTGAGTTAATAATTTCATATCCCATATGAGTCTCATTTTGCCTGAGATATACACATTTTTTTAGTTCACAAATTACTATGAAAATATTATTAAACCCCTTTGGTTTGTGAATTTTTAAATTTTTTTTTATGCTTAAAAAGTCCAAAAAAATACTAAAAAGCAAAAATAAATAAATAAAAAAGTCATATCATCTATATCAATCAATTACTTTTTGTCACAACTCTATCTATTCAATTAAAAAATTAATTTCAAAACACTAAGGCTCTGTTTGTTTGTATTCTCAAATCAATTTTTCTACGTGTGTTTTGGAGCATGATGTTTGGTTACATTTTCAAATCAATTTTCTACCCTCTCTGCAGAGAACTCTCTGCACACAGGCGTGTTTTCTGTCCAAAGGAAGACCACCCGGTAGACCACCCGGATGTCCACCCGGATGTCCGGCTGAATTCCAGAATTTTTTTTTTTTTTTTTTTTTTTTTTTTTTGCAATTGATTTACATAATCGGGAAAAATATTTTCTTAAATTTTTCAAATTTTTTATGTGCCTTAAAATAATTTTGAGTTGTATGTTTAGTTATGAGTTGTAAATTTTTGTATCACATATCAAATGTCACATCAACAATTCCCCACTCAAATCAAACATCTTTTCCAAAACTATTTTCAAAACTCTTTACCAAACAAATTTTCTACACTCAAATCATAATTCCATAACACACAAACTCAAAATACAACTCATACTCTCAAATCACATTTACAAAACTCTACCAAACACTACCTAATTTTTTCAAAAAAATTTAAAAATCAAAAAATTATTAAAAAATTCAAGTTACTAAATGAACACTTAACATGCATGTGAACAATTAGTGAAGTGATCCGACTTTAACATGCAAGAGATCTCCAAAGATATGAAAATTAATAATAAAATTCACAATGATTATTATATCTACAAAATCCATCAATTATTATGACCCCATCTACCACACTTTTAGCACGAGGTGCACTGTCATGAAAGAATCAGATCCCCTTCTTGTATTTTTTCTTTACATTTTTTATTTGTAAGTTTATTGGACTCATTTTTAGGTTTAATTTTGATAATTCGAACCGTTTATATTTTTAAGATATGTTCAGTATATCATACTTATAAAAAATCAAGTTGATCGGATATCAAAAAGCATGTGTTCGGAAAACTGTTTATTAAATTCTTTAAAAAAATAGTTTTTAGTTCTAGTTTTCCGAACACATGCTTTCTGATATCCGATCAACTTGATTTTTACAGGTATGATATACTGAACAAATCTTAAAATATGAACGGTTCGCATTATCAAAATTGAGTCTAAAAGTGGCCCAATGAACTTGTATGTAGGAAATACAAAAAAAAAATTGCAGGAAAGAGATCCTCATTCATGAAATCTGTAGATTCCGATATCTAGTACTTTACAATATTACCACATCACTGAATGAGAAGGACTTGGGGTCACTGCTGTGGCAAATCCACAGCAGTGACTGTGGTGCTTCATTTTATGATGCATTATGGGATTATTTTTATGATCTGAATTGTTCATTTTGTAGGATTTGTTGAGTACTTCAAGCTTACCAAAAATCATATTAATCGGATATCAATAACTATATGATCGAGTTGCATATTTTTATACTATTTTTCAAAAGAAAAACTTCTTGTTTGTTTTTTTGGTTATCAATCATATAGTTATTGGTATCCGATTAATATGATTTTTGGTAGACTTCAAGTATTCAACAAACCCTACAAAATGAACGGTTCAGATCATAAAAATAATTCCATAATACATTACAAAATGAAGCACCACAGTCACTGCTGTGGGTTTGCCACAGCAGTGACCCCAATTCCGAATGAGAAAGACTCATTATTTAATAATTTTTTTAAAAAAAATTATGTTTAAACTATGAATTTTGATAGAATTGATAAATAAAAGATATTTAAAAAAAAAAAGAAAAAGTAAGGGCAATGTCATAATGTGAATGAAATGTAATTTTTTTTTCCTTTCCATCCGTTATCTAAATTTATAGTCTAAAATACAACATAACTGTCATTAAGAAATGGACTTTTAGGCCCTGTTTGTTTTCAGAGATAAAATGGAGGGGATTCGTAGTGAGGGGATTAATAGTGAGGAGATTGTTAGTGAGGGGATTAATAGTGAGGAATTGTTAAATTATTTTTATATAAAATAATAAAACAAATAAAAAAATATAAAAAATTAAACATTATATTTAAAAAAAAATTCTCAATATATAAAAAATAAAAAAAATAAAAAAATTCATAATCCCCTCACTATTTTTCTAATGGAAAATGATTTGGAGCCCTAAAAAGAGGCCCCCTAATCCCCTTAATTTCCTGTTTTGGCAACTGTTTCCTTTTTTTTTTTTTTTTTTACTTGATATGGAAATTAGGGGGATTAGGGGGCTCTTTTTAGGGGGATGTAGCAAGGTTGTTTTCTAATACCATCTCTACCTCCTCCTTACCAATCCCCCTTTCTCCTCCTTACTAATACCAAGCCTCTCCCTATCCCTCAAAACAAACACCACATTCTCAATCCCCTCCTCACTATCAAACCCAATCCTCTCCCTATAACCCAAACAAACGGGGCCTTACAGGATTAGAATACTCACTGCCTTCCAATGATCTGTTTTGTTTATTTTTTGGCTTGTGTGTAAATTATTTAAAAAAAAAAAAATTATAACCCAATTAGAGAGATTTATTTATAAATCTCATTTAGAGGACTAATAGTCCAATAGTTCACAAAGTGTTCCACCTAATCTCATACGTTTGAACTTATATTTCAATAAGTCTTTCTTCCCATATTAGAAGTATAATATGGACTATTTTACCCTTATAAACTTTTATTATAATATATATATATATATTATATACCATATATTTAGGAGATAGTAAATTATTAGATATTTTCATTTATAATATATATAAAATAGGAAAAATTAGTCTAAAGTCCATCTCCCATTTTTAGTAATGGAAGAGGTCCACAATATTATTTTTTGGTGTCTAAGATCCCTTCCATCTATCACAGAGAAATTTGATATATATCTCACACTCTGTATGTGTCTCTCTCACTGCTCTCTTCCACTCCTCCAAATCCGCAAACTCAACGCCTCCTCTACGCCGCCTCCGCCACCGAAATCAACGTCTTCGACATCAACAATTTCTTTCTCACACACACATTCAACGGTAACAATTCTTCCTCTGGTTCTGTCAAATCTATTAGTTTTTACAACGAGAGAGTCTTCACCGCACACCAGAACTGTAAGATCCGAGTTTGGAAATTAACAAACAATAATAAGAATCACAGACTCGCCGCGACTCTCTCCACCATCAACGATCGTTTACACCGATTTGTTTTTTCGGTGAACTATGTGACGGTTCGCCACCACAAGAAGCGGCTCTGGATCGAACACCACGACGCGGTTTCTGGTCTCAAAGTTATCGACGGTTTGAATTTGATGTGTTCGGTTTCGTGGGACAGGTGCTTGAAGATTTGGAGAGTCTCCGATCTTCGGTGTGTGTAGTCGATTAAAGCTCACGACGACGCCATTAACGCTTTATTCATAATTTTTTAAATTTTTTTGGTGATCATTTGAATAGTCAATCTCATATTCAAAAAGACAATTGCTATGTTTTTTTTTGTGATCAATTTCTCTGGGTTGGAGGGCGATTTTCTCTGAGTTTAAGTAAATTTCTCTGGTTTGTATCTGTGATTATTATGTAAATAGAAAGGGGAATTTCTCTGGAGAGAGGGAAGGCCAGAGAAATTTCTAAAATTTCTCTGGAGAATGGGAAGGTTAGGGGAAAGTCAAAGAAATTTTTAAAATTTCTCTAAAAAATCCAGAGAAATGAATTTCTCTGTTGAGATTTTCTCTATGACAAAATAGGTAGAGTTGAATCTGCTGTTCTATTGATTTGATAAACTGCCCTAAAGAAATTCTCTCAGTCCAGAGAAATTCACAAAAAGTCAGTGAAAATTCCCTTCTAGTCTAGAGAAATTCACAAAAACTCAGAGAAATTTGAAATTTTCTCTGAAATGTGTCCAGAGAAATTCTCTGGATCGAATTTTCTCTGGATTGAATTTTCTCTGGATTGATGTTGAGGGATTTTAGACATTATGAAAATATTGAGTGTCATTTATGTTATAAAATCATAATGCCAGGGACCTTAAAAAAAAACCCCTATAAAATACTGTATATAAATATAGAAGATTATTATTCTTAGTATTTTATTTGCCTCAATATGAGGGATTCATTTGATTAAAGATCTTCCTCCACCATTATTTTATAATAAGGTCATGTCATAGAAGAATGTTTGAAAGAGAATGTTAATTGTACATGTAGACCAATAATAGAGATGATGATGAACTCGCAATAGAGATGATGATAAACCGACTATGAACAATTGTTTTTTTGCCATTGTTATACATAAGTTGTAGTCTCTTTGTTGGTTTGTGTAGCCACCGATATTGTGTAGTTTATTCATCGATATTATGTCGGGGTTGATTATATACAAATTTTTTTTCTAAAAAAGTGCGTTGATATATATAACTATTTGATGATTTTATATATTGTTTGATAATTTGTTCTTACTATACTTGTTGATTGAATAATCATTTTTATTGTCATTGAACAATCAAAATAGTCGATTTTTATTTTTTATTTTTAATTTTGTCTTGTATTTTCACATTGCAGTGTGAATGTTCATATTAGTATAAGTTTAGTTATTTTTAAGACTAGTTATATGTTAATTGTAAACTATGAACATTCACATTGTATTTTGATATGAATTTTATTTTTTAAAAGGTTAGCTGTATGTTTTTTACTTTTGTTACTATGCTTATTGGTTGAACAATTGTTTTTGTTACCATTGAACAATCGAAATAGTCAATTTTCACTTTTATTTTCACATTGCAGTGTGATTGTTCAAATTAGTATAAGTTTAGTTTTTCAAGGGTAGTTGTATATTAATTGTAAACTGTGAATATTCACATTGTATTTTGATATGAGTATGTTTTTTAAAGATTATTTGTATGTTTGTTATTTATTGTGAATATTCACATTGTATTTTTGTATATGTTTTGTTTTTTCGAAAGTTAGTTGTATAAGTAGTCATACTAGCACAAACAACAATGCGTTATTTTGGTCACAAACATTGGGTTGTTTTAGAAAATTGGTTAAAAGCTAGTTTTTTGACCTTTTTTTTTTTTTTGTCTTTTTTTGAAAAAATATGTAAAAAAATAGAGAGGTGATGTGATTCAAAATAAGTTAAAAATCAAAAAGTGACTTTTTACTATCTTCCCAAATAGGTAGTCGCACCGAATGTTAATGTTCTTACACTTATGTAACATTGAGTGTGTATATGATTTCATGAGAAGATGTTATTTATCAGCATGCATTTGTAATGTAAAAGTTCATATCAATATTTAGTAAGAAATTTTTAGAAGATAGACAATTTAGGATTTTGAGAATGTGAGAGATTTTTTCTGTAGAATAACGAAGAGATTTTTTTCCTTAAAATAAGAAAAGATTTTCTCCATAAAATAAGGAAGTGATTTTATCCATAGAATAAGAAATCATCGTTATTTTTTATTATATATTAATTTTCAAATAAAAACAAGCGTAGGAAGTTAAAAAAGTGATTTGGTCATATTACACCATATAGTACCTAATAAAATGTTTAAAAAAAAAAAAGATTAAATGAAGCATAAATTTTACGAATGAGATTTATTAAAAAAAAAACTTTCATTAAATAATTATAATTATATAATTTTTGTATTATAATGTTATAAAGATAAATAGTTTATTCTTAAAAGCGGTACTTGTCAATTGGAATTAAAAATTAGAAAAGATAAATAACAAGATTTAAAGTCGAGTAATGAGCTGAACTTTTATTTATTTTGCTTGATGCCTGAAAGTGTCAGATTTACACATGGTTCATTGATTCCACTTCAATTTTTTTTGTATTTTCAAAAAATCTGATTCGATTCTGGGTCATCGAGTAAAGCAAAGCAAAGCAAATTCGATCCATCGTAGTATCAAAACCTTATTCTTACGTGATAAAAATGAAAGGGTTCGGATTCTCAATGTTACAATTTTTAAGAAAAATAATATTATATTATGTGTATATTTAATATTATGCATCTTATAATATAATGAAGAGGTTTATATATAAGTAAGGTAAGAGTGGGCACAAATAGAAATATCTTAATATGATAAAATCTAATTATAGCATCTAATATATATAATGAATATAATATATATATCATATTCATTAATAACTCCCCTCAAATTTAAGATGGCTGCAAAGAGATCAACTGGAGTTTGGAAAGAGTCAGTGAAGAAAATAAAATAAAAATAATAATACTAGAAGACAGTTTATGGTCGTGCTGGACCGTTGGAGGAGTAGCTGGAGTTAATGTCGGAAGATAATTTATGATCGTCTTGGACCGTTGTAGGAATAAGGCCGGAGCTAACGAAGGTAATGTCGAGAGACAGTTTATGGTCATGTCGGACCGTTGTAGGAACAGGGTCGGAGTTAAAGGAGTGAATGCGGGGGAGACAATTTATGGTCGTATTGGACCATTGTAGAAGAAGAACGGGTGTTGAATCATCAAATGTGGCACAGACGTAACTTATGATATGGTGTTGAACAGTGATAGCAACAGATGAAAGAGTACGCCAATGAACGACTTGGAAAGGAACCATATGTGCTAAGGGTGGTTTAGAAAGTGTACCAAGGGAACGGCTTAGGTGATGCGCTAAGGAGGGTGGCTTGGGTGGTGAGCAAAGAGAGCGACTTAGATGGTGATACGCCAAGGGGGCAGCTTAGGAAGTGATATGCCAAGGGGGTGGCTTAAGGAGTGTGCAAGGAAGGTGGCTTGGGTGGTGCGCCAAGGAGGCGGTTTAAGAAGTGTGCCAAGGAAGGTGACTTGAGTGGTGGACCACAGGGGCGGCTTAGGTGGTGGTGCGCCAGGGCAGCTTAGATGGTTCGCTAGGAGGCGGCTTGGGTGGTTCGCCTAATGTATGACCATGGTCACCATGATATAGCTATATCAGGGACGCCTTGGGTGGATCTATTTTGAGACTGATAACTGTTAACATTTTAGAAATTGTTTAGTAGAATATTTATATAAAAAAATAATATGATTGAATCAATTTTTTGTAATATAAATATGAGTTAAACAAATGACTAACGATATCAGATCATCTTGATTTTTTCATAAATATTCTACTCAACAAATCTTAAAAATTGAACAGTTTGAATCACCAAGGTTGGTCCTAAAATGGGCCTACCAAACTCAAATGAAATGAAATTTAATTTTATGTGTTAGTTTTTTTTTTTTTGTTATTTTGTTGGTTTATTTTCGTTTTTAATAAAAAAAATTTAAAAAGTTTTTAAAAAGCATATTAGGCTTCTAAAATCTACTCGACAAGACAAATCAAAACTTTTTAAATTTTTAGTTTTTATTTATTTGTTTTTACTTTTTGATTCATGTACACAAGACAAATTGAAAAGGTTAAAAAAAAAAAATGACATCATTTTGAAAAAAAAAAAAAGTCATTAAAAACAAAAAAATTCCAAAAAACAAATATGGCTTGTTTTGAAGTCCCCAAACAGAAATGCTCAAATGGTGTAATTAAAATTATATTTAAATCATGAATTTCAGTAGGAAATTAAAAAGGAAAGTCAACACTAAAGGGTGCTCTTACATTACTTTTCGTCAATAAAAATATTCAAAATATTACAACACATAAGTTACTGTACTCTTAAAAAAGTGCATATCATATCGTATGCTCTTCATAATTTTTTTACAAAAGCTCGTAACATAAATCATAAGATGTCTTATTTTTTTTAATCACAAAATGTCACAATTTTTTGGGTTAATTACAAAAAAAATCCCAGGGTTTAGCACCTTTTTCAATTTAAACCCCAGGTTTCCAATTTCGACAATTTATTCCCCATCATTCCACCTGTGTTTTAATCTGATCCCTCCGTCCATCTCCGTCTCTATTAGTTAACGGAAGGATGATTTGGGCGCCAAAATTGTACAACAAAGCCCTAATCTTCACGATTTAAGGCAAAAGACACCCCCCATTGCGATTTAGGGCATCATCCATGCAACTCACCTGGTGCGATTGGTGATTCAACCCGCGATTGAAGCCACGCAGCGAAGGAAGACAAGTAGTTCATAGTAGATTTTCCAAAAAGCTTTGGACTCTGAGATAGAGGTAAGAAATGAGTTGGTGTTTGGTTGTTTTATATAGGTTTTCTGATTTTTTTGTCTCCATTGTTGACCTTCTTTTTCTCTCCATTCGTTTATGACATTGTTTTTCTCTCCATTGTTAGTGCATACTTCTTGTCTATTGCTTTGTGACATTGCTTTTGTCTCCGAATATATGTATACCTCTGTATCATTGAACACATTGTGGTTCCAAGGTCTCCATTATTTTTTTATGACCTTGTGTGCTTGCCTTTTTGTCATATTTTGTTTCCATAGATGGAGATATGTGGGCCAAGTTGCTTTATATGAAGGGTTTTTTTTTTTTTTTTTAAATATTTTGTTTTGCAAGTGGACCCATTGTTATTGTTATTGTTTTGTTTATTTATGGATGCAATAATGGCAACTTTTGTTAAAGTTCTTATACATCACAGTGAATATTTTATTGAGAGTGATGAAAGGAGTTATGTTGGGGGCAATGCGGATGCATTTGATGCAGCTGATGTTGATAAATTATCTGTCCCAGAGATTAGGTGCATGTTGAAGGAGTTGGGTGTTTTTTATTACAAGCATATTTTCTATAGGATTCCTAACAAAGATTTGGTCTTAGGGTTAAGAGTGTTGGCTAATGATCATGATATTATAGAAATGTTTTCTTATTTGGAAAATACAAATACCTTAGAACTGTTTATTGAGCATCGTAAGCCACATAATGTAGATATTGCTCACCTGTGTTATTCCTTATTGATGTGCCTGTCAAGGATGTGGAAAATGATGGAAATTATAACAATGATCAATGTGAAGAGGACTCAAATAGTAACAGTGATAGCAATGATGACCCATCAGATAGGGATTTCTCAGATAGTAGTAATGATGATGATCCTAATCTTGATGACATTATGTTTGATAGTAATGTTGAGAGAGATGTCAATGAAGAAGGGCTTAAAGATTATCATGAGTGTGAAGTGAATGATAGAGATTCATCTGAGGAAGAACTGGTTACCCTTACAGGCTCTAATGATAAGGATAATAACAACAAGCCTGAGTACCCTGAATTTAGACCTAAGGTTGATATGCAGAACATTGAATTCAAACTAGGAACGTTGTTTAATAATGCAATGAGTTCAAAGATGCTGTCAAGGAATATGCAGTAAAAAGGGGATATGATGTGAAGTTTACTAAAAGTGAAAAATGGAAGGTTTAAGTGAATTGAAGTGTTGGGTGTGAATGGAGACTATATGCATCCAAGATGACTGGAGAGAACACTTGTAGATAAAAACATATCAACCTAAACACTCTTGCTCTAGAACTTACAAGAATAGACAAATTACTAGTTCTTGGTTGGCAAAGAAGTATATCCACAAATTTATGACCACTCCAACATTGAAACTGAATAAGTTTCAGGAAACTATCAAAGAGGATTTTGTTGTAAGTGTGTCAACAATGAAAGCTTATAGAGCTAAAAAGACAGCAATTCAGAAGATTGAGTGTCACGACCCAAACCCGTCCCTATAGGTTTTGCATCATGACCGGCCAGTAATCCTAAGATTACCGAAGGCCTCTTAAACAGATACATAATATTAGGGGCTAGCGGAAGCAAAATACAAACATACATCATCCATTGAGCTGTGCAGACTTACATGAGACAGAAAATATTTAAACTTTTTATATACATATATTATCACATCAGTCTCGCATCATCACATATATAGATGAGACAAAAAGGACTTAGCCCTATATACAGAATAACCAAAAACTTAAACTTTAATCACATAGTCTTGGTACTTGACATACCCGGAACCTCCACGAGAGGCACATAGGTTGGTTGACAAGACAGAGTCCAGGCAGAAGCTCTAGGCCTGGTCACGTGCCTGATCACCTACATACATATATAAAAAAATGAGCGAGAGCCTAGTGAACAACAACAACGTAAAGAGATTATGAATGATGTCCTTACTGTAATCCAAATCGGTCAATTTTAACAGTAAAATAGAAAATCAGAATCATATGCGAAACAGATACGTATTTCATACAGAAAGCATGGTAGTTATACGTGGTACATCCAATAGCAGAACAATACAAACGGTTATGAAGACCGAACATACGTATATGATGGCCATCAATACAGTAAATAGAAGTTCCAAGAATTGGAACTAACATAGATCTTTATAACAATAACAGTAAACATATGCTAAGGATGCCACGAGTATAGTTTATAAAATAGGACAATCATTCAATCAATTAGAAAATAACATTTCAGAAACAGAGCGTTTTATAAGTCAGAAAATACTTATAATTCAACATATCTTTACAAGGTCGTTACTCACAGATAACTCCAGATACATATCAGACGGGTCATAGCGCGTGACCTACAGAAACACATAACAGATACACATTGAAACACAATATCACTTTCTTGATCAAACTTAACTTTTCTTGTCTTTTTGCTATTTAAGTAATTCGAAGTTCTACTACGCTTATTCTTTCTTTATTCAAATGAATCGGATTCTCATTTTACATATTATATCATTAACAAATCTTTCTTTCCAGATAGACTGATTTCTTACTTGGCTTCTTAATCAATTACTACTAAATCAATGATTTCAAAATTTTTCTTCTTTTGTTTTATAAAACATAAAATTAAAGCTATAAAGCTCTTGGGAAAATATTTGCATGTACGAAATTTAATTCAAAATCAAACCAATTTTTGATTCTCAAATTTTAAATTTATCCAAATTTAGATTTAATTCATTTTCTTAATATCAAACCCAAATTTTAAACACACAAATTCTAAAACATGAATTAAACTTTCAAAATATCATTCCAAAACTTAGGTTTAAATATGGCTTGTCTAAAAATATACAAACTCTTAACTAACTAAGAAAACTTGATCATTTTTAAACCATTTACATCAAAACTCCTTTAATATAAAAAATTAAGTTCATTCTTCATAGACTCATAATTTCTATAAAACTTTTATTCAAGGTCATTATATACTCCATTGCATGGATCAAATCTCCAAACAATTTTTGTAGCATATAATTTATAGAGCTTAATTCAAGAATAATTCTCAAAATGAACCCAAACTTAACATATTTAAAAAATCATAACTGATATTCTTCAACCTAACTTAATTTAACATCCAAAACCCAATTTCTATCAATTTATAGAATTAATCTCCAAATTACTTCATCCCTTCATTATTTCTTTCCAATTACATGAAATTAAACCCAATTATTTCTTAATTTAAGCTTTTAGCTAAATTATTTATAAAATCTAAACTTCAATTTCTTACTCAAAATCCAATTTCTTACAAAATCCATAAGATTAATTCCATGGCTTTCTTAATTTCAAGTTCAATTCCTCAATTCATCAAAATTATATTTGTTGGCTTTTTGGCTTTCGAAGGTTACTTTTGTAATTATGAGCGTGCCAGCAAGGATCAATCAGTCCTTACAGAAAATTAATTGCCAACCAATTATCAGACGATTGTGTTTTAGTTCTTTCAGCCTCAATGAAGAGGACTTTTACTGGTGGCTTGATTTAGGAGAATTAAGCAAATAACAATTAAATGAAAAACAATTGAAGCATTTCATTAAAATGAAAAACTTACAATGATCCAAACTCAGCCTCGTAGAGGTTTCCAGCAACAATCTACTTGAAACTACTCCTATGAACGAAGTGCAGTGCAGGAATTTTAAAGTACAGAAATGTAAAGAATAGGAAATGTAAAACTGGAAAGGAAATAAAGTAGAATAAGACTGGTTTTTTGGATCTAAGTCCGGGGCTTTTTTCTAGGGCCTTCTCTGCTATTTATACTTCTCAAGGATGACCATCGAACTGCATTTCCAACCGTCGAACTGCTCCTCCATGATCGCTGATTATGTTGCCTTATAATTAGCTCCACTATGCCATCACTTGCAGTTAGGCTTCCCTCCTAATTTTGAATTTGAATGTGAGTAACCGTCGAAGCCACATCACTTTGCATCTCTTTGCTGATCCAATGCTACTCAGATCTCGTAATAACCAATACTAACTGCCACGTGTACAATCATGATCGAAGACTTGAATAGTCTTCCTGTATTACCTTTATTCTGCCACGCGTCGAATTGTAATTGGCTTATACAAAATATGTAGCCAACATTACCCCTCGCACTAATATACCCAATACTTGGTGATATTAGTGGATCAAGGTCTTTTATCCACGTCTTAGAACGTGCATGTGCTTTGCATTCTTCCAGAAATGCAACCGTCATTCATCATTTGCATTAAACTCTCTTTCAATCTTTTGAACACCCCCACCACCTTAGTATTCGAACAAATTGATACATTTTTATGGCCAAATTAATTTTCTCCTCTATTGATTGAGCACACGAAGAGTCATCTGATGATGCTGTTCCTCCTCGAAAGAACCTCCATACATTAATTAGCCACCTTTACCCAACTTTCTATATTCAAGTCATGGAAGCCTTTGCAAATTATCAACCCTTGGACTACGAACACATTGCCCTTAATCCTTTGATTCAGAAAGTTACAAATATGGACATGGGAAGTTCTTCTTTTGATTCACCCTTGGACTACGAACAAACTGCCCTTAATCCTTTGATTCAGAAAGTTGCAAATATGGACATGGGAAGTTCTTCTTCACAACCCTCTGCATGGGATAAGGCTGTGGCTTTTTCTTCCTCTGGGGCTTCTGATTGGGCAAGCTGGTCGGAACCTGAGACCTGTGATTTAAGGGAGCGAATTAACCATTACTTTGTCGAGTTCATTGACCCTTTAGAGTTTCCTTCCTATGCGCGAAGCTCGGTGGTTTATCCTTACGTGCCCATCGACCGCCGACGCAGTTTAGAGGACAATCTGCTTGTAGCATGGTACACATCCTCCATGCCTACAAAGATAGTGTACGCTACCCGACGCCCAGAAGAGGCACAAGGGTACAACCCATCGTTCTTAGCCCAGAAGGCGAAGCTTTGCTCTTCTGACTGGCTCGATTATATTAATGCCCTTGTTCCTTCTGCCCTTGCTCCTTCTCCTGAAATGGAAGCTTCCATACCTCCTCTTCCGCCAAATCCTTGTTGGACAGAGAGACTGAGGCTTGCCCTTTCTGCGGATAAGGTCTTTCCTCCTTACAAGCCTCTACCTTCCCCTACTCCAGCTGAGCGGAAGCAAGCCCAACTTCTGTTTGAGGCCTTCTCTCACTTTCCTTTTAATGTTCTTGAGGACGATGTTCCTCTCAATAACCTTCGATGGGCTTGTGATATTCTGACTCGGGGTCACGTCCTCAACCCCCTCGCCCAAGCAGAGCTTCACATGTTTTTGGACCAACTCCCATTGCTTCTTCACTGGCATCGGACTTCTGTGGCCACCATTCAATCTTTGGACCAATTTTCATCCCTTTGAGTTCATGCCCAGTACGAAGCAGAGAACCTCATTGAAGAATTCGATAACTTCAAGAATAAAGACTCTGCGTACTGGGATGACTTGGATATGGACGAGTTGGAACAAGGATTGAGAGAAATAGCGTTCGAAATAAAGGCTGAAGAGCTCTTTCATGAAGTGAGAGCACATCAACTTCAGCAGCCAATCCTAGAAGAAATAGAGGATAGAATAAAGAAAGAACAGAAATTCATTGATCATAGTTGGACCAAATTTCATGATCTTGTTATTTATTCTATTCCTTACTTTTATGAACTTGAATTTGTACCCAAAGAGGGCCATTCGATGTAATTGCTTTTGCTTTAATACAACTAAGACTTTTCTCTTTGTTTGGCATTGTTTGATCTTGTCCCCGTTTGTCTTTAAAAGCAAATTTAGGGCTTCGAACTGAACAATCTTATCCTTTGAATCAAGACTCAATCGCTTTAAATGAAACACTAAAAAAAACCAACATGAACTTTTCCAATTCATGGAATAAAGTTGACAGTTTTTTGCTGATTTTCATTTAGAATCAGTGCTTCGAGTTTGACAATCTTACCCCTTAAAGCTTATTTTAATCATAACCAACATATGGTCATGGTTAGTATGATCAATCAGTTTTAAATTGACCATTTTTGCTTCGAACAACAGTCCATACTTTCAAAAATATGGAAACTCCTTTTGAGGGCTGCACTGTTTTAGTCCGAAAAGACAATCTCTTTCTGTATATATATAAACCAACTATTGGTTTTGATGTTTCGAACACCAATTCCCATCCTTAAGGGGTCTCAAGTTTTGCTTCGAAGGACATTACTTTATTAAGAAACCTAAAACAGGTCTTTAATCCCTTTGAAGTAAACAAATACTTGAGCATTCTTACATCTTTAGGTATGGAATGTGCTTCGAAGCCGGCTTCTCAATTTCGAAGCCGTTGTTATTTGACTTTTGGCGCCAAAATCTGGTTTCGAAGCCAAATGTTTTACTTCGAAGCTGCATCAACATCTGGGATGTGTTTTTCCCTCCAAAAGTATCAATATTGAAGGAAACTCTTCGTATCTGTACTTTTAGTACTTAACGAATTACGCGATATATTTTCCAGACACAAAGGTTTTTAAAACCCTTTTATTTCGTGTTCTGAAATCACTCGCTCGCTTAACACACAAACCCTTCCCTTCTGTTAACCCTCTCTTCTTTACTGCTTGCTACCAATGGATTCTTCCTCTCTGAAAGTACTCGTTGGCGATCGTATAAGCCCAACCATGGCTTTGAAAAGATGTATTGATGAAGAGATCGCTAAGTTAACAGTTGATGAGTCAAGTGCCATAGATGGACATCTTTTTGTTCCTCGCCATAGCAACAAACAAGAATATGTTTTAGGTCCCATCTTTCGAGAAGCTCCTGCTCAACTTCCAGCTTTATACCCTCGCTTGGAAGACCACTTTCTTTCTATGAAAGGGGGCTCGACTGGGGAAATTGGAGAATGACCCGACCTCACCGTTGCTGGCCGACATTGAGAGCTGAATGGGAGGAATGGTATGACAGAGTTGTGCCTGCAAGAGAAGATAACCTGCAAGAGCTCTGTATTCTCGATGCCCTCCGTCTTTCCAGGTTTATCATTCATGAAGATCCTTTCTTGATTCCTGTTGCTCTTTGCTTTTGGAACATGGCTTTTAATTTTTTTCAGTTTCGGTGTAGCATGATGGCCCCTACCGTTCTTGATATTTGCCATCTCTTAGGGCTTTCACCCCTTGGCACTCCTTTTACTCCTAGCTACCCAGACCTCTCTGTTAAGTTTCCTCTTCCACCCTTAAATTCCTCCTACAGTGACTTTGTAAAGGTTGAAAACAAAAGGGTAGGCCCCGTGAGAGATAGAGAACTCTTTTTCTTTATTTTATACTGGTTGTGTAAATTTCTCTTTTGTACATCATCTCAACGGATTATGCTTGAATTCGCCCCACTTGCGAAGGCCCTTGTTTTAAAGAAACACATAGCCTTGGCCCCATATCTCTTAGGCCATGTTTATAGGGCTTGCTCCTAATTTTGTGAGAAACCTCTTGACATCAACCAAGGAGGCCCCCTTTGGGTGCTCCAACTCTGGCTCTTCGCTTACTTCACTGATTTGCATCCCAAATGCTTAAAATTTCTTGTTCAGGACCTAGCACTTATGGGGAGAAATATGCTAGAATAGAGATAGAGAACTCTTTTCCTTTATTTTATACTGGTTGTGTAAATTTCTCTTTTGTACATCATCTCAACGGATTATGCTTGAATTCGCCCACTTGCGAAGGCCCTTGTTTTAAAGAAACACATAGCCTTGGCCCCATATCTCTTAGGCCATGTTTATAGGGCTTGCTCCCAATTTGCTGAGAAACCTCTTGACATCAACCAAGGAGGCCCCCTTTGGGTGCTCCAACTCTGGCTCTTCGCTTACTTCATTGATTTTCATCCCAAATGCTTAAAATTCCTTGTTCAGGACCCTAGCACTTATGGGGAGAAATATGCTAGAATTGTTCTTTATCCTGCTTCCTTTGCCTATTACCTCACCTTTTTTCACCAACTTCCTATTTTTCCATCTGCCACCTTCTTCTGCCCCTTTGATGTCAACAAAGGACCTTCTTGGCTGCAAACATTCTTGGCTGATAAGGAGTGCTCCACCCCACCACACAAAGATATGTGAGCTTCTATTTTGCTACTGAGGGAGCTGTTCATTGGCACTTTAAACCCTTGAGCTTATAAGTGTATAGCTGAGGTATACTGCCCTTCTCAATTTGCCAGGCAATTTGGGTTTACTCAGGGGATTCCCATTCCACTTTGCAGCCTCTCGAATGTCCATCTTACAGCCAGAGACCTGAGAATACCCAAATCAAAACTAGAAGAGGCAACATTTAAACTGTTAAAAGAATTGAGTGAGTTCAAATTCGTCCCCTTCCTTCCTTCTGGCTTGGCTTTGAAAAGATTTCAAAACTGGTGGATAGCCAATATGGAAGTGCGCCTATCCGTACACCCTCATGATTTACTGATAGGGTTAGGAGTGCCTTCGAAGGCTAAATCAACAACAGTTGAGAACATTCCCTCTATTTCCACAGCTGCCAAAACTGCTCCTGCAGCCTCACCCCCTTCTGCTAGAGTTACCAGAGCTGCTTCAAAAAAGGGTAAGTATTTTCAGGTTTCTTTTCTTTTAGACTCTTTTGTTTGTTTCCTTTACATTCATATCTCTTGGTTAAGGATCTCCACAAGAGGAATTTCCTAAAAGAGCTGAAACTTTAACTACTCTCAAAGACAAACAACAACAGAAAAAGAAAAGGAAGCTATTACTCCCTCCTGAAGAATCTGAATCTCAGACTGAAGGGAAAGAGATGAAGGAAGAGCAAGAAATACCATTACAAAGAACAAAGAGGAAAAAGATGATTGTCTCTCCTTCTAATTTGGTCGAAGACCCTTCTCATGAGACAACTGCCAAAGCAGCAAAAAAGGAACTTACTCCTGAAAAGTCTGAATCCCAGATTGAAGAGAGAGAGACTGAGAAAGAGCAGGAAATACCATCACCGAGAAGAAAAAGAAAAAAGATGACTGTCTCTCCTTCTGATTTGGTCAAAGACCCTTCTTATGAGGCGGCTGCCAAAGCAGTAGAGGAGGAACATTCCAGAGAAATAATTATTTTTCAAAGAGCTGAGAAGAGACGGCAGCAGTAATTATTAAGAGATGAAGCTGCTGTTGCTGATGCAATCCAAAGGGAAACTGCAAGAAGGCAACACATTGCTGAGCACTATTCCCTCTGTAGCTCTTCCATTGTTGCTATCACTTCTGAAACAAGTAATTCCTTTCATGCCTCTGCTTTTTTATTCTTTTGTCAAATTCTCGGTATTAAGACTTGACATTATTTTATACTTCTTCTTTTGCAGCAATAACTACTGAGCCTATTCTTCCAATAAGGACTCCCTTAGTTTCAGTTGAAGTTGATCAATTGCAAAATGTGAAGTCTATTCAGATAACACTCCCACTTCCTAGGCCTACATTCTCTGTACCCTCCTTGAGGCCCAGTATTCCTGCTCCTTTCCCTTCTGGCTTAACTCCATATCTCCTTCATTTGACTTTTGATTTATTTCAATTTAATTCTCTTTCGAGCCTTGTTTTTCCTCCTCATCCTGAGGGAATTCCAACTGCTGCTCCTTCTCTGATGGTAGCTGATTCCCCTATAGAGGGTACTGGCAGCTCTCCAACTCATAGTTTATTATCTCTGCCTAGTTCCAGCCCCTCTTCCCTCGACCTATTGGTGGCTAGAACTATAGAAACTGCTGAAGATGCTCCACCCATTTCTCCTATCCCTATGCGGTCCTTTGTGCCTTCCACTAAAGCTCTTTCTGCACCCTTCATGTCCATGGATGAGGTAAACATCTTCGAAGCGAAACTAGCAAGTCTCTTCGACATACCTTCCACTTCTCCAATAGCTAATGATGAGACTGAGCCATTAGTTCTGGCTGATTCCTTGCTAGAAATTTTTGAGAGCTCTTCCACCAGTAGTAAGCCTTCTTCGCCTTTGATAGACTTGGACAGCTGCCTGGAGCTGTTGACATCCTTTTCGAGGATCCCTTTTGAGGCCTTACAGAGGCCTATAATAAGAAATGGCTTACTTCAGTGCTGTAAAATCGTTGAGCAATCCGGCATGACTGTCTCAAGTCATATATCTCAGGCAGCAGCCACTATTGACTTTTACATCAACATTTGCCATGCTGCCAAGGCTGCAGAGGAGAAATTGGTTAGAGACCAGAGCTTTGTTTCCACAGTACATACTGAAGTATCAGAGCTAAAGGAACAACATTCCTCTGTCTCCCACTTTCGAACTCAACTACTGGAGAAGAAAGCTTAACTTGAGGAGGAGCTATCTGTAGTTAACCAGGCTTTAATTCGAACTGACACCAAGTTGCAGATTACCAATCAAGGACTGGCTGACCGAAAGCAGAAAATGACCACAACCATCCAGTTGTTCTCATCATTTAAGAATAGAATATCTATTGTAAAAGAACAACTGAGACATTGTAATGACTTTTGGGCCAATTTATGGCCGAATGTATTCAACTCTTTATGAAAAGCAAATTCTTATTTATCATTTGAATATTCTCATGTTCTTTTACTCAACATTTATTCTATTCCTTGTGTTTCCCATATAGTTGGAAAATAAGGCTTCAAATATCTGTCATTAATCTTTTTGGAATGTACATATCCATTCAAATTTCTCAAATGGTATGCTCCAAAAGGCAAGACTCTATGAACTTGATATGGTCCTTCCCAGTTAGGTGACCATTTGCCAAACTTATGGCTTTTAATCCCTATTGGGAGTATTGTCTTCTATACCAAATCACCTTCATCAAAGCCAATGTGTTTGACTTTTTTATTATAGTTTTTGGCTGTTTTCTTCTTTTGGAAAAGAATGCTATTTAATGCTAGAATTCTAGCTTCATCTATGCTTTCTAACTCCAAGCACATACTCTGATGGTATTGCTCAAGATCTAACTGGTCTTGGCATCTTACCCTCAAGGACTTAACATTAATTTCCACAGGTAACACTGCATCATGCCCATATACTAAGGCATAAGGAGTGACTCCTGTGCTTGACCTTGGGGAAGTTCTATAAGCCCACAATACATCCAGCAATAAGTTATGCCAATTCCTAGGATTGTCTTCCACAACCTTTTGTATTCCTTTTTTCAAGGACTTATTGGATGATTCAGCTTGACCATTGGCTTGTGCATAATAGGGAGTGAAATAACAAGGCTAATTCCAAACTCTGCCACAAAAAACTTTACCATTTTCCCATCAAATACAGTCCCATTATCAACAATTATAGTCTGCGGGATACCAAATCTATGGATTAAATCCTTAACAAATCCAATGACCTCAGTCTGGTCTACAGCCTTGTATGGCTTAGCTTCGACCCACTTAGTGAAGTAATCAATGGCCACTAAAATGAAACAATGATGCTTCGAAGAGGGTGGGTGTATTTTCCCCATCATATCCATGGCCCATCCTCTAAATGGCCAAGACTTCACTACTGTATGCAGGTCAGTTATGGGCACATGCCTTATTGTGCCATGTTTTTGACATGCCTAACAACCTCTTGCATATTCTATGCAGTCTTTAAGGATAGTTGGCCAATAGTAGGAATGCCTTCGAAGCAACCATCTCATCTTCACACCAGGCTGATGAGCACCACAGATGCCTTTATGAACCTCAGCCATAGCTGTCAATGCTTCTTTTGGGCCTAAACATTCCAGCAATAAACCATCTCCCCCTCTTTTGTAGAGAGCATTACCATACATCATGTATTGTATAGATTGTAATTTAATTTTTCTGCTGGCCTTTGAAGATGGGCCAGCCAGATACTGCATTATTGGATGCCTCCAATCTTGTTCTTGTAAGTCATTATGATTGACTTCCAAGACCACATTCCTTTTATTTAAGGGTGGTATTAATTTCTGATATGTTGTTTGGCTTATGTCCCTTTGAGCATTATCTCTTCTCTTGAAATTCGAAGCTTTTTGAGCCACATCATTAGCTCTATTATTCAAGAATCTTGGGACATGAGTTACATTTGCTATTTGAAATTGAGAAAGCAGATGTAATGCAACAACATAGTATGGCAACATGCTTATACTTTGACATTTGAAAATCCCTTTCACTTGGTTAACCACCAATTGAGAATCTCCAAATATGTCAACTGCATGAACTTGTAATCCAATAAGAATTTCCAGTCCCATTATTAAGGCTTCATATTCAGCTTGATTATTGGAGCAAGTAATTTCATCCACTCTGAAACCATGCGTGGTTTCTATTCCTTGTGGTGACTTAATTACCACACCAATTCCAATTAGACCATTGGCTTTTGATCCATCGAACCACATTTGCCATGGTTCAACACTAGCCATACCAAGTTCCATTATCTCTTGGCTTTCTGTTTGAGATGGATGGTCTGCTAAAAAATTAGCTAAAACTTGTCTTTTTACTGCCTTTTGGGGAACATATTCTAAATGAAATTCTGATAAGGCTAGTATCCATTTGCCAATTCTTCCCCTCAACATAGGTCTAGATAACATATACTTAACCAAATCTGTGGTTGCAATTACCAAGACAGTTGTAGGCAAAAGATAGTATCTTAATTTCATTGCAGCAAAATACAATGCAAGGCACAACTTTTCAACAGCTGAGTATTTACATTCACAAGAATTTAGAAACCTATTAAGATAATAAATAGCTTACTCCTTGCCTTCTTTATTGTCTTGGGCTAAGAAAGCTCCCAATGAATCTTCTGCTGCAGCTATGTACAACTTCAAGGGCTTATCACCCTTTGGTGGCATTAGCACTGGAGGGTTGGCCAAGTAGGCTTTGATTTCTTCGAAAGCAATTTGATGCTCTGCTGTCCACACAAATTTCTCTTCATCTTTTAGCCTTAACAAGGAAGAAAATGCTTTAGTTTTCCCTGCAGTATTAGAAATGAATCTTCGAAGAAAATTAACCTGTCCAAGGAACTTTTGTAATTCTTTCTTACTTGATGGAGGTCTGGCTTCAATGATGGCTTTGGCTTTATTCTGGTCAATCTGTATTCCTTTATTGTGTACTATATAGCCCAAAAAGTTTCCAGATGATACGCCAAAAGCACACTTAAGAGGATTGAGTTTCAACTTGAACTTTCTCATTCTTTCAAAAGCTGTTTCTAAGTGAAACAAATGCTCTTCCATGGATTGGGATTTCACTACAATGTCATCAATATAACACTCTAAATACCCTCCAATGAGGTCATGAAAGATAGTGTTCATAGCCCTCTGATATGTAGCCCCAGCATTCTTCAGGCCAAATGGCATTTTAACCCATTCGAAGGTGCCAATATTCCCAGGACATCTGAATGTTGTCTTGTGAACATCCTCCTCTGCAATGCAGATTTGGTTATAACCAGAGTGTCCATCCATCATTGATAAAATTTGATGCCCTGCTGAACTGTCTACCAACAAATCTACTATAGGCATAGGATATTCATCTTTTGGAGTTGCTAGATTTAAGTTTCTGAAATCAATGCATACCCTCATTTTACCATTCTTCTTAATTACAGGCACAATATTGGATAGTCATTCAACATACCTAGCTGTCCTAATAAAACCTGCCTTGAGTAGTCTAAGAATTTCCTCTTTAACTTTCTGAATCACTTATGGACTCATTCTTCTTAGTTTTTGCTTGTATGGCTTGAAATTAGGCCTCACAGGGAGCCTATGTTCTACTAATGACCTATCCAATCCTGGTAGTTCATTATAAGACCATGCAAAATAATCTTTTTATTTCTTCAGAACAACCAACAACTGGTTCCTGTTAAGAGCATTCAACCAAGCACTTATATAGATGGGCTGTTGTATAGAACCTTCCCCTAAATTTACTTCTTCTAAGGGGTCTTGTATCTGAGAACTTACTGATGCTCCTTCTTTGATTCCTTCTGCCTTCGAAGCAATCTCCTTACTTTGTTTTGCTCCCAGGTTCTTTGATTTAACATCTTTACCCTCCTCCTCATAGACAAAGTCTGTCCATAAGGCTTTTTCTTCCTGTATCTCCTGGACTTTTGTTTCAATGTCCAATGCACAGTATTTATCAAGGGCCAAAACTCTGGCCTGTTGCTGCTCCTGCTTGCAGCCAATTATCATGGCTTCTTTCTCTTGCTCTTGCACTTTCTGGACTATTGATTTTACATCCAATATTGAGAACTTAATTAGAGCCAAAGACTTGGCTTCTTGGGCTTCATTTCTTTGCTTACAACCAGGCATCATTGTCATCCTTAACGATAACCTCTTCATCAGCACTCTCCTGGACTAAGTGCTTCAGGTGTGTCACTTCCTCATCAGTTGTCACTTCGGCTGAGCCATCAGGTTTTCTCAGTATACTGAGTGGTGTCACTCCCTCAATATACAATTTGGCCTCTGCAAAGTCTGCACAAGCTATGAAGGGTTGAAGATCTGCATCAATTTCCTCTGTCTCTCCATTACCCAAGGCCATCATTATTTTCTGATGCAAAGAGGAAGGCACACACTTGTTAGTGTGAATCCAATCTCTACCAAGTAAAGCATTGTACTTAGCATTGCTGTCGATAACGAAGAATGCCGTCATGCAGTCCCTGGTTCCCACACTCAGGTTGATGGACAGAATTCCCTGAACCATCTATTTGTCTCCAGCGAAGCCAGCAATGGTTGTGCTGGTTGGGATTAACCTGGGGTTCCTTTTCCCTAGTTTCTTCAAGGAAGATTTCGGTAGTAAGTTCACTGCTGCCCCATTATCCACCAAGACTCGGTTCAATTGTATCCCATCGAAGAAGGCCTTGATATACAAAGGCTTGACATGCTGTGTCCTAGAGTTCGAGAGATACTCAAAAAGATATGAGAGGTTAATACTCACCTCTTCTTCACTATCGTATTCAATTTCCATTGGGGTAGCCATTCCGGATTCATCTTGCACCATACTCACTTGTGAGTCTTCACTAGAGACTGGAATTGGGTCAATTTCTTGACCCTCTTGGTTCTTATCTCCAGCTTGGAATTCATGCGATAGTATGTGTACCATATTCACTGATACTGGAGGAAACGAGCCAAATTGGATAGCTGGCTGTGCCTGTTTCTCCTCTTGGCCACCTTGTTCAGTTACTTCAGAAGCATCTTCCATGCTGCATTTTGGCACTTCATTACTAACAAACTCTTTCGAATGGTCTTTTTTGACTGGCTTTTCAACCAAAAACGTCTGTTCAGCCATGAAGGCTTTGAACATTTCTTCCTCAACCATGTCTTTCTTTTGGCCTAGGCCAACTTCTTCTTCTGTCTCGCTATCACTCTCCATCAAAGCCTTTTCCAATCCTGCTAGACTGGACTTCTCTCTGGCTTTTAGTTCAGAGTGAACTTTGGCCAATTGTTCTCTACTACAACCCATTTTGTCTTGTAGAGTTGGTTTTGGAGTATGGTCTGACTTTGGATTCTTCTTTCCTTCTGTCTGGACCAATGAAGAACTTTCTCCACTTTCTTTCAGGTCTTTCTGGTACTGAGTGTACTTACACTGAATCTTCCTCCTTTGTGATCTAGAAATTACGGAGACCATATCTGGTTCCTTTGTTTTTGGGTGTTTAAGCAATACCCAATTGTTTGGAGCCACCAAAGGAGGTTTGACCATCCTACCTTGGTTTCCAACAACATTTCTTTGAGTAGACACTTCCCTAGGTTTGTTCTGCATCACAAACCAATCTGGAACTCCAGGTACCCACGAACTTACTAACTCAACTGTTGAACTGTTTCTTTCCTCCTTCGAAGCCATCTTTGAAGCTGGCTGTGAAGGCCACTACTTGGCACTGACTTCATGTTTTGGGCCTAACTTAGGCCTTTGATGAAGGTAGCCACTTTCTGTCCTGCGTGAGGCTGGTCTAGGGGGCCAATCTCTGGCTTTGATCCCATAAACTAAACCCTTCTCCAGTCTCCTTTCAGGATGACTGCTCTCCATTTTGTAATAATTAGGTGGCCTAGACTCATATAAAGGCCTCTTGCCTTTAGAATGCATTCTATCGGCTGTTGGCTCAACCATTAATGGCTGCTGCCTAACACTAGTTGGGTATGGCCTTTTGTTATAAGCATTGGTTGGTTTAGGACGCCTCTGTACATCCTTGTAATACTGCTTCCCATCAATTGGAAGCCCTTTCAACCACTTGTAGCTCAGTCTGCACCTGGGACACATCATTTGCATTACAGCTACCTCTAAAGAATCGTCATCCAGTGCTTCTTCATCAGAGTCTTCTCTCTGGTGTGAGAAACCTTGTCCAATAGCTGGTAGATTTCCAGTGTCTTTCTTGATAGTTGTCTGGTTAGCAAGATGCATCTGCACATTGACTTCTTCCAATTCTTTCAAGGACAAGTTCTGGAAGTCTGGCATAATGACATTGGCTGCCACCTCTTCAATTTCTGGAAATGGATTATTGTCGATCCCCATGGCTTTATCTGCTTTAGCTGGGAATTTTAAACTTCCTTTCCGAATTTGTTCTTGGATCCTGTCTCGAAAAACAATACAGTTTTTAGTCGAGTGAGACCAAGAATTATGCCATTTACAATACACTTTTCCTTTAAGTTCATCTGGAGATGGAATTTTAACTCCTTTTGGTAACTTAAGGAAGTTGGCCGCAAGCAAATGATCAAAAATGCCATCTGCCTTAGTTAAATTGAAAGAGTATTTCCTATAAAGATCTTTCTTTTTAAACTGCTGGTCAATTGTTGTATCCTTATGAATTAATGCCTCACAGATCACAGGTTCTTTCCCCACAATCTCTGCTACATCAATCTCATAATTAGCATCTCTATAATGGCCCTGTTTGGTAGAGCTGTAGGAAAGTGATTATGGCTTATACCTTAACAGCTTATAGCTTATAACTGTAAACATAAGCTGATTTTTTACTTATAAATTAAGCTTCTCCTCCGAATTTGTCGATCCCCATGGCTTTATCTGCTTTAGCTGGGAATTTTAAACTTCCTTTCCGAATTTGTTCTTGGATCCTGTCTCGAAAAACAATACAGTTTTTAGTCGAGTGAGACCAAGAATTATGCCATTTACAATACACTTTTCCTTTAAGTTCATCTGGAGATGGAATTTTAACTCCTTTTGGTAACTTAAGGAAGTTGGCCGCAAGCAAATGATCAAAAATGCCATCTGCCTTAGTTAAATTGAAAGAGTATTTCCTATAAAGGTCTTTCTTTTTAAACTGCTGGCCAATTGTTGTATCCTTATGAATTAATGCCTCACAGATCACAGGTTCTTTCCCCACAATCTCTGCTACATCAATCTCATAATTAGCATCTCTATAATGGCCCTGTTTGGTAGAGCTGTAGGAAAGTGATTATGGCTTATACCTTAACAGCTTATAGCTTATAACTGTAAACATAAGCTGATTTTTTACTTATAAATTAAGCTTCTCCTCCCCCACTCAAAGAATAAGTTGATTTTTGACTTACAAAAAGCTATAAGTTGTATTGTTAAGCTGAACCAAACACATCAAAATAGCTTAAATTAAGCTAAAAGCTAAAATAAGTTGAAAATAAGCCCTACCAAACAGGGCTAATATGTCTTGTACGATGCATTATTTCGATCTTGTTCTTCCTCTAGTAATGCTTCATACCTAGACACC
This sequence comes from Camellia japonica, assembly GCA_030407325.1. NCBI lineage: Eukaryota > Viridiplantae > Streptophyta > Magnoliopsida > Ericales > Theaceae > Camellia > Camellia japonica. The sequence continues at coordinate 174,788,608 of JAPPVO010000002.1, read as the reverse complement.
TTATAAGTTAGTTTCACTAAGTCTCTGAACTCAGTCGAGTCAAACTTCTTTCGAAGCCAAAACTCTAAGCCATTTTGAGCCAATCTCACGAATTCTGGCTCTGGTAGGACGACCCTACATTTGTTTCGTGCTCTTTTAAATCTGGCAATAATCTGAGTAGCCTTCTCATCAGGCCTTTGACTCAATCTTGCCAAGTCTGCCATGGAAACCTCTGGCTCCGATTGGAAGAATTGGGCATGAAATGCCTCTTCCATTTGTTGCCAAGTTTGGATAGAGCTAGGTGTAAGGTTAATATACCATACAAATGCTCTCCCAGTTAGAGAATTTGGGAATAATCTTAACTTCATATAGTCATTATTAGTGAATTCACCGCATTGAGCAGCAAACCTAGCAATATACTCCACTGTTGACTGGTTTCGATTCCCATAAAAAAGGGCAAAATCTGGTATCCTGAAACCTCTTGGGTATTCATGTACCCTATCTACCCATTCTGGGTACGGTTTCCTGTACACAAGAGTCTGGACCCCCCGAGCCATCGGTCCACACATCTCTCTAACAATATCAGTCATTTGGTCCCTAGGGACCATATTTTGTGCCTGCTGAACCACTACTGGAAGGACAAACACAGGATTTAGTGGACAACCTTGTGCCTGTGGTCCTCTTGGTCCATAAGGTGGTATATTTGGGACTGGTTGTCCTTGTGGTGCAGGTTGCTGTTGGAGGTATGGGTAACCCCTTTGAGCCTGTCTTGCGAAAGGACCTGTGAAAGGTGCTGGAACAGGTGTTGTGTCTCTTCCATTTGTAGGAAAACCTTCCAACCCCCCGGGTATAAATTCGAATAAGGGATTAGTGAACCCCCTCGTGCCGGGTATGGCTTCAAACATGGAATTTGAAGCCATTCTTATGCCATTTTCTTGTACTGGGCCAGATCCACCAATTTGCATGGCTTCACTGTTAAGTACTGATGCATTTTGACCTGCTATAGGCCTCGAAATAGGTTCGTACCAAGACTGAGGTGATGGTCTTTCATAGTTTTGATTACTAGTTTGACCATTAGAATGTCTATTAATTTGCATAGGCTGTTCATCTCTAGCCAATCTTTGCTGAGGGACATTTGAAACTTCCTCCATGTGTCTTGCGTTTGTTAGTTGGTAGTTATTCATTCGATCCAAAAAGGACGTTGCCCACCTTTCCATCGTGTTCATTAACTGCTGTCCCATGGCATCTATTAGGCCACCCCATGGATTTATTGGCTGAGTAGATGGAACAGTGGATGGTCTAATTCCTTGGTCTCGTCCAATATTATGAACATGTGGTACTTGTTCCAAAGTGCTGGTCTGTTCGACCATAGGTTCTAATAGAATTGGTGTCTCCACAGGATGTGTTATCACATTATCCTCTAGATTAGGTATTTTTACCTCTCCTTCTACGCCTTCTTCCAGGTGTTCATTCCCACCGGGCGTGCCAAAAATATATGTTGGCTTTTTGGCTTTCGAAGGTTACTTTTGTAATTATGAGCGTGCCAGCAAGGATCAATCAGTCCTTACAGAAAATTAATTGCCAACCAATTATCAGACGATTGTGTTTTAGTTCTTTCAGCCTCAATGAAGAGGACTTTTACTGGTGGCTTGATTTAGGAGAATTAAGCAAATAATAATTAAATGAAGAACAATTGAAGCATTTCATTAAAATGAAAAACTTACAATGATCCAAACTCAGCCTCATAGAGGTTTACAGCAACAATCTACTTGAAACTACTCCTATGAACGAAGTGCAGTGCAGGAATTTTAAAGTACAGAAATGTAAAGAACAGGAAATGTAAAACTGGAAAGGAAATAAAGTAGAATAAGACTGGTTTTTTGGATCTGAGTCTAGGGCTTTTTTCTGGGGCCTTCTCTGCTATTTATACTTCTCAAGGATGACTATCAAACTGCATTTCCAACCATCGAACTGCTCCTCCATGATCGCTGATCATGTTGCCTTATAATTAGCTCCACTATGCCATCACTTGCAGTTAGGCTTCCCTCCTAATTTTGAATTTGAATGTGAGTAACCGTCGAAGCCACATCACTTTGCATCTCTTTGCTGATCCAATGCTACTCAGATCTCGTAATAACCAATACTAACTGCCACGTGTACGATCATAATCGAAGACTTGAATAGTCTTCCTGCATTACCCTTATTCTGCCACGCATCGAATTGTAATTGGCTTATACAAAATATGTAGCCAACAATATTCAATTGAATCTAATTTCTTCCTAATTCCATGAATATAATCTCAAATCCCTCTCAATCTCAAGTATTATAAAAAGATTCTACAAAATCAAACCAAAAATAATTAATTTCTAAATTAATCCCCAATAAAACCATGATTCTAGCTCAATTTCCTTCATTGTCTTCCTAAATCCTTTCAATTACAAGATATTGATTCCAAATTCATCTTTCATTTCAAGTGCAATATAAAGATTTTACAAAAATAAGCATGATTTCATACCTTAAACTTTAATCTCAAGAAGTTTAGTTGATTACCTTCAATTCCATGCCTTTCCTTCCTTATTTCTTCTTCTTCTTGAGTTCATTTCTCCAGCACAACTCAATCTCTCTCTCTCTCTCTCTCTCTCTCTTCAGCTGCCTCCAGTAGCCTTCTATCTCCCTCTTTTTGATTTCATTTTTTTTAATATATTTATCAAAGATTCTGGAGTACTCTATTTCTTTCTACAAATTTTATATTTAATTGGATATAATTAGATTACCACACAACTTACTTAACCCCACTTAATTTAATCATTCTAAATTTTATTAATCTGAATCAGATTTTTAATCGAACTCCTAAGAGGTTTCAAATATCAAATTAAACTTATTGTCATCATCAATTTTGGTTTCCCAAATCATTTAAACCTTCAATTTCTGATCAGACTCAAAATTTCTGTCAATAAATTACATATTAAAATTGGGCACCTCATAAGTAAATTTAATTCAGAATAACCACAATTCACAATCCTTATAATTTAATTAACTCCAACTCGGACCCAATTAACCAAATATTAATTTTACTAAACTGAATCGAAACTTAATCGAATATTTAATTAAACTCTCATATGGTCCAATACTTGAAATTAAACAAATTTAACTCATCAATTTCACCTTCTTTAGCAATTTAGGCTTTCAATTTCTAATTTCAAAATAACTCTTTTATAAAATCATATACTAATCAGACCAAATAATGTTCATCAATTCCACAATTAATACAGAATAATAACTAATTAAAAGCCAAATCACCTTGATTAATTAAATGTAAAATATTATACGGGGTCGTCACATTGAGGGAACCAATGCTGAACAATATAGTTGACTATGGGATTGCAGCTGAGTTGAGAAGAACCAATGAGGGTATTGATGTTGACATAAATGTTTGGAGGCCTCAATTGGAAGTTAAACCCAGGTTTCAGAGAATGTATATATGCCTTGGTGGAATTAAGAGAGGGTTTCTATCTGGTGTCAGACCATTAATTGGGTTAGATGGTTGTTTTCTGAAAAGACCTTGCCAAGGGTAGTTATTTGCAATTGTTGGATGGGATGGAAACAATCAAATGTATTCAATAGCTTATGTTGTAGCTGAGGCAGAGTGTAAGGAGAGCTGGACTTGGTTTTTGCAAAATTTGTTACAAGATATTGGCCCAATTGAAGAACATGGATGGACATTTATGACTGATCAACATAAGGTAGATATTTTTATGTATTCCTTATGTTTTGAAATAATCTTATCATTATGTCATTCCTAGAATAATGTTGTCATTTAATTGTTTGGCTATGATAGATGTTTTTGTTATAGGGACTTGTTCTAAGCTTGAGATTGGTATGTCTTGAAGCCAATCACAGGTTCTATTTCAGACATTTGTATACAAACTTTAAGAAGTTGTTTAAAGGGAAAGAGTTGAACAATTGTGTTTGGAAGGTAGCAAAAGCATACACAAAGATTGAATGGAAGAGGTACATAACTAAGCTGTAGGGGGGTAGATAATAAGGCATATGACTGGATGATGAGAGTGAACCCAATCCAATGGTCTAGGCATGGGTGTAGTTCAAAAACCAAACCTAATAGGCTTCTGAACAACATCTCTGAATGCTTTAACTCATGGGTGCTAGAAGCTAGGGACAAACACATCCTTTATCATGATGGAGATGATTAAGAGGACTTTGATGGTGAGGATACATGAATGTAGGGATAGCATGCTGAATTACAAAGGGCCCATTTGTGAAAAGATACAATGCAAAGTTGATAAAAGGAAGTTGAAATCCATAGTATGGATACCTACATGGTCAGGAGGTGGTGAGTTTGAAGTAAGATATGGAGGGGATGATTATGTATTGAACTTAGAGAATAGAACATACACATGCTTCAAGTGGGACCTGTTGGAAAAAATGGTTTTTTTGGTGACTTCAATATGAAATTAAAGTAGGTCCCAACCATTGGTTGATGTGGGATTAAATGGGTTTAGATTCTTTGTAATAAGGTCTTTACACCACAAAAAGAATGACCAAAAACCATTAAGAATTGAATGAGAAATTGTTTCATAAAGTTGTCCTCATAAATGAGGTATTGGGAATTGTGTATAACTACCAATTCCACATTAATTGTGAAAGAAAGCTTTGATGGGTATTTAAACCTCAAGGTTATGAGAAGGACATGAGCCCTTTGGGGCATCCAAATTTTCTGAAGGAAGGGAGGCATAGATGCTCCAAGTATGGGCTTGGCCTAAGACTATGGTCCAAGTTGGTGATGGCAAAATTGCCACGCGCACGCGCGCCGCCTACCCACCCAAACCAGGCCGAGTGTGTAACGCCCGAAAATAAACCAACATAAATCAACCACATCTACTAACATTCACCAAATAATGACAATGATCCTTCTATCTTTACTTAATTAATGAACGAGCTTATACAAAAGTTTCATATGCGAATATACATTCAACGGTATGAAAACACATGAATCTATAGCATGTGAAGCATCAAATCTCAAAGGTAAATAAAATGCCCCCATGGGCTTACAACTTCCAAGGCTTAAGTCTGGTTACACAAAAATGGCCTCTCGGACCCACTCATGAATAGCCCTGGGCTAGCAAAATATATACAACAAAATAGAGTCATCTACTCTTCACAAAATATGTCCACACACTCAACTCGGCGGGATCACCACATCTTCACCTACACTAAATCCCAAAAGGGTGAGCATAAAGCCCAGTAGAGAAATCCTTAACAAAGTATATACATTTATGCAAGATTCCCAAGGTTAAATGCACATGCCATGCAATGACAGTAAAAAAAAGATTCGTTTACACGCTCTTTTAAATTATCATCATGCCCAACAACAATTTGAAAATCCCAACAGTTTCCGAAATTTACAAATTTATTTAATGGGGGCGGTAAATACGACTCAGGTAATCCCTAGGTTAGTGTCTGCAAGTAGGCTCAACAAGCACTACCAATAACCCCACTTTACCGGTTGCTAACTGGAAGGGAAGTGGTACCTCCTCCGCACGTGTTTTCGGTCTTTCACCCCGGACACTCAGGCTAACTTATCAATAACATCTACACCTCCTATTCAGACTTACCAACGTATTTACTCCATAACATTTCAATAGTTCTCATTCAAAGTATTCTTTTCTTGATGAAAGCGTTTCCAATTCAATTCAAGATGCATAATGATAACAAAAATGATAAATTGAATGAGCGTATGATGCAAAATTTATTTCTCATAACATTTCCCCATTTTTCCTCCCTTCAATGCCATTTTACAAAATAACCATAGATTCAATAGAAGCCATTAACACATGACAACATTTCTTCATTTTGTACACTTTTCAACTAATTAGTTCTTTCAAGATCATAGGCATTATTTTAAACATCAACTTCCAAGACCTTCAATTTCACATATTCCATGGAATTTCAACAATGTATCAATTCATAGCCACATGTATATATATGCAACTAACAAAAATCTCAAATTTTCTTTGTTTCCAAGACCCTCATTCATCAAGAAATTATCATGTTCACCCTAACAACATAAATTCTCATTCACTCCTTCATTTAATTAAAAAAAAAAATCATAAATTCCCTCATTTTTCCCAAAGCCCCCAATTTTCTAGGTTTTTCACAAAAACCCTAATATTTCTTCCTCTCTTTTCAAAATATCACAAATATATCAATCTCGACCCATGTGATTCAACATCTCAAGGAAATCTATAAAAAGAACAAAAAATGTATATTCTTCTTACAAAATCATCATTTGCTAGAGTCAAAACCCTTTTTCGAAATAGACAAGTAGGAGCTCTCAAAATTCAATCAAAACTTGCACAAACATATATATAACTCTAAGTAATTTTCCTACCTCAAGTCTTGAAGGAGAAATAGATGAAACCTAGAATGCCAAGATGCCCAAACTCAATCTCTACCGCACATAATGTAGTTCTTGAGGAGTTTTCAATCTTTGATGAAGGAGCTAAGGTTGAATCTCAAATGGATGGAAGAAGATCAAGGGTTTTGATCTTGTTTTGAGGTAGGAGTATAGAGAGAAGGGAGAGCAATATATTTTTAGAGAGAGAGAGATACATAAAAAGTGATACACAGCTAAAAAGAGAAGAAAAAACAGAGCCCCGCGGACTCAGGCCCGACCACACATGCGACACTTGACACCACACGTGCGGAGCGTGCCTCCCGCACGTGCGGCTGCCTCTGCACCTACAATTTAGGCAATGTGCAACTCTCTAAAACTCACCCCTCCCTGCACGTGCGACCCCAACCCCGCACGTGCGGCCTAGGGCCCCGCATGTGCGGCCCTGGCCCAGCAGTCCAAAATTTTTTGGTTCGATCCCCGAGTACTCCGGACCTGACGTCTCACTCTCTGGAACAAGTGTAAATCAATACCGAAAAAGAAAAACAAGAACAAGGATTTGTTTGAGAAAAACTTCCAGACATCCCCAAACCCAACAAAAACAAAAGTGAGGTGACGTAAGACGGAATCTGTCATCACAGGGTCCAGGTCCGTGATTCGTGATCCGTGGGTTGTGGATCTTGGATCTTGGGTTTGGGCTTGAGCTTGAGCTTAAGGCTTGCTGGAATGGGTTAGGTTTGGGCTGGGCCAGATTGGTGGTCCACCAACCTATTCTTTTTGGGCCAGGTCTGCTGCAGGCCCAAGTCTATTGCAGAAATATATATACACATATGTGTATATTGTGTGTAACTCACACTTTGAATTCCCATTAGTTTTGTCCATTACTCCAACAGTTTTACAGGAGTAATGGCCAGCATTAGTGGCTAGCCTTGATGGCTGAAGGCTCCTCCTCTCTCCCCCATTGTGTATAAGAGGAGACCCATCTCCCTGGGTTTGGTACATAATTTTTTGTCTTCCAATCATATAGTCAGTTTGCTTACTATTATAATATTCTTCCTGTGTGAGAGAGAGTGCTTCCCTTGTCAGTTCGCCAAGCTAACAGAAAGTACTTTTGTGTTAGTTGGTCTAAACCATCTTATCCTGGGAGATAGAAGTCGACGTTCCTCCAGCACCTACAGTGAGGCGGCTAATCTGTTTTAAGGACACTATGGTATTACACAGAATTTGGTTTGTTTTCTTGTTTTCAAGATTTCAATTAAACATGGCCGCCACCCTATCATGCATGATCAAGGGTGACAACGACTAAGAATTGTGACACGTTTCATCACTTTGAGTATGAAACATCTCACATTTCTTGTGTTTGGATTAACGTCTGATCCAAACACATGCAATGCAAACAACATGCTTATCTTAGTCATGTTTTACTTAGCTCATTTTTGTTTACACATTTTACAATACCAATTAGTCCATTAACCGGTTAAGTCCAATGTGAAAAGTCCTCTAATTTGAAAGATGGCCCAAGCTTCGAGTACCTTGAGCATGAAAGGTATCATGCTGTTGGTTAGTAGAAATCCTCAAGGGAGGATTAAAACCATTAGGCATGAATGCCTCAAGTTCATGCTCAAGCCAACAAGGGACTTAAGACCACTTTCAATGTGAATGAAGGATTGGAACAATGGAGTGCAATGACACATATTTCAACACTGAAATAACATGCTAAGTGACTTCAAAACAATGCAAACAACTCATGTAGTGCATGGTTAAAGGCTTAACTCATTAAGCTAATGAAAGGAGTTGTGCCACCACCTTACAACACAAGCCTCAAAGGGCTAAACCAACTCAAAACAGAGTTAAAGCATGCCAAAACAAAGGCTAAATCATGCTGAGATTGAAGCTTAAAAGGCAAGAAAATCGTGCACACAAATTGGCTCACAAGCAAGACATAAGGCACAACTCTCAAAAGCCATTAAAGAGTGATATATGTGAGAGTGTGACAGAGGTATATGCTCTGAAATCACATGCTAAATGATGCCATATCATGCAAACAACTCAAATAAAGCATGCTAAGAACCTCAAAGCACAAAGCTAGTCAAGGGCCATTTACACTATAGCTATACAAAGCAAAGCACATGTGACCAAGACCACTTGAAACAGAATTAAAGCATGTCAAAGCAAGGCCAAAAACATGCTGAGATGGAGCTAACACAAGCTAAAATGATAGGCTCACTCATTAAGCAAGTTAAGCTAGGAAGCACGATTACACTACAAGTGTAAGAAGCAAACAAGAGATGTTCCAACCAGCCAAAAACAGAGTTATAACATATTAAAATATGGCCAAAAACATGCTTAGATTAGGCCATGAGATGGTAGAAAAACATGTTCAACTGGTAGGCCATCAACACATGCAAACAAGACATGATGAAGGGGAACCACCCCCCCTATTTGGGACCTCAAAACCACATTTCTACCACTGAAATTCCCTTGGAATTCAGTGGTTAAAAGGCCAAAAAAGAATTGTTTTAAAGGCTTTGAAAGATGGCTCAAAGCTTGGCAAATAAGCCACAAAAGAGGAGGGAACAGCCCTGACCTCAAAAGGGCCTCAAACTACCATTTTCAATACTTAAAAATAAAGGTTTTTGCAGTTGACAACTAGGCCAAAAACAGCATGCAAGGGTGGCCAAATCAATGTACAAAAACAAGCTTAAAAGGGGTAAGTGCCTTACCCTTGAAGCATAGCAGCTAAACAAGCAACTTCTGAGCCAAAACCAGCTTTTGAGTCCAAACAAAACCTTCAAGAACCTCAGCTCCAAGGTGGTGGTGTTTGGCTAAGGGTCTCTTTGCAAATATGTGAAGAAAGCTCACTTCTAAGCACAATATAGCACAATATAGAACGAGAAAGAGAATTCTAGAGAGAGAGTAAAATTTCAGCTCTGAATTTTTGTAACCCCAAAAATGGGGGAGAGGCCTCCCCTTATATAGACAATGCAAGCAAAAACATGCTTGAATCCATCCATACACGTGTATGGTGGAGGCTTCCAGTGTTCAACAGTTGGCACACAAAATATCTAAAAAAGCAGAAAAATGGCCTCCAGCCGACCATTAATGAGGCCGACCGGCCATCAGTGTAGCCGACTGGCCACCACTGATGGCCGGTAGAAATAATACCTGGCCGATGAGTTATAGGGCTGGCCGATAGGTCACCCTCTTCCCCAGAAGCAAAGCTACAAGCCCTTGGTCCACAACCAAGCACAAAACAGACAAGTTGAGAGGTCCGAAGGCAAGGCACTCCGCCAAGAACTTCAGGCGCTCAAAACGAACACAAACATGGATAATCATTGAGTGTTCAAACGATGACGTCCAAGTCTTGAGGACGGTCAAAAATGGGGTGTCTACAATTGCCCATCTTTGACAGAACTCGGAAGTCATGAAATGACGTGAGTGAATGTCAAAGCCCAGAGACGACCCATTTTTAACAAGGCTGAAGACTTAGACAAACAAACAAGATAACATATAGATGCGCCCGCAGGCCGGGGCAAAATGCAAATGACATGTGCGATGCCGGACATAACTCATGATCATGCAATGAGGGCTGTAATGAAGCATTTAAATGCAAGAATTATGCAAAGAAAATGCGACATTTTAAGCAAACCGACAAGGTACAGAAATCTCATACACGAAAAGAAGTAAGCATATAAACACGCCACGCGTGAGAATCACAAGCCGAACCGCACCTCGTGCAGAAAGGATGTAAGAAAATTAAGCAATCTTCACTGCGCCTCACACAGGGAAGGCTCAAAGCAACTATCGGGCGTACCCGAAGTCTCAAACGAAACACCTCTTAGCGTGTCACACGCAAGAGAGGGAAAAAGGAAGCACCTCTCAGCGTATCACAATCGAGAGGAGAAAGGAAAGCACCTCTTAGCGTATCACACGCGAGAAGGGAAAAGGAAGCACCTCTTAGTGCATCACACGCGAGAGGGGAAAAGGAAGCACCTCTCAGCGTATCACACGCGAGAGGGGAAAGGAAGTACCTCTCAGCGTATCACACGCGAGAGGGAAAATGAAACACCTCTTAGCGTATCACACGTGAGAGGGAAAAGGAAGCACCTCTTAGCATATCACACACGAGAGGAGAAAGGGAAACACCTCTTAGCGTATCACACGCGAGAGGAGAAAAGGAAACACCTTTTAGCGTATCACACGCGAGAGGAGAAAGGGAAACACCTCTTAGCGTATCACACGCGAGAGGGGAAAGGAAGCACCTCTTAGCGTATCACACGCGAGAGGAGAAAGGGAAACACCTCTTAGCGTATCACACGTGAGTGGGGAAAGGAAGCACCTCTTAGTGTATCACACGTGAGTGGGGAAAGGAAGCACCTCTTAGTGTATCATATGCGAGAGGAGAAAGGGAAAACCTCTTAGCGTATCACACGCGAGAGGGGAAATGAAGCACCTCTTAGCGTATCACACACGAGAGGAGAAAAGGAAGCGGTGTTAACACCGAAGGGTGGTATAAACATCAGAGCACGTCCCAATGCTACTAACCAAAGCAAAGTGGCATAAGCGTCAGACACGCGTCCCAAACACTTCTTACCAAAGGGGAAGGTACATGCATCAGGCACACGACCCAAACGCCTTCAACAGAGTGTTAGTGTAGACATCGAGCGTACCCGAGTGTCTCTAACCAACGGAATGTCAGTGTAGACATCGGGCATACCCGAATGTCTCTAACCAACGGGATGTCGGTGCAGACATCGGGCGTACCCGAATGTCTCTAACCAATGAGATGCCGATGTAGACATCGAGCGTACCCGAATGTCTCTAACTAACGAGATGAGGGAGAGAAACGGTTTTACCCGGAATTATTCTAAATGAGCCACACATACAATACCATCTGGTCACACTAGCTTCAAAAGAACTATACATACAATATCGTCTAGTCACACCAGCTTTAGATGAACCGAACATACAATATCGTACCGGCATAAGAAAGAAACTTAACAGATACAGCATGATAGTAATTCATTTTCCACCATGCAAGATTGACAGCATGCATCATGCTAATGTGAGAAACGCATATACAATGCAAAGATGACTAACTCCAACAGAATGTTAGAGGCATGTTTTATGCAGAACATGCAAGGAAACAAAACAAAGGCATATTCTATGCATTCTATGCAGCACGAACGGAAGCATGTTCTATGCGATGGGAGAAATGCATATTCCATGCAAGAGCGATAGATGCATGTTACACAGGCATGTACAACAGGCATGGACAACTTCTATGCAATAGGCATGGACAACTTCTATGCGGGTTGAATGAGCATGTTCAATGCAACACGATGCAGCATGTAAACAAGAAGGGCATATTCTATGCAAGAGTGAAAAGGTGCATAATAACGCAAGTCTTGCATACATGACAAAATACGCTAACGCAACATATTCAAAGACAATTCATCGATCTTGCGATATACGAAAGGATACAAAAAAGGATACACTTTGTTCGTATTGAGTGCCGCGCGCTAGAAGCATAGTTCGAAGCTTCCACGGAGACCACTTGAGCTCAAAAGCATATTTTCTTACACTTTCTTGAGAGATGAGAGCATAAGTAAACAAAACAACCCCAAAGAAGAGCATTGGGGGTCTATCGGCCACCCATCGGCCACAAAACAATTCCATCGGCCAACAATTTGACCAGTCGGCCATGAATGGCAGATTCGGGGCAATTTTGCCATTTGGCCACGGGTCTTTAAGTATAGGGTCCTAAACCCTATTTTCTCACTTCTCCCTTGCCGAAATCCTTTCTCCTCTTTCTCTAGATCACTTTCCTTCCCTCGATCTGAGCTTCAAACGTGTTTTTGGACATTCCACAAACATTCGATTCGTAAAACCCTCGTTGTTCTCAACGTTTTGAACCAATTGAAAAGTGTTCTCGGTGTCTCTTCCTTGATTTCTATCATTTGGGGTTTGTTTCCCTCGAGTCACCCTTGATTTCCGTGCCCTCTTCCGAGCCTTGACATTTTCTTCCATTTTTCACCTCTCGGAGTTGACTTTTTGTTGACTTTTGGCCTTTCTACCCATTTTCGACCATTTTTCCATCCCTCTCGAGATGACAGATGACATTCCACATGGCGGAGCTCCTCCGAGGATGGAGATGGATCTCGAGTTTGAGCCTTTGCCGCTAGGCATTCAATCGTTCGATCCGGCGATGTATGACCCTGAGATACACGTATTGCCTCCCGAGGGCATCCGTCAGTTCAAAAGATTCGCGCGAGGTGTACCGGAGGACCTCCTTCTACGTGAGCCGGAGTCACACTTATCTCACGGTGCCTCTGAGGTATACACTTCCTCTTTACTTTCCACAATGTAGATCGCATTCATATTGCTCTTCAACTATTCAAACCAAACACACTTGTACACTGTATTCTCTGTTTATTCTAAACACATTCACACACTGTATCAAAATCTGAACACTGCCTTGCATCTTGTTATCCTGTTTACAAGGAGATTCACACGCTTTCTGAGGCTACAGGACCATTGCCGCACGGGACTGGTATATGGAGCTGCCTGATGCTGTCCGTCATATCGTCGACGAGGCTGGTTTCGGCGTATTCTGCATAGGACTGTCACGTCTCACTGCCAGCCGGCCTCTTCTAGGCGCTTTAGTAGAGAGGTGGTGGGATACCACCGACTCTTTCCATTTCTCTACAGCAGGGGAGATGACGATGACTCCCTTTGACTTCTCTATGCTCACCGGCATAGGGGTAGGGGGTCATCTAATTCCTTATGATACAGACATTAACGAGTGGGATGCTGCTCAGATTTACTTACTGGGGACTCGCCCACCCCTCTCCCGACCAGGGATGGTACAGTATTCATGGTTCGCGGACTACTTCAGATGGGAGACACTGATGACTCGCGAGGAGACCGAGTACTACGCCCGGGGGTTCCTCATGTTCTTGTTTGGCACTACTCTCTTCGCCGACCGGGCGAACACCGTCAGGCTCTACCTCCTGAGCACCTTGGTGGACCTGTCCCAAGTTCGTCACTATAACTGGGGCGGCGCCGGCCTCGCCACATTATATGGATACATGAGCTCCTCTTCTCGCCAGAGTGGGCACTTGCTGGGAGGATACTGGGGGGCTTGGGAGGTATGTCCTTCCCTTCTGCTTTACATTTCCGCTTTACATTACCTGTACTCTATACATTGCACATTGCACACACTGTCCATTGCTTTACATACCATATGATTTCTGCTTTTAACTGTACACGCACACACTGTACACTGCTTTACATACCGTCTAATATGCTCACTGTCACTCTCCCGCCTTCTGCAGCTATGGGTGTACACATATTTCTCGAGACTTGCCCTAGAGCCGGAGGTAGAGACGCCTCCTATGGTCCCGTATTCACACAGATACGACGTGAGATACCAGCGGAGGCCCCGAGAGTCTTTCTCATTCTTCCGCCGATATTTCGATACTGTAGCCGCAGTAGAGGTAGTTTAAACCTTATTGTCATTTCAATTTTACTTTAAACTAGCATTGCATCTCTAATGGCAGCTAACAACCTGTATATTCACTATTTGCAGATCACCTGGCAGCCGTGGGCAGTGATGCCTGACGCGGTCAGAGATCAGTTCATGGGTGCTCGGGAAGCTTCCCGATTCCAGATCTTGCTTGAGAGCCCAGTCTGTCGGGCGTGATTCTTGAGGCAGCGCTTTCTACGACAGAGCCTCGATCTGCCTGAGTCGGTGGTTCCGATGCCACCTCCTACATGCATGAGGATCACAGAGAGATACACCGAGCAGGAGATGATCGACTTCACCAGAGGTCGGGATGCTGACTTCTTCAGGCTTGATGGAGACTACCTGTCTTCATCCAGACATATCTCATCCCCCTCTGACCGGCGCTCATAAGGGTGAGAGAGACAGACCTGCAACCGCAGCAGAGAGAGCGGGTGGATCCAGGGCGACTCAGGCCCAGGGCAAGAAAGGCTCCCAGGCGAGGCAGAGAGCAAGATGGTCGGAGCTGCCTACTACCATGAGCTGTCGAGGACGCGCTGGAGAGACTTATCAGATTCCCATCGCTCCTGCCCTAGCTGGCCATGAGCTTGTCAGAGTTCGAGGCCCGACCCCGGTATGTACCATATATTACATTCTGCATATTCAGTTCATTTCAATTTATGCTTTGTAAACTATTAATCATCTCAACACATTTACAGGCACCCATAGAGTACACCAAGCAAGCTCTCGAACTGTCGGCTTCTCTGATGGGGATGGTACAGACGAACATGGATCTGCTCAGCATTTACGGGATCCCGGTAAGTTCCTTCAACCTACATTCCAAAACCCTCTATAATCTGCTCCATGCTGATCTGACGCATTACACTATCAGTATTGCATTTGATATAACGCACTCATATACCGCTCACGGTATCGATACACTGCATCCATATACTACTCACGACATTCATACACTGCAATCATTTACTGCTCACGACATTCATCTTTTGAATCTAGTATACTGATCTGATGTATTCTGACACATTGTCCTTTTCAAATTCCTTTCCAGATGTCAGCCCCATCGGGCGCCCCAACAGGAGTTGCAGCAGGATCTTCAGCGCCTCCTCTAGCAGCAGGGAGAAAGAGATGAGGGATGCCGGCACACAGCCGAAGTAGGGCTAGGCGCACTCATACTGGAAGCAGTTCACGAGAGCCTATCCCAGAGGATGATGAGTCTGATGAGGACGAGGAGCCAGCTAGCCCACAGTCAGAGTCGTCTCAAGGCGGAGATCATGTTGGAGACGGCTCGGGTTCAGATTCAGGTAGCGGCGCTGACGGTGACGGCTCCGAGGCCATGCCCAGGAAGAGGGCAAAGAGGGCTTCTTGTTCTTGAGGCAGTTGGTGCCGATCCAGATGTTTCCTTTTTTCAGTTCCTTTTCTTTTTGCTAGTTGTATTGACACTTTGCACAAACTCAGGCAGTTTTATTTTGTTTAAAAACTTGTACTGCAAAAGGTGACCATGATTGGAAATGAAAACAGACTTTTGTTCAAAAAGTGTTGCATTTGTATGTTCTAAGCATCGTATGACATCGCACAGCACCATTTTACACAAAAAAGGGATTTTGATGGAAATTGAATGTTGTATTGGCAATTGCTTAATCAGGTAGTAAACCGACTGACACACAACAAAAAGAGTGAGAAAACTCAATGAACAAAACAACAATGAACAAAACAAAAACAACTCTATAAGCAAAACAACAACTCGATAAGCAATTTGACAAAATTCTTAAAGAGAGATGGAAGAAAGTGCACCAAGAGTGGAACAAAATACAGGTTCTTGGAATTTCCAATACATGGATGGCTCAAGGAGCGAAAGAAGAGGCCACCGGCCACAAGAGGAGGCTGCCGGCCACCAGAAATGGCTATCGGCCACTAGCCCTGGCCAGTCGGCTACAAAAATTGGCCGGTCGGCTACTAGTGTCAGGAATCTCCAGAATGCTGCCACCTGTCTTCACTCACTGCCTTATCTTCTACAAAAACTCCAGCTTCGGGGTTTCTTCATTTCAACTCTGTTTTTGCCCCAAATGGAACCACTTCTTGCCAAAAAACTCTCCGATTGGATTGCAACTTTAGATGGCTCGAAAAAGTTGAATTTCTGGGGTTTCGGGGTAAATGCACTATTCACGATGAGCCGTACCCCACTGTGTTTTCCGTTCCTCCATGCCGCGACTAGGTGTTGGAATCCGATTACTCATGTTTTCAGCTTTGGAGGACAAGAGATGTGTCCCACTTTTGAAGAATTCCAAGCTTTGATGGAATCCCAGCGCGACGAAGAAATCTTGCCTCAGTCACGTTTTGGTCACATCCAAGCTTTAGGACGGATGTGTGGGCTTACTTTGCATGACGCTCAGTCTTTGATTCAGAGCAGGGACTTGGATATTCCCAGCTTGATTCATCGATTTTCTGACGCCGGTGACCGCGGCGATCATCTTTGGCAAAGTTTTCGGTGACATGCCCTCTACTTGAGTATGTTATCTCATTTTCTGCTTGCCCCTGGCTTCGGAGGATCTAGTGTACGTTTGATTAAAGTCGCCCAAGGCCTGAAAAAGGGCAAAAGCTGCATTGGCATGACATTAGCCGAGACCTTGATGGGCTTGGATGCTTTCCATCGCCGGGAAACAACCAGGTTTGCAGGAAGTCCACTACTGCTGCAAGTAATGTTTCCCACCCTTCTCACATGTGTTTCTCACATCACTCGGCCCACAGGCTCTGTTTTTCTCTCAAAACCCTTTTCTCACTTTTTCTCTCCACGTACACCTCTCTATTCTTTAATCTCTCTCTTTTTTAATCCCTTCCCAGATATGGCTCATAGACAAATTGAAAGTAGTGGACTCTTGCCCAGCATATTTAGCACGCGGCTATTTCTTTCGCCCACGGCTAGTTGAAGCCCCGAATGAAGCCTGGTGGTGCGAATGGATGTGCACTCGATCTGCTGTTGACATCACTTGGCGTTGCCCCTGGTTTGATCTGCCTGAGATGAGCTACAGCATGTCCCAGCAGCCTGGCATTCAGCTGATTGGCCTGACACACTGTGTCTTTTACTTTCCATTCTGATTTCGGCGTCAGTTCGGACACGACCAGACCTGCCTGGAAGAGGGAATGGAATACCCGACTTCATATCTGATCAAAGGCTCACATCTAGCCCGATGTACCACAGCACGGCGAACAAGAGAACTTCTAGCCCCCACTCCCACTTTCAGTTGTGCCCTTTCTGGCGAATACATAGCTTGGCTTGAAGATGAGGTACAAACCGGGCCTACTTTAACATCCGAAGCTTCCACAAGCTCAGGGAGGGGGCGCAGGAACACCTGACTTAACTATGCCCCAAGTTTATTGCTTTAATCTGTACTTTCAAGTTTTCTTTTGAATGTGTAAAAAGCTACTTCAATTTGTATCAAGAGTCGGAGAACTCTGTAATGAAATTAATGAAATTGAAGGTTGTGGGTACTGAAAATTTTCCGTTTTGGTCCAAAAATGGTCTAAGTTGTAAAAAGATTAATTTGAGCAAAATCAACTTTTATTAAAACTTTTCAAAACCATTTTCGATATGGATCACAACTGGACACACCCGAGATCTATCACTGAGATGCACAACCCCGGATCCAACAACTGGAAAGTTGCCCCTTGTCTGAACAACACTACACTGTGGCTCACAACTGAACTCTTGGATGCAGAAAAGACAAAGATGGCTAGAACAATCACATGGACACAGTTGATTTGGAAGTGTTTATGGCTGGACTTTAGAATGAAGTTGCATACGTATCCCAAAGATGGGAATCAAGCCTTACGTAGTTCGGTTCAGGTTCACTCGTGTATCAACACTCTCCTTTTGCGCTCTAACTTTTGCCAAGGCCGCCCTTTCTAGGTTTTCAACCTTGCGAGCTCAGTTTTTCTTATTTCAAATTTTTTTGTGCTCTAACTTTTGCCTAGGTCGCCCTTTCGAGTTTTCGGCCTAGCGAGCCACTCAGGGATAGTATTTCTTCAACTTGTCCATGTTAATCGGCTGGGAGAACTCAAGGCCATCTAAATCCATCAAAATGACTGCTCCACCCGACCAGATAGATTTGATGATGTAAGGACCAGTCCAATTGGGTCTGAACTTGCCCCTAGGGTCATGGATGGGAGCTCGGTTGTCTTTGAGCACCAAATCCCCTTTTTTCAGATTCCTAGACTTAACCTTCTTGTTAAAAGCCCTGGCAATCCTGCGTTGATAACCTTGAATATGGTACAGTGCTTTCAGCTTTCTTTCATCAAACAGCATGAGTTCTTCAAACCTGCTCTGTTGCCAATCCGCTTCCGCTATCTGGCACTCAGCCATTACCCGCAACGACGGAACCTTAACTTTGATAGGCAGAACAGCCTCCATTCCATAAACCAAGGAATACGGAGTTGCCCCAGTAGAAGTTCGAATTGATGTCCGGTAGCCCCAAAGAGCAAATGGCAGCTTATCTGGCCAGTCCCTGTGGGTTTCCACCATCTTCTGCAGAATGTGCTTGATGTTCTTGTTGGCGGCCTCAACTGCTCCGTTGGTCTGCGGCCTATATGTGGATAACTTATGAAAAGCCACGTTGTATTTCTCCAACAAGTCAATCACTTCCATCTTGAAGTGGGAACCACTATCTGAAATAATCTCATTCGGGACCCCATACCGGCAGATAATATTGTTCCTGATGAACTTAGCAACATGTGACACTTTCAGCACTGCATAGGATTGGGCCTCAACCCACTTTGTAAAGTAGTCTATCGCCACCAAGATGTACTCATGCCCGTTCGACCCTTTCGGAGTAACTGTCCCAATCACATCAATCCCCCAGACTGAAAATGGCCATAGCGAAGTCATGTTGTATAACTTCGACGGCGGAATGTTCATGCGGTTTGCATGGATCTGGCATTTGTAGCATCGCTGAACAAAACCAATACAATCCTCCTCCATGGTTGACCAGTAGTAACCCTGTCTGAGAATCTTCCGAGCTAGCATCACTCCGCTTATGTGCGCTCCGCACTCTTCTCCATGGATAGCCTCCATCAGGCGCTTAGATTCCTCAGCATCAACACACAGTTTATGCATTCCCAAATGACCCCGTTTGTACAATTTACCCCCGCAGATGATGAACTGAGCAGCCATTCTTCGTATTACCCTCTTATCTTTGGCATTTGCCCTCGGTGGATAGGCTTCTTTTTCCAAGAAGTTCCAGATGTCATGGTACCAGGGGTTCTGATCTTGTACTTCATCTATGGCTATAATCAGCTCGTAGGCCGGCACATACCTCTGTTCAATAATGATTGGACGCATCCAGACTCCCAAAGGGATGTCTATCATGGAAGATAGAGTTGATAAAGCGTCAGCAAACTTGTTGCTCTCTCTCAACAGATGGGTGAAGGTTAACTTCTCAAACCTGGGGATTAGAACGTCCAGGGTTTGGTGGTAGATTTTCATCATTTCTTCCTTAACGTTCCAATCTCCTTTTGCTTGAGATACAACAAGGTTCGAGTCCCCGATGACATCCAACCGTTTTACCCCTAGTTCTAGGACGGCTTCCAAGCCAGCGATACATGCCTCGTACTCTGCTTCGTAGTTTGATACCATAAACCGGAGTTTGAAAGCTAAGGGTATGTGGGAATTGTTTGGTGCTATCAGCAACACCCCTATCCCATACTCGTATTGATTAGACGCTTTGTCAAAGTACATAGTCCAAATCTCTTCTTCAACCTACAGAATGGCCTCATCTGGGAACAGATACTCTACTACTTCATCTCCCTCCATTGGGTGATCGGCTAGGAACTCCGCTACCGCTCTCCCTTTCACAGACTTGCGTGTCATGTACTTCAAATCAAATTCGGAGAGAAGAAGCAACCAACGAGCTAGCCTACCCGTAAGTGTTGGTTTCTCGAAGAGATATTTGATGGGATCTAATCTTGAAACCAGTATTACAGAGTGAGCTAACAGGTAGTGCCTCAACTTCCTGGTAGCCCATACCAAGGCCAAACAAGCCTTCTCAAGCAGAGTGTAACGGGTCTCATATTCCAGCATCTTCTTGCTCAGGTAATAGATGGCCTTCTCCACTTTGTCCTCAGACTCCTGTGCAAGCATGCAGTCCATCGTCGTGTCGGTTACTGACAAGTACAATATCAACGGTTTCCCCGGCTCTGGCGGTGACAACACGGGTGGGTTCTGTAGATACTACTTGATTTGCTCAAAAGCAACCTGGCATCGGTCATCCCATTGGAATTTCTTTCCTTTCTTCAGGAGACCAAATAGTGGTTCACAAGTTAGGGTTAATTTTGCAATAAACCGTCTTGTGAATTACACTTTACCCAAAAGCCTCGCACCTCCTTTTCAGTCCTTGGTGGTGGCATTTCTAAGATGGCCTTCATCTTGGAAGGGTCGACTTCGATGCCCCTTTGTGTGATCAAGAACCCCAGCATTTTCCCTACTGTAACACCGAAAGTACATTTCTGAGGATTCAGTCGCAACCGATACTCTCTGATCCGTTGGAAAATTTTCTTCAATGCGGTGTAGTGGCCCTCTCTTTCCTTGGACTTGACAATCATGTCATCCACAAACACCTCAACCTCTTTATGGATCATATCATGGAAGATCGCAGTTGCAACCCGTTGATAAGTAGCCCCAGCATTCTTCAAACCGAACGGCATAACCCTATAGCAGTAGGTCCCCCACGGGGTGGTGAAGGCAGTCTTCTCCATGTCTTCGAGTGCTATCAAAATTTGGTTGTACCTAGAAAACCCATCCATAAATGAGAGCAGCGCATGCCCCGCAGTGAAGTCCACTAATTCGTCGATATGCGGCAGAGAAAAGTCGTCCTTCAGATTGGCTTTGTTCAGATCTCTGAAGTCCACACATACCCTAATTCTGCCATTCTTCTTTGGCACCGGAACTATGTTGGCCAACCAAGTAGGATATTCAGATACCAACAGGAACCCTACATCAATCTGCTTGGTGACCTCTTCTTTAATTTTCAGAGCCCAATCCGGGCAGATTCTTCGAAGCTTCTGCTTAACAGGTCGGGCCTCTGGATCAAGAGAGATCTGGTGCTGTACAATCTCAGAATCGATTCCAGGCATGTCTTCGTAGGACCACGCGAAATCATCTTTGAAATCTTTTAATAAAGCGACTAAGCGCTCACGCTCCTCCGAAGACAACGTGGACCCGATCTGGACCAGACGCGGATCCTTCTCAGTACCAACGTTAATTGAGGTGATTTCATCAACCAAAGGCTTTACAAATCTCTCTTGCTCTCGATCAATCAAGTGTTTCAAAACTGAAGGAATTTCTTCCTCGTCGTTTTCATCAAAATTTTGAAAGTCCTGATTAATGCAATATACTAAAGGCACAGAAAAGTACTCAAAAGCCACAGCGGTACCATTCTCATTAGCAATTTCAGATCGTCTAATTCTTCGGTTACAATTGACTCAAAAGAAAACGAAAAAGACGACTTGGACAACACAACGGCATCGAGGTTATCACGTCCAGGAATACCGGACTCCGACTCAGAAGAACTGGAATCTGATTCTGACTCCACAGACTCTGTGGAATCAGATTCTGGTTCATTACCTAAGCCAAAACTGCTAGATAAAAAGCCTTCCTCGTATTGCCAGATGAGGGAAGGTGCGATGGATGCATCTAGAATGTCGGAAGATAAGCCCACATCCGAGTTATCTCCAATCATGGAAACAGAGTAATCATCCCCCGAGCACTCTAGTATAATCTGAGGATCCGAAAGAAGACAGGCCAGCACTGCTCCCAGTTCAAAATCTGTGCCATCGGACACATCCTCTTTGCACTGCTCAGCCTCAGCTGTTGGGTCAGTCTGCTCCTCGGCAACTTTATCCCCCAACAATTGTAAGTCAAAGAAGATCTCAAAACCCGGCAAGCGCTACCTCTCTGAATTCAGCCATGGCTCTGGAAAGCCGCAAAACGGGAAATCTTCCCCTTCCCGGACAAAGCGTCCGTTTAGGGTCCCTTGGATAGGTCTATACACTAACTCATAGTGCTTCCCAGGTTGTTTCGCTCTGGCTCTTCCAGCCATCTCCTTTCCTTTTCTTACCCAGTCCTCTTTGGTAGACGCGTAACCTAGACCAAAGGTATGGGGATTGTGTGGCACTTCAGCCAATTCAGCGACGCCCTTCCGGCCACTCCTTCCTAATCCCATCCCGGGCACATGTTGAAGCTTGTTCATGAGGTGAACAGATTGCGCACTGACATACAGCCCCTCATCAATAGCTAACAGATCTTGTACTACCCTTGCCTCAACTAAGGTGAACCCAGACAGGAAGACATCCTCCTCGCCGTGTGCAATCTCCAAGATTGGCGTAGTAACCTCTGGCGGCGAATGTATTGAAGAGTTTCCAAAAACAATTGCCACCCTCTTCCCGTGGGGGTACTTCAGCATCTAGTGTAGGGTGGAAGAGACAGCCTTCACTTGGTGCAGCCACGGCCGTCCAAGGAGCAAGTTGAAGGTGGCTGGAACATCCAGAACATGAAACTCGATGTCCTATTGGCTCGGGCCAACCTGAGTTCTAATCCGCACTGTCCCCATCACCTCCCGGCTGGTGTTGTCGTAAGCTTGTATCACCTAGGCTATTGGTACGAAATCTGCGGGCTTCAACCCGATAGCATACGCCGTTCGCGACAGACATACATTGATTGCAGATCCCGTATCAACTAGGACAACCGGTATCCACTTATCCTTACACTCCACAGAGATGTATAACAGTTTGTTGTGCTCAGAGCCCTCAGGCGGTAATTCTTTGTCTGTGAAGGTTAAAGTTGGTGAAGCTCCACCCGGGAAAACCAACCCCACCAACTGCTCGGGCGTTGTATCAATAGAAAACTTAGCCTTGTCCATGGCTGAAAGGACGGCTTGTCTACGCACCCTGGAGGCCATGAGCAGTCCCTAGATGGAGATGTCTGCTTGAATCTTTTTTAGCTGCTTCAGTACAGCTTCCTCCTCTAACAGTTTGTCCTTTTGCCTCTCAGTTTCCCTGTCTTTCCCAGATGCCTCTGGGTGGTCCAAGTGTGGGGGTTTAAAATACCGCCCACTCCGAGTCATATGGTCAACTTCCTCAGTGTACCACGTATCATCCGGGAGATTCTATCCCCAATCTTCATCAGTATGGGCCAGACGCAAATCATCATCTTCCCACCACATGCCCTTAGCGACCGACAAATAACTGTCCGGTTCCGCTATAGTTGTTTCCGTGCTCACAACACATTCTGTCCCCATAGGACCCTTGGCCTTTCTAGCCCCGACATCATTCTCAATCCTCTCTTGTTCAAACCGCCTCAGCGTGGCGCCTTGTTCTATGTTCGCCGTACAAATGTTGCCCGATTCCCGAGCAAAATTCTTCGTACCGGTGTTCTCCGGCAACTCCTCTTTGTTACCGGCCGTTCCGGCCATTGCAGATGTTCCAGTTTCTGACTGCCCCTGTTTCAGCTAAGACTCCTTATCAATATCGGGCTCGTCACTGAGCCACCATGTAGCATCTGTTGCTATGTTCGCATCAAACCAACCAACCTGCACATCCCCCAAGTCCTGCTCATCAAAGAACTGTAGGTTGCTGATATCCTCCTCAAGGTCGGCTAGGTCATCCAGCCCTTGACTCAGCCCGTCTTCCCGGACAACATGTACCTCTACTCCAGTTGGCAACTCCACCATTGGCTTGGCCCAATCTGTTGACACAATATAACCGCACGGGTTGTATGCTCCCGCAGTTAAGCTCTCAGATCCCTCGGGTTCCGAACCAACATTCCCATTCTCCTCTAAGGTCACCCCAGCTTTGTCTTCAACAATCACCACCATTGGCTTGGGTAAGGTTAATGACGTGCTCATCATGCACAAGTCTGTGCATTCTGGAATGATCAATGCCAGCTTAGGCAGGTGGAAGGGGGTGATGTATATGCTAGGGTCGTACGGGACGGCCATTGCTTGGATCAGGTTCACCTGCTTGGGTGGAGGAGGAGGGTTGTTATGTGGTGGAGAGGGTTAGTGGTGACATTTGGCTTCTCGGGAGGCGCAATCACCTTGTTATCAATGAGATCTTGAATCTCATGACGTAATCGGAAGCACAAATCGGTATCATGCCCATGCTGTTGATGGAAGGCACAATACTTGACTGGGTTATGTGAAGGGAGGGAGGTTATTTGGTAATGGGCGTGGTTCCAGGGGCTTCAAGTGCCCTTTTCTAATCAAGACCCTCAAGGCCGCAGACAGAGACATATAAAGCGGGGTGAAAGTCCTTTGGCCCCTGGGTGGGTATTTTGCAGGTTGTATGGTGGCTCCAGATGAACCGGTGAAGGGTGTGGCTGTTTTTGAGGTGGTGGTGGTGACCATGCCCATGTCAGAAGTCCTCGCAGCTGCATTGCTACTTGTAGCTGCATTCGCACTGCGGGTAAAGGCCCTCTTGGGCTGCTCTCTCTCCTGGTCAATCAAACATTGCTTCATAGCGTCTTCTATCTGTACCCCGATCTCATGCAAGTCAACAAAGGTGGGAAGGGGTAAGACAATCATTTTCTGCATCAGTTTGGGTTGTAGGTTGCGAACAACCATCCTTATTTGATCCTTCTCGAGTGGCCGAGTTGTCATCATGGAGGCCTTGGCCCTCCATCGAGTAACAAAGTCAGAGAAGCCCTCTTTCGGCTCTTGCCTGGTTGCCTCGAGATCACAAGTTGTGACCTCGATTTGAGTGTTGTATGAATATTGGGCAATGAAGGCCTCGGCCATCTCCTCCCAACTCCTTTTCACTGAATCCTCCAGCTTGGCATACCAGATGGCCGCAATACCCGACAGGGTCCGACTGAAGAGAGATAGTTTCTGGAGTCTAGTCAAGCCCATCGGGCGCAGAATATCCAAGAACAGCCTCAAATGGACCATATGATCGCCCGAGCCATCGAAGCGATCTATGTGAGGCATTTTGAACCTATTCGGCAATGTCACTGCAGAATCCGTGTAGCCGTCCTCTATGTCCGGGATCGAGTTAACTCCCTAAGCCCGCTTGAACAGCTTTTCGAGCTTGCTCACTTTCAGAGCAGTTAGATCGACCTCAAATTCGAACAGTGTGTCAATTGGGTAGACCGGTGCCTTTGAAGTCTGCAGTAGAACTGGTGGTGGGACTGGCCCTATAGGAACGTCCGTGTTCTCCTGGACGTTAGTTGTTTCCCCGGGTGTTGGAACCCTAGGTGGGGGTGGGTGCGAAGCAGAAGCTTCGGCTTGCTGTGGTTGCTGCTGTAACTGAAGCCTGGAAATCAGCTTAGCTTGTTGGGCCACAACCTCTGTTTGTCGAGCGGTGACCTCCGCTTGGCGAGCAGCGTCCCGTTGCATGCCCTCGATAGTCTGTTGGAGTTGACGCATCATTTCTTCCATACTGACTGAAAAATGCTGATCTGTCAGACTCTGTGTACCCTCTAAAGTAGAAGCAGAAAACTAGTTCTCACTGAGCTCAGGTGACTGACGAACTGGTGAATTATGCCGAACTCTTCTCCGTCTTGTAACCGGGGGAATCGAAGCAAACACAGGTTGTCCTTCACAAGATCCCTAGATCGATAAAGCCTTCTTACTCGGGTCTAGAGTGCTTTGGGGGTAACTGCCTCGTCGGAAGCAATGATGAAAATACTACCTTGCAAAAACAGAAAATAAAGCAAAAGAAACAAAAATAAAAAAAACAGACAGCATCTCGGCTTAGATAGAGACAACACACAGTTGAAAATCATAAGCTGGACTAACTGTACTCAAACACTGATTTTTGCCGCCCAAATTTTCTGCCACGATACTGATACCCTCAAACACTGATGTCCTCAGACTGATACCCAGACTTGCAACTGATACATACATTCCTGTAGAGACACACCCTAACAGCACATATCAAGCAAGTGAGAGCCAAAACACCCCTATGGTGGGGTAGGGTTTCCCTGTCCTATTTTGTCAGGAGCTAGGGTTTCACTACGCACGCATGCGGTTTCATACAATCCTGTATTCGGGTGAGCAACCTGTCCTAGTTTGGAACAATCTCTAAGGCTTCCGACATACAACTAGGTCGATTGGTCAAAAAAAAGGGTGCCTCGGCGGTGATCCCGACCCGAGGTTTGTGTTCCCATCGTGGCAGAGCCCACAATCGGTCAGCCTTATGGCACGTTTTCCCAAGCAAGCCTCCAGCAGACCGTTCAGGAATAGCAGATGGCAAACACTGTGACTTAGGCGTACCAATGCAAATGCAATGCAAAGAAACACATAAATGTAGATAAAACAACATATCATGAGTTCGAGTCAAGTTCTCTAAGTCCCCAGCAGAGTCGCCAGAAATTGTAGACCCGACTTTCTTCGCGCGTCCCCCTTTCGGAGAGGGCGCGAATTTGGTCTTATTACAGTTCGGACTCCTGTCACGGTTCTAAATCTAATCTCACAAAGTGCGATGTGAGACTGATAAACACCAAAGAGTCCAAATCCGGCAAATCGTTTTGGAAAATCGATTTTGAATAAAAAGCGCCAAATATGGACTGCTTTGCCAGATTACAGAGTCGCCACCTAAATATTTTATTTTTGAAAAATTTAGGAAACCCTGACTCGTGCCAAAGACCACGTGTCCGTCATCACCAAAGTTACCTCAGCTTGGGAACTTGGGTACGAGAGGGGAAGGTCATATAATGAGCACCCTCGCTCGCCCGATCAAAGGATCGGCCTTTACTACCATGATATGTTGTTTTTATAAACACGTGTTCTTTTCCAATTATTAGCTAACTTTACTATGTGATGCGCACAACATATAAATATAGACTCAATCATGAGAATTGGAACAAAACAACTCATGTTTGTTTTCCAAAATGGTTTGAAAGTGTCACTCGTAAGCGGGCTAAAACGCAGATTTGCCACCCTCAAGTGGGCTTGAAAATATGATTTTGCCACTTTGCAAAGTGGGCTTTAAAACTCACAATCATCAAATTGTTCTAATTCAGGCAATCAAGCCTTCACCCATAGGCATTCAAGCAGTTAAGCAAATAGCCTCATGGCAAGCATGCTATCATGGCAACACTCACACTCATGCAAGGATGCTAAAGCGTAACACTTACAGTGTACTCCGAGCCAAAACAGAAAATTGGTTAAAAACAATGCATGATCCTAACTATGTTAAGATGCCTAATACAACGCATGCAATAATGCAACTAAATAGGCTCGGCTACCTAAGATGGCATACGAATGCAACAATTTGATACACGTATTCAAATAGGTATTGAAATACAATACAGTTTGAATGATGCGCCGAGCCCGGTGCATGCAATACACATGAGTGATGCAAACATGTAAACATAAGGTATGCTAATTGAAAATGACCCTAAACTAACCATCGTAAGCGGTTAAATAAAAGGGAGAAAGACGTGGAGTTGGAAGACATGCACACACACAAGCACGTTTTTACAACATTGCGCCCTCTCGAAGGAGGGTCCGAATAAATAAGCTAAGCCATGCTAAGCTAAGCTAATCAACTAATTAACTATTCTAGCTAATTAAATATTACAAACCGAATTTAAATAACTAGCTATGCTAAGCAAATTAAAATATTACAACACAGATTAAACTGATTAATTACAACACATGTAATTAACTACAACTAGCTAGTAAAGCGGTAAAATGGCCTCGCGGGCAAGGGAGGCATGCATGCTCGTTTGGCTTCGCCCCGAAAATCCACTACCTTGCCTCTAGATGCCTCTGTTTGCATATCTTTGGACCTCTGAAAATTGTGCCAACCTCCAGATTGCTTCTGTTTGATCTCAAGAACACACTAATGGTCGATCAGCCATGATTGGTGGCCATCGGCCAGTACTGGTGGCTGGTCGGCTGGCTTTGGTGGCCGGTAGACTGGGACATGTGGCCGGTCGGCCATTGCTTCCCTGAAATTCCTCCTTTTGCTGCAACAGAGAGCAAACAGAGGCATGGTAGTGTATTTGCAAGGAAATGTGTGTACTACTACACTCCTTATCATGTCTCAAGCTCAAAAGAGTGTGGCACTTGGCTCTCAAGCCACCAACCAAGCACTTTCAATGCATGGTGGCCAAAGAACCAAGCTTGTACAAGCTTAATGAATGCGCACATAAGACTCGAAAGGCCGCCACCCTATCATGCATGATCAAGGGTGACAACGACCAAGAATTGTGACACGTTTCATCACTTTGAGTATGAAACGTCTCACATTTCTTGTGTTTGGATTAACGTCTAATCCAAACACATGCAATGCAAACAACATGCTTATCTTAGTCATGTTTTACTTAGCTCATTTTTGTTTACACATTTTACATTACCAATTAGTCCATTAACCGGTTAAGTCCAATGTGAAAAGTCCTCTAATTTGAAAGATGGCCCAAGCTTCGAGTGCCTTGAGCATGAAGAAGGTATCATGCTGTTGGTTAGTAGAAATCCTCAAGGGAGGATTAAAACCATTAGGCATGAATGCCTCAAGTTCATGCTCAAGCCAACAAGGGACTTAAGACCACTTTCAATGTGAATGAAGGATTGGAACAATGGAGTGCAATGACACATATTTCAGCATTGAAATAATATGCTAAGTGACTTCAAAACAATGCAAACAACTCATGTAGTACATGGTTAAGGCTTAACTCATTAAGCTAATGAAAGGAGTTGTGCCACCACCTTACAACACAAGCCTCAAAGGGCTAAACCAACTCAAAACATAGTTAAAGCATGCCAAAACAAAGGCTAAATCATGCTGAGATTGAAGCTTAAAAGACAAGAAAATCGTGCACACAAATTGGCTCACAAGCAAGGCATAAGGCACAACTCTCAAAAGCCATTAAAGAGTGATATATGTGAGAGTGTGACAGAGGTATATGCTCTAAAATCACATGCTAAATGATGCCATATCATGCAAACAACTCAAATAAAGCATGCTAAGAGCCTCAAAGCACAAAGCTAGTCAAGGGCCATTTACACTATAGCTATACAAAGCAAAGCACATGTGACCAAGACCACTTGAAACCGAATTAAAGCATGTCAAAGCAAGGCCAAAAACATGCTGAGATGGAGCCAACACAAGCTAAAATGATAGGCTCACTTATTAAGCAAGTTAAGCTAGGAAGCACGATTACACTACAACTGTAAGAAGCAAACAAAGATGTTCCAACCAGCCAAAAACAGAATTATAACATGTTAAAATATGACCAAAAACATGCTTAGATCAGGCCATGAGATGGTAGAAAAACATGTTCAACTGGTAGGCCATCAACACATGCAAACAAGACATGAGAAAGGAGGACCACCCCCCTCCCTATTTGGGACCTCAAAACCATATTTCTATCACTGAAATTCCCCTGGAATTCAGTGGTTAAAAGGCCAAAAAAGAATTGTTTTAAAGGCTTTGAAAGATGGCTCAAAGCTTAGCAAATAAGCCACAAAAGAGGGGGGAACACCCCTAACCTCAAAAGGGCCTCAAACTACCATTTTCAAAACTTAAAAATAGAGGTTTTTGCAATTGACAACTAGGCCAAAAATAGCATGCAAGGGTGGCCAAATCAATGTACCAAAACAAGCTTAAAAGGGGTAAGTGCCTTACCCTTGAAGCACAGCAGCTAAACAGGCAACTTCTGAGCCAAAACCAGCTTTTTGAGTCCAAACAAAACCTTCAAGAACCTCAGCTCCAAGGTGGTGGTGTTTGGCTAAGGGTCTCTTTGCAAATATGTGAAGAAAGCTCACTTTTAAGCATAATATAGCACAATATAGAAAGAGGAGAGAGAGAGAGATTCTAAAGAGAGAGTAAAATTTCAGCTCTGAATTTTTGTAACCCCAAAAATGGGGGAGAGGCCTCCCCTTATATAGACAATGCAAGCAAAAGCTTGCTTGAATCCACCCATACACGTGTATGATGGAGGCTTCCAGTGTTCAACAGCTAGCACACAAAATATCTGAAAAAGCTGAAAAATGGGCCGGCTATTAATGAGGCCGACCGGCCATCAGTGTAGCCGACCGGCCACCACTGATGACCGGTGGAAACAACACCTGGCCGATGAGTTATAGGGCTGGCCGATAGGTCACCCTCTTCCCCAGAAGCAAAGCTACAAGCCCTTGGTCCACAACCAAGCACAAAACAGACAAGTTGAGAGGTCTGAAGGCAAGGCACTCTGCCAAGAACTTCAGGCGCTCAAAACGAACAAGAACATGGATGATCATCAAGTGTTCAAACGATGACGTCCAAGTCTTGAGGACGGTAAAAAATGGGGTGTCTACAGCCCATAATTGGGACGTAACAGAACAGATAACAGATGTCATTTGAAGCTAATGATGCTACGAGCACATTTCAGAAACATTGGACAACCATTCAGTCATACCGAAAATAACATTTCAGAAAGCAGATCATC
The DNA here is from genome assembly GCA_030407325.1 of Camellia japonica. Taxonomy (NCBI): domain Eukaryota; kingdom Viridiplantae; phylum Streptophyta; class Magnoliopsida; order Ericales; family Theaceae; genus Camellia; species Camellia japonica. The sequence continues at coordinate 174,758,275 of JAPPVO010000002.1, read as the reverse complement.
TTATATCATTCAGAAAATACTTATAAATTGAATATAGCTTTACAAAGTTATTACTCATAGATGGCTCCAAAGCAGGTGGACAGAACAGATAACCGAACAGCCTACGGCACGTGACCTACACAACACATAACAGATATACATTTGAAACATACGCTCAAGATATACTTTACTCATTACGTTCCATTTTTAGCGTGTTATCAGCCTTTATCCTCATTATTGAGTCTTAATCTTGGCCTAGGAATGCCTAGGATGCAATGATGATGCAAAAATGTATTCAAAAATACTTAGTCAAAAATGTTGGAAACAGAGGCCCCGCTCGAGCTCAACTTCCTTCGCTCGAGTAGACATGTAAACATGTGAGGGGCCACTCGAGCGTAATTTCCTTCACTCGAGCAGTCTACAAACTTTGAAAAGTACTGGTTATGCGAAATTTTCGCTTGATGGCCACTCGACAATCGCTCGAGCGTGAGACTCAGGTCCTCGCTCGAGCTCACCTATCAACGCTCGAGCGGTCTGCAAAAACATGAAAATTTTGGGGGCTTGTATTTCACGCTCGAGCGGACTTCTGGTCACTTAAGCGGAGATGCAAAAACAAAGGTGGCCGCTCGAGCACAAGATCTGTCGCTCAAGCAAAGAGGTCGAATTCTAGGATTTCCAGATTCACCTCCAAGGTTCCAGACTCAAATCAAATACTCCAAAACTCATTCTTTTGGGTCAAAAATTTGAGAAATCATATGTGAACTAGGAAAACATTGGGAATTCCAAATCATTTCGCAAAAATCAAAGCCTAAAGATTTGCCAAATGTGCAAAACAAAACCCAATTCTTAGAAAACATAACATGCATGTATTGCCTTGACTTCAAAACTTTCAAAACATGATCTAATGACACAAAATGACATGAAACTTGATGAATTCTCAAAATTAAGGTGAATTAGTAACATGCATGAGGAAATTCTTGGGAAAATAACTTCAAAATGCTATGAAATTTGCATACATGCATGGTTTGAGTTCATTTCTCTAATTCTAGCTAATTTTTGTGTAATCCTCTCAATTCTCTTGAATTCATGGTTTAAGCATCCATAATATACAATCTAAGGGTTGAATTCTTACCAAGAGTCTAAATTGCACAAGTGAAGAAGCTTCAACTCCCAAATTCTTTGCAAGTCTCCAACAATCCTTAGCAATTCTCCCTTTTCCTAGCTTTTGATCTCAATTTTCTTCTATCTCTCTCTCTCTCTTTCACACATTTTGCTTGTGTGTGTGAGCTCAAATGTGTTGAGAAGAAGAAAAAGAATGAGTGAAGGCACATATGGGAGCCTTATATAGGCTTGGCTAATGGCTTAATTGATTTATTGATCAACTAATCAATTAGACATTAAATTATTCTAATTTAATCATTCCAAACCGAATTTTAATTAAACCTACCATAAAATTCTAAAAATTCTAACTAACACGTAATTTAAGTCAATTTCGTGATCGGATGCTAATAAGGCCTTCAATTCACATAACAGAACAGAACGACAAACAGATATTTCTACGATGGATAGATAGAAACACAAATAATGTCGTACACATATGCAAATAAATTTAGAATGTCATCTTAATTCTTCTTAGGCATAATTAATCATGGATTAAAGGCTAATCACAGGTCGGGGTTGTTAGAGAGTTTGTCTCGGATTGATTGATTTTTGATCTCTAGTAATTGGGAGGAGCATTTTTCGGAAGTGGTTCAGATTATGGTGGCCCACCTGGTGTCTGATCACTGGCCTCTTTTACTTAATAGTAGGGGGCTTCGCAGTGCCTCTACGCCTTTTCGTTTTGAGAATATGTGGTTGCAAGTGGATGGTTTCTTGGAGATAGTACAGATATGGTGGTCTACTTTGCAGTTACAGGTTCGCCTAGTTGTATGTTGGCACAGAAATTGAAATTACTTAAAGGGGAGTTGAAAAGATGGAATAGGGACGTGTTTGGCCGTTTAAAAGGCCAGAAAGAGGCAGTGGTGTCCTTATTATCTTCCTTGGATGATGTAAAAACTGCCAGGGGCTTATCACCGAAGGATGTTGCCAGAAAAAAGGCTGCTAAATAGGATTATGTATGTATTGCGAGGTTGAAGGAGGTGAGCTTTAGACAGAAATCTAGGTGTTTGTGGCTGAAGGATGGGGATCGTAACACCAAGTTTTTTCATCGGATGGATAATGCTCACTGCCGGGTTAATTATATTAGTAGAGTACGGGTGAATGGTCGTGACCTAGCCCATGCAGATGCGGTCAAAGAGAGGACTGTGGGTTTTTACCAGAATTTTTTTCGGCCTCAAGAAGGGGAGTGGAGGCCGGGGATGGCAAGGATTCATTTTGACATGGTGTCGACTAAGGATAGGGCGGCTTTGGAGCAGGCCTTCATGGAGGAGGAGGTGTATCGGCCGTTGAGGGCTATGAGTGAGGATAAGGCTCCGAGATCGGATGGTTTTACTATGGGTTTCTTTTAGTACTGTTGGAGTGTGGTTAAGGTAGATGTGATGGCAGCCTTGAAAGCTTTTTCTGTGTCTAGGCAGTTTAAGGAAAGTTTTAATGTGACATTTTTTGTGTTGATTCCTAAGACAGGAGGGGCTGTGGACATCCGAGACTTTAGGCCAATTAGTCTGCTTGGGAGTGTTTATAAACTATTCGCTAAGTTGTTGGCAAATAGACTTCGAGGGCTCTTGCAGGTGGTAGTATCTAAGTCTCAAAATGCTTTTGTGAGGGGTCGGTAAATTTTAGATGCAGTTTTGGTGGCTAATGAATGTGTGGATTCCCGAACCAAGCAAGGTCGACCAGGTGTGATTTGCAAAATAAAAAATAGAGAAGGCTTACGATAATGTGCGGTGGGAGTTTTTATTGTATGTTTTGGGACATATGGGTTTTGGAGAGACTTGGTGTAGATGGATTTAGTTCTATATTTCTACTGTGTGGATGACGATTTTGGTTAATGGCACTCCAGCGGGTTTCTTTCCAACATTTCGACGTCTTCGTCAGGGAGATCCTTTGTCACCATTATTGTTTATTTTAGTGATAGAGGCACTAAGCAGATTATTGGATAGAGCAGTTCATGAAGGTTTGCTGGAGGGCTTTGTGGTGGATCCTCTGACAGGAGCATCGCTATGTGTTTCCCATTTGTTGCATGCCAATGATGCGCTAATCTTTTGTGGGGTGACGCCGGAACAGGTAGGTCACTTGCGATGTATTGTACTGTGTTTCGAGGCAGTTTCGGGCCTTCGGGTGAATTTGCGGAAGTCCGAGCTAATTCCGGTGGGTAATGTGGAGGGATTGCTTGTGTTAGCAATGGTGTTGGGCTGTAAGGTGTTGACTTTACCAATGACATATTTGGGTTTGCCATTGGGAGCGTCATTTAAAGCTCAAAGGGTATAGAAAGGGGTTGTTGAGCAGATTCAACGTCATTTAGCAAGTTGGAAACGGCAATATCTTTCAGCCGGGGGACGACTGACTCTAATCAAGAGTGTGTTAAGTAGTATTCCGACATAATTTATGTCTTTGCATGTTATTCTGGCGACTGTGGCTAGGCGGATTGAGAAGTTACAAAAGGATTTCTTGTGGGGTAGTAGGGGGGTTGATTTTCGGTATCATTTGGTGGATTGGAGGCGGATTTGTCAACCAAATGTGGCAGGGGGTTTGGGGGTGCAAAGTTTGGTGACTTTTAATAGAGCATTGTTGGGGAAGTGGCTTTGGCGTTTTGTATAGGAGCCAGGGCGTTTATGGAGACAGGTGGTGGTTGCTAAGTTTGGAGTGGATCGAGGGGAATGGGGGTCAGGGATAGTCAAGGGTTCTCATGGGTGTGGGTTATGGAAAGAGATTTGGTTAGGAACAAAGGAGTTTTGGGATAGGGTGGGTTTTCTGGTGGGGGATGGTTTGAGGGTGAGTTTTTGGAAAGATAGGTGGTGTGGTGTGGTTTTGTTAGCAGATCACTTTCCGTTGATTTTTAGCATTGTGGTGGATCATAAGGCTATGGTGGCATCGTATTTGAGAGGATTGGAGAGGGTGGTTTGGGATATTCAGTTACGGTGATAGGTTCATGATTGGGAGGTTAATCAGTTGTTGGAGTTATGGGCTTACTTATATGGTTTGGGTGTGACTAGGGTAGGGGAGGATGTTTTGGGATGACCTATTAGGGCTAAGGGGTGTTTTTCAGTCTCGTCATTCTATTGGAGCATGGTGGGGGAGGTGACACAGGATTTTCCTTGGAGTGTTTGGGTGCCACGGGTTCCATCTAAGGTGGTTTTCTTTATATGGATGGCGGTTTTGTCGAAATCTTACGCTTGATAACTTGATGCGGCATAGTCATATTCTTGTGAATCGCTGTTGTATGTGTTGTGCAGCTGCAGAGTTTGTCGATCATTTGTTCTTACATTGTTTCGTGGCGTTCCGTGTCACGGCCCGCTCCCCATACCCAAGGGTTAAGTATTGTGATGGCTAGTAACTGAAGTTACCTCCGGTCACTTTTTAAACAAATTACTAAACGTGAGCGGAAAAATATTTAAGTGAGGGGTACCAAAATAATCATCGAAGCTTCTATTTTTATAACAAAATTTATTGACCAAAAGGCCGATATTTACATATAAAAATACCATAAAAGTGTTGTGTGTGTCTATTTCGCAGCCCCACGTCTAAGACTCTCCAAAAGTTATTTCTGAATTGCATTGTTTCTTGAAAATTGGTAAACAGCTATAAGCACATGGCAAAATGAGAAATATTATACTAAGAGTATAAAGGCATAAAATTCACCATAGATAATTATTGGTTAAACAAAGCTTGATATTAAAATACATAATATATAATACAAAGATCATTTGACATATAATACAGAAATCATATAAACAAAATAATCATAACCACGGAATAGAACAGATATATGGACTCAAGAGGTGGCTCGTACAAACTTTAGAAGTGGCTCCCACCATAATGTAACACTTGGCTTCGTACAGAACTTTGCTCCACACTAGGAATCATAACCACGATACAGAACAGAACAGATGTATGGACTCAAGAGGTGGCTCGTACGAACTCTAGAGGTGGCTCCCACAATAGTGTAGCACTTAGCTCTGTACAGCACTTTGCTTCACACCAGAAATCAGAGTGTCAGTGAATCCATGATAAACAGAAAGTCACAAAGTGACCAATCAGAGGGCTAATAATTATTTAAGTCTTTCAAGACATGGGACCTTTATGGTGGTACTTATAAAATAATTACTCAAAACACATTTTAATAAACAGTTATATCCATGGATTTTCCTTGTAACGCCCTCAAAATAAACCCATAAATCATACATTCTTGACATGCTTAGACATAAAAGAATAAAGCATAATTACATATCATCAGAGTATTCATTACAAAATGTATTACATGTTGACAACAAAAGTAAGTGCCCTATAGGCTTACAACTTTCCAAGTCAACACTTGGTTACAAAATGAGAGTACTAACTCAAGATACAAAATAAGCCCTTGGCTTTGATATACATGTAATACAAGAATGTAATCACAAAAGATGTCCCAGCCACTAAGCCTCTCAAGCTACGTCCTTGGAGGTGGCATGCTACCTGTACCTGAAAATGATGTCCCATATAGGGTGAGCCAACGCCCAGTAGAGATATGCTAAACATACTATGAGCAATAACTAAAACATTAGCATTTGATAAATGTTTAACTCACATGAATCAATTCATAATCCATTTCAATTACATGACAAATGTGTCCATGTTTCATTCCATTTTCCATTTCTTATCCAATTTCTCAATTCATAACCCTGGCTCAGAACCTGGCCATATACTTTAAATGAGATTACATCTCATATCAATAATTCTTCCATTTCATCAATTCAAATGAAATAATAATTCACATCAAAACACTTCCATAAGCATCGATAGATACACAGATTTGCTGTATCAATAACACATAAAACACTTCCATACTTCACAAACGATACACAGATTTGCTGTATCGATAATTCAATAGATACACAGATTTGCTGTATCTATGGAGTCCATCCCCTATCTCCTCCCACATAACATCCGGTTTAGGAGTCCATCCCCTATCTTCTCCTAAACCGTGGAGTACATCCCCTATCTCCTCCCACACAATACAATGTATATAAACACATATCATATAAATAATCAATCAATACATAAATTTAATGTATTATTCCAACCGTCATATTCGATGACATATTCAATTGATTAGTTTTAGTTTGCCTAATCATCATGCATTGTCTACAACAATCAAGACTATCCTCCACCGATAGCCCAAAGCAGTTATTTCTAAACAGATAATAAATGCCTCAACAGATATATAATCTCAACATTTTCAAAGTGAGCGATTAATAAATCCAACTCCTTCATTCTATCTCATAATGAGCCAATTTCATTATTTCCAACTCAATTTCACACTTCCATAACAATTGTCATTAATTACACTAATGACCCAAATATACCCAAACATGGCATTTTCCTCCTTTTTCTCAATATTGACCCAAAGGCTCAAATATTATCAACAACATCAATACTATCATTTTAAGACCCAAAATACATATTTATGAGTCGAAATAACAAAACCCCTCTTTTGAAAATAACACATTTCAAACCCTAACTTTCCAAATCAACCCATCTATACAAATAGCTCAATATCTATGTCAAAGCACATAAGAATGAGTAGGAATCCCTACCTCAAATTTCGGAGCTCAACGGAGAAGAAGATGAAAACTCAAAGTGCTCCAAATCACAAGATTCTCGAATCAAAAGATAGCCCACACCAAGATCATTACTTTTTGTAAAGGCTCAAGGTTAGGAGATCACTCAAACTAGATCGAATCCTAGAGAGAATGTAAGGTTTTAGAGAGAGGTGGTCTCCAATGGTGGTTTTCGAATGGTGGTTTTCGAAAAGTAAGAGAGAGAAAAGGTGTTGAAAAGTGATCCAAAAAGTGAAAACTCGGACTGATATAAAAGTCACCACACTCCCCGCTCGAGCGTCAGACACAGACTCACGCTCGAGCGTCAAAAGTGCCGCTCGAGCGTCGATTGCACACTTCCAAAAGTTTTGCAAACCATGGTCCCCGCTCGAGCGTTAAACTCCCCGCTCGAGCGGAGGGACAAAATCAAAGGGTCACGCTCGAGCATCAAAACTCCCGCTCGAGCGTCTGAAGACCTGCAAAGAAAATACTGGGAGATGGAAAATCACGCTCGAGTGTCAAAACTCCCGCTCGAGCGGAGAAGCGACAACAAAGGGCCCGCTCGAGCGTCAAAACTCCCGCTCGAGCGTGAAAGCCAAATTCTGGGCATCAACTCTAGGTTTCAAAACACAACCAACCTGTTCCAAACCTACCCAACACAACCCAAGACTCAAATACAAAGAGTAAAGGATAGAAATGAGAATGAGATAACAACACATCCACGGAACCAAGTCTGGAATACAATAAATAAAGAGAGGAAGAACCAGAATTGCTATATTCCTTATTGTATAAAATAAGGTTCATAAATTAAATATGCTAATATAATTTATAAAACATTATAAAACACAATTTACATAAAATAAACTATGGTAACTCAAAACATACGTAGAACATATAATGGTAACTCAAGATATAATATAACTCACCTTAATTCCACTATTAAAGACCTTGATTTCCAGTATTTTTTTCCCCTTTCTTAGTTTGTTTCCCTTGTTCTCTTCAGAGCACCCCTCCTCCTTTTATACTAGGGAGTACTACTTGCTCAGCAAGTTTTGGGACACGTAGCCACACCACGTGGCCTTGCCATCATTATGCTCTAAATTGAAGCTTATCCCTCAAATGGATAAGTTTAAGTAATTGCATTACTAGTTTTTTTTTTTTTTTTTCCTTTTCTATACAATGACCCTGATGTAAATAAATTACACTTTATTTTATTTTACTCTTACGAAATATTTAATTAAACGTTTAAGGTTTTTCTCATTTATAATTAAATAATATGAATATAAAATTTAAGGGACAACTTAAATTTTTTGGTTGTTACATTCCGTCTATGGGGTTTTGTTTATTCTTTTTGTGGGATTGTATGGGTTCAGCCATGGAGGGTGGTGGATATGTTGTGGAGCTGGTGTGGGGCTCGGGTTGGGCGTCGTTGATGACGTGTGTGGCATTTGGTTCCTTTTTGTTTGATGTGGTTAGTGTGGTTAGAACGGAATAGACGCACGTTTCAGGAGATTCAGCGTAGTGTTAGTTGGCTTGAGAGTCATTTACTTTTGGTTTTGTATAGTTGGTTAGAATTAAAGATTGATTCGGATATGTTTGGTTTTTTAGAATTTTTGGATGAGGTTATTGGTTAGAGAGTGTTTCCCTTTGTTGGGATTTTTGTTATTCCTTGCATCATCTTGATATTTTTTTAATAAAGTTCGCTTGCTTATTTATCAAAAAAATAAATAAAACCAATGACCAAAAATAAACAGCTTGTTGGGCTTAGCCTGCAAGTGAACTTGGTTTCCTTTTTGCAATCAGGTCCAGCCCGGCCTGATGCCTGACTTTTAAAAGAAACGCATATACTTAACTTTGATTTTACACAATGTAAATCGCTACTAACTAGAGCACCAAACCTCCGCACAACAACAACAACATTTCAACAGCTAATTAGTTTCAACAATTGAGTTATATTATGGATCCTATTGGTTAATATAAACCAATTGTCCAAGCATAGGGTCATATGCATCCACTGGTGCATAAACTCTAGGGTTAGATAATTACATTTATTAGGAACCAAAACAACAAAAACATTTAATGCATGGAAGGATGGGCAAAGTGGTGATATAATTACTACAAAATAATTCATCGGGCAATCTAAGTAGATAAAAGGAACCTTCAGCAATCAATCACCAATCATGATGAAAATACATTCAGTTGAATAGTATTTCCTTATACTTCTATTCAGCATTAGAAACTGGCCAAAGGCACTGATCCATAATAAAATTAAAAAATTTCCCACAGAAAAAGAAAAATAAACAAAATAATTGTAATAGCCAAAATGCAATTTACCCCACACAAGATCTAAAAATACAAAACAAAATAATTGTAATTGCCAAAATGAAATTTACCGCACACAAGATTAAGAAATAAGCACATGTCAAAACTTACCACCTAAAACTACATGAATTATACACAATACAGAAAATTTCAGAAACAACACAGTTAGAACCTAACATACATGCTAGATCAGAGAGACGTTGAAATAAATAAAAACTAAGGTCCAAATTACAAACAAACCAGGAGGTATAGGTAGATGGAGCAGTATTACTCACAGCCACAAGTAAATATTAACAAAAAATAGAGATGGAAAACCATCGGGTAACAAATTCAACCACATTAGCAAAAGGTCACATCATACACATCAATCAACCACTTTTTACCTCACAACTATACTCAACTAAAAAAAATTATTACAAACACATTAATTTTTTTCACCTCATAAAAAAGGCAAAAAGCAACTAAAAATGCCAAGTTCCCAAACATGCACTAAAAAACATCATCAACCTAAAGCAGCACAAACAAAAACAAGAACAACGAACCGTGCACACATAATAGAAGCAAAGAAACCATCCAGCACAAACCACCATAAACCTTAAGCCTGAACTTCACAATCCATTAGACGCATCAAGAAAATCCATTCAGGACATCCACCTATGATTCTACAAAAAAGTAAATCGTAGCTAACTAAAGCACCAAACCACACTGCAATTTATAATAGGGATCTCATTAGTTAATATAAACTAATTGATCCAAGCATAGAGCCATGAACAATCCTCCTATGCTCAACACGTAATTTCACAAGACAAACAAACAAATAATACAATTAAGAGATCTACATATTTTTAAACAATGAGCAAAACACCACTAAGTTGCTTATAAACATAAAACATGAATTTCCAAATCACAGAATGCAACAGAATAATGTTCCTATTTAAAATCCCCAATCCTCAATCCACAGCACCTTCTAAAATTGAATATCATCCAATTAATGGTGATGGTGATAAAGAAAATTTGTGCAGGTAAGTGGAACATAATTTTGCATATATATATAAACTCGTTGATCAATAAGCGAGTTAACAAATTTTAACATGCCAATCAACCACACGGCTAATTTTTAACAGCATAATTTGAATTATTCTATTAAACCAAGGCCCAAAAATAAACAACTTGCATGGCTTAGCCTGCAAGTGACTTTGATTTCCTTTTTGCAATCAGGACGAGCCTGCCCAGCTGCCCGACTTTTAAAGAAACACATATACTTCTTGACAATTCTTGCAAACAACAAGGTTTGATTTTACACAATGTAAATCGCTACTAACTAGAGCACCAAACCACACACCACACAACAACAACATTTCAACTGCTAATTTGTTTCATCATTTGAGTTAGAGTGTGGATCTTATTGGTTAATATAAACCAATTGTCCAAGCATAGGGTCATATATATATATATACATAGAGAGAGAGAGAAGAGGAAGAATGAGTTACACTAGATTTGGTGTCACCCCACTCGGTGGCCCAATCCATCTTTGTGATGAACATCCAATCTTTGTTGTGCTGTTTCTTGCCCATGTTGTTGTTCTACATATTTTTTGAATAAACAAAATTAGGGTTCCGGCGAGTGCTCAGGTTCAATACTGGAGAGGCCGACGATGTCGAAGAACACTTCAAATTTACGCCTTGAACACCGGTACCCAAACCGCCTCCCAAAATATAAAATCCATCGGATTTGGGCTGATATTTATAGCACTCAACGAATAGTTGGCCCTAAACAAAGTCGGTCACTCGGCCCTAAACTAAGGCGGTCACTCGGCCTTTTGTGCTACAGATTCTAAGGCTGATATAAGAAATAAGGGATATTTGCGAATCTCAATTAATCCATAAGATTTTTTTATATTTTAATAAGTCCTATTATTTAAATATTTTATCTATTAAATCCTAATTCTCATATTTAAAGTATTTTATGGACATTTCTATCTTACAAATATTTTTTGAAAGGTTAGCAATTTAGTGATGTGAACATTCATATTTTACAATGTGAATGTTCACATTGACAGTGTGAACATTCACATTCACATTGACGATGTGAACATTCACATTATAAATGTGAATATTATTAGGGGTATTTTGATAACTATGTCACTCGTAAAACTTATTGGAATATAAGAAAATAATGTGGACTAAATTGAATAGAAGTAGGTAAAAAAAAAAATTATGAAAAAGTGCCCCAAGAAAAAATAAAAGGAAAAGGTTTGTAAATGGGTCTCTTCCAAAACAAAATATTTATGTGTTCTATTGTTTTTTTTAATGTTCTTTTTGGTTTGATTTTAGGTAAATAGTATTCACAATTCAATTTATATTATGATGTTTTAATTTGAATTTGAAATTAATTTTAACTATTTATACATACATAAAAATTAGAAATGATTACAAAAGAAAAAAAAAATTATAGATTAACCCTTGTAATAAAATAAACATTGATATTTTTATTTTTTCAATTTAAACTCTAAACTTTTAATTTATTTTTAATCTAAATTATTTAAGTAAACTTGATATAAAAATAGGTATTTTAGTCATTAAATTTAATAAAATAATATTTTTAGCGACAATTTTACTAGGAATTATTTTCAATAGAAGTAGATAGAAATTAAGTCCAACTATTAGGACATATTGGTAATTTATCCTAAAAAAATTCCATTATGAAAATTATATAAAAATAGAGGCAATTAAAGAAAGAGTAGTTTGGCCTCTAACAATACACCATTTACAACATTTTTAATTTTCTATAATAATGAGATTAATTAAAATGATTTAATTTTGGAAAAATTAGTCTAAGGTATCTCTCTCATTTTTAATAATGGAAGAGATCCACAATATTATTTTATGATATCTAAGGTCCCTCAACCCTACACCCATATATCACAAAAAAATTTGAGTCTCTCAAATCAAATCTCATTTCTCTCCCTCTCTCTCTCTCACACACTATAAACTCTTGCTCTCTTTACTAAATTCAACTCAACCATAACAAATTCTTGTGTGATCTTCTGGGAAGCAGACGATGATGAAGACGTTGTTGTGTCTTCTAAATGTTGCTTCTACTACCCATTTGTATGTATGTATGTATAGAGAGAAAGAAAGAGAGATTATTAGGGTTTCTTCTATGAAGAAATTTGACTAATCAGGTGCGAGAAACTTTTGGTACCATAGAAACAAGCCACAAGATTTTGAATTGTCTCGAAAAATCGAGAAACGAGTTAGCAAATCAGAGAAAATTGGTTCCCAATTGAATCAAAAGAAACTGATGGTAGAGAAAAAATAAAAAAGATTGCTGCTTCATTGTGGAACTTCCACCATAGCCGCTGCTTTCGTCATAGCCTAGTCTCTCTCTTTCTGTCTCTCAATATCTGTATGTGTTTAGTTGTAATCTTATGGTATTTTCTCTGTGATGTGTCTAGAGAAATTTGGTGTCGGAGATGTGTAAAATTTTCTTTTTGATGTGCCCAAAGAAATTTACTTTGTGATGTATAAAATTCCTTTCTCAATCTCTAAACCCTAGAAGGTTGTTCTATCTGCTTGCTCTGCCTCTCTAATCTCATCTCCAACCATCGATCTCTGACAATCCATGTCTCATACGCTCTCTCTCAGCTCTCTCATGCCATCTCTCAACCTCCTTTCCTCCTAGACCTCCTCAGGTTTCACCATCACCTCCTCGTCTCTTCCTTATTGTGTTTCGATGATGAGTCCATCGGTCACCGAATGATCAATCTTCTGTCGGAGATGTGTAATTCGGGCGGTGATTTGGTGTCCAGAGAAATTTTCTCTGTGATGTGTAAAATTTTCTATGTGATGTGTCTAGAGAAATTTGGTGTCAGAGATGTGTAAAATTTTATCTGGATCAAATTTTTTCTAAAAAGTCCAAGAAATTATTTGGATCGAATTTTCTCTAAATCGATATTGAGAAACATTAAACATTATGAAAATATTAGATGTTTTTTATACTATAAAATCTTAATATCATGGACCTTAAAAAAAATCTCCTTTAATTTATCTTAACAAGACTTGTTAATGTAAACCCAGAACCATAATTTATTATCGGGTGTTGCATATAGTATTAAAGTCCTGTATTTTTAGGATTAAGGGAATAAAAAAATAAAGGATAAATTACAAACACACCTTCTAAGATTTATTTGAATTATAAATTATCCCATGTGGTTCTAGAAATTACATTATACCCCCTAAGATTTTTAATTTCATAACTGTGGGGGCCGAATATCGGGAGATGTAAAGAGGCCAAATAGTTGGACCTGGAGAGTCGAAATTCATATATCGCATTTGGCTCCGTCTTATACATACAAATCCAGAGGTACCCTATTCGGCCAAACAACCAGTTGAGTAAGGGCCGAGTGAAGAGCGGTTTGCAACAAAAGGAGTCGAGTAAATAGTTATACGACGAATTGAAGGTGGGCCCAGCTCTGAAGCCCAAAAAGAAAAGATATAAATAGAAGAACATCATCCAGAGAGAGGTATGTGAGAACTAATACTTTGAACTTAAGACTCAAGCTATCACGAGAGGATACACTGACTTGTCCGTCGAAATGCTAATTTTGGCACCCCCGACCGGAGTGTTCATTCTTTTTCAGGTTTCCAGCTAAGGGTCTCGAGTGTCACATTCAATCACATCCCGACCCTCAAAATCAACTCACTCCAGCTAAACAGCCCCATGAAGCTGCGAGCATTGCTTTTGATGATTCAGATTTGGCCGAAGTGACACTTCATCACATCGATCTCTTGGTAATCGAGTTATGCGTAAACCGATTCACCGTTGAGCGCGTACTCATTAATCCGGGGAGCACATCGGAAGTTATGTATTACAAGACATTCACCAAACTCGGCTTCACCGAATCGGATCTTTCTCCAACTCCTTATCCATTATTCGGCTTCAACGCTAATCCAGAATACCCGTTGGGCAAAATCACATTACCAGTTCGAGCAGGCTCCCGAACAGTGGATGTGAAATTCTTGGTCGTCAAGCTACCTTTGCCGTATAATCTCATCATGGGGCGAACTTGATTGCATACCATGCAGGCCGTGCCAAGCACCTATCATCAACTGCTCCGCTTCCCGACAGAACGCGGCATTAAGCAAATCCGTGGCTCCTAGAAATCGGCACAAACATGTTATCTCCTTACTACAAAGACACCAAAAGAGTTGGAAGTGAATTCTATTGAAGTGCCGGATCGAGACAGCCTCGACGATGTTGGGCGGCTCCCAAGTGAAAAGGCCGCGGAAGCCCTGGATCGAGTTGAAATTGACGGAAACCCAGACAGGTTCTTCATGGTCGGTGCCTCCCTGAATGAAGCCGACAAGCAGCAGCTAATTTCCTTTTTGCTCAGCAACCTTGATGTATTTGCATGGACACCATATGAGATGTCGGGTGTGGATCCGTCTGTTTCGCAGCACCGCTTAAACGTTGACCCTAAATGCAAGCCGATTATTTAGAAAAGCCGGTGGTCAACCGCAGAGCACACTGCCACCGTTGTTGAAGAGGTAGACCGGTTGCTTGACGCCGGGGCAATCAGGAAAGTGACCTACCCTACATGGCTCTCGAATACTGTGGTTGTGAAAAAGAAAAATGGGACTTGGCGAGTCTGCGTTGATTTCACAGACCTAAACAAAGCCTACCCCAAGGATTGTTTTTCCCTCCCCAAAATAGACCAACTTGTAGATGCTACGGCACGAGAGGCCAAGCATCAGAGGCCAGCGGGTTTGTTACAACCCTTGCCTATTGCCAAGTGGAAGTGGGAGCATGTCACTATGGACTTCGTTGTAGGTCTTCCGAGGACTCAGCGGGGTAGTGATGCCATTTGGGTGGTTGTAGACCGGTTGACTAAGTCAGCGCACTTTATCCTTATGCGCGTGAGAGATTCGGTAGATCATCTTACCGATTTGTATATTCGGGACATAGTGAGGTTGCACGGGGTCCCAGTGTCGATCGTCTCAGATAGAGATCCTCGATTTACTGCTAGGTTGTAGCAGAGTTTGCAGAGTACCTTGGGCACTAGATTGACCTTTAGCACGGCTTATCATCCTCAGACTGACGGGCAGTCCGAGCGTACTATTTAGATCCTTGAGGATATGCTTCGAGGCTGTGTTCTTGACTTTAGTGGGTCATGGGAGAGGCACTTGCCCTTGGTGGAGTTTGCCTACAACAACAGTTTTCAATCGAGTATCGGTATGGCACCGTTTGAGGCCTTGTATGGCCGACCGTGTAGGTCTCCAGTTTGTTGGCCGAGGTGGGTGATGCACCTTTGTTGGGCCTGGAGTTGGTGAGGGAAACGACGGAGAAGGTTGAACTTATCCGTAGGAGGCTTGTTACAGCCCAGAGTCGCCAAAAGAGTTATGCCGACCGTAGGAGGAGGCCTTTGGCATTTGAGACGGGTGATTATGTTTTTCTGAAAATATCACCTAGGCGGGGTTTGATGAGGTTCGGGAAGAGTGGGAAGTTGTCCCCTCGGTTTATTAGTCCCTTTGAGATCCTTGAGAGGATTGGCGAGGTTGCCTATCGTTTAGCCTTGCCGCCGCAGTTGTCCGGGGTGCATGACGTATTTCATGTTAGTATGCTTCGGAAGTACGAGCCAGATCCATCGCATTTATTGGATTGGACCGACTTAGAGGTTGACGAGGATGCCTCGTATGAGGAGAGACCGGTTCGGGTCTTGGATAGGCGGGATCAAGTCTTGCGAGGCAAGACCATTCCCTTGGTAAAGGTTTTGTGGAAACATCACGGAGTGGAAGAAGCCACTTGGGAACGTGAGGTGGATGTCTGTGAGAAATATCCGGACTTGTTTGTGATTGTTTAAGCATGTCAAGGTTTGTTACAACCCTTGCCTCTTGTATTTTGCGATTCAAAACTGGTGATCAATCAGTTGAAGGGGGAGTACGCGGCCAAAAATGACCGTATGGCAGCTTATATGAAAACGGCAAATTCCTTGCTGGCAAAATTTGACCATCACGAATTAAACCAAATAACCCGTGACCAGAACACACATGCAGATGCCCTGGCTTGCCTAGCCTCCGCCATTAACTCAGAGATTAAACGGACCATTGAAGTAGGTTTCATCCCAGAGTCGAGCATTGACTCATCGAGCTGTGACACAGGGGTATTACTGGCCGACAATGAGAGCCGATGCCGAATGTTACATAAAAAAGTGTGAACAGTGCCAAAAGTTTTCTCCTTTAACCCACCTGCCTGCAGAAGAGTTGAGCTCTATAACCAGTCCTTGGTCGTTCGCCTAATGGGGACTTGACATCGTCGAACCACTGCCTCGTGCCCCGGGTAACAAGCGATTTTTTATTGTCGCGATAGATTATTTCACAAAATGGGTAGAATCGGAGGCACTAACGCACATCCGAGACACCGATGTGAAGCGTTTTGTATGGAGAAATATCATAACACGATTCGGCATTCCAAGAGCACTTATTTCAGACAACGGCACCCAGTTTGATAGTGGTGTCTACAGGGAACTGTGCAGCAAGTATGGTATTCGGCCCTATTATTCCTCCCCGGCTTATCCACAGAGTAATGGCCAAGCTGAAGCCTCCAACAAATTATTTTAGACGACATCAAGAATAGGCTGGAGAAAGCTAAAGAAAGATGGGTCGAAGAGTTGCCAAGTGTATTATGGGCTCATCGCACTACTCCGAGGCGGTCCACTAGGGAGACGCCATTCGCTTTGTGCTTCGAAACGCAAGCAATCATTCCCTTGGAGATCAGCCTCCCAACCTTGAAATCAACAGTTTTTGATTTGGGCCGAAACGACATGATGTTGGTCTTGGATTTGATTCTGATTGAAGAATGGAGAGACCGTGCCCTTGCATCCATGGCACGGTACCAACAGAGCTTACTAAGTCATATAATCAACGTGTTCAACTGCGCCACTACACACTATGAGAGTTGGTCCTGAAAAAAGTGCTTCCAGCTGCCAAGAATCCGGCCGACGGAAAATTGGGTCCTAACTAGGACGACCCTTATCAAATCAACTCAGTCGCGGGAGTAAGGGCAAAGAAATGTCTGGCTCAAAGAAATGTCTGGGAGAAGTCTGCCATGGCCTTGGAATTCCATGCATTTGTGTAAATTCTATCATTGACCAGACTTGTGGGGCATGATACTTGTTTTGAATGGTTCACCATGTACATATTTCACTTTTGCAATGCAAAGTTTCCCATTTTCTCATCGCGCAATTCAGTTCAAAAGTCTCCGGATTCGGAAGCCCCATTGGTGCATGACACTTTTGGGCCGATTAAGTCTTCGAATTCAGAGCGCCCTTCGTGTATCACGATTGGCCAAGATAAGTCTCCGAATTCGGAGCCCCATTGGTGCATGACACTTTTGGGCTGATTAAGCCTCCAGATTCGGAGCGCCCTTCGTGTATCACAATTGGCCAAGATAAGTCTCCGGATTCGGAGCGCCCTTCATGTATCACGATTGGCCAAGATAAGTCTCCGGATTCGGAGCCCCATTAGTGCATGACACTTTTAGAGTTCATACATTGGCTGGGGCAAGGGCAGATTTATTAATCTGATCGGCCAAATATCTAAGCTCGATGCCGATCGATCTATGCCGCAGCCACTCCATGAAATAATGATATTCAGCTTTCGGAGTTCATACATTAGCTGAGGCAAGGGCAGATTTATTAATCTAATCGGCCAAATATCTAAGCTCAATACCGATCGATTTGTGTCGCAACCACTCCATAAACTAATGATATTCGGCTTTCGGAGTTCACACATTGGCTGGGGCAAGGGCAGATTTATTAATCTGATCGGCCAAATATCTAAGCTCGATGCCGATCGATCTGTGCCGCAGCCACTCCATGAACTAATGATATTCGGCTTTCGGAGTTCATACATTGGCTGGGGCAATGATAGATTTATTAATCTGATCGGCTATTCGATGAGGATAAATTACTAAATTGCCTAGTTATCTAATCGGCAAGTGTACACGAATGTTTTATCCAAAGTAGCAAAAAGCAATACCATTCATCAATAGCAAAATTAAGCACAAATAATAGCAAAGTACAAAGGAAATTTTCATTAGTAAATTGGGCACAGACTGTAGCCATTTTACATATGAAAACTACTAAACAAAAAGCTACAAGTTTGCATGGAAATGCCTAGCAAAAACTTAAAAACTGTAGTCATTTTACACATAAAAACTACTAAACGAAAAACTGCAACAATACATTCAAAATCCTTAAACAAAAACAACTAAAGTGTCGCCCTAATCAATCCTCGGAGTCAGACTCCAGCGGCTCAACGTCCACTTGCTCGTATGGAATCGACATAGCCAATGTCACATTAGCAGCAGGAAGGGCTTTGAGCCAGCCGTGTTTGAATCCCCGATTTTCAAATTTGGGGACTTCTTCCACATAATTTGCGAGGGCAGCACTTTGCCCAGCCTCGTACGCCTTGGAAGCCTCAGAGTCGGCTACTTCCTTCGCCTTCTTCGATTCCTCCAAGTCAGCCTCCAGTTTGGCAATTGCCTCTCGGGCTAACTTGAGCGCATCTTCGCTCGCGTTTGCCCTCTCATCGGCGGCCAATCTGAGCTGGTCTGAATTTCTCGCCCTTTCCATCTTGGCCTCGGCCCTTACACCTTCCATCTTCGCCCTCACTGCTTCGAACTCGACCCTGCTCCTCTGGCCCTCAACTTCCGATTGTAAACGGCCAATTCGTTCGATGCCGTCATGCTGGTGACGGCCTATCTCGGCCATCCTTCCGACCGTCTGCAAAACAGGAAATTAAAACCAAAACAATATATGCATAAAAAGGAAAAACAAGATCAAGGTATATACCAGAAGAGCCGATTGAGCGGCTAATGCTATTGCCAACAGATCCGGCTCCACCCGGAAAGCCACCTTGTTAGCCGGCAATGAGACCAACGAAGCCATGCTCAGCTCCGCGGCTGGATCTTTCATAGCCGACGCGTCAGAGGAGATCGGCATGTTTTTTATCTTTGGTTGAACGACAAAAGGCACGACTACATCCGACTCCTCTAAGCGCGGCCGTTTGTCAGCCGAGTTTTCTTCAGAGCCGGCATTGACCTCGACAGGATGTTTCTCCGCCCTTCTCTCAGCCTCCTGATCCGCCTACACACCCGTCTCCGACTCGGCATTTTGGGTTTTAGCTGTCTCCTCCTCGATAACAGGCAGGGAGGGCTCAACTTCGGCGGCAGATGGCACTTCAGATCGAATGGCCTCTGCTCTCCGCCGCGAGGCCATTCTTTCTGCGTTTTTCTTTTTGGCGAGTTGTGTGAGTGACAACCCGGCCATGTCTTTGGGGTACGCGCCGGGAAATTCTTCTAAATCAGTAAAAATGTCGTCAAAAGGAAGGTCCCCTCGGCCCGAAGTGGACGGAGGGTTGGCTGAATTGAGGTTGGCTTCCTCAAAGGCCAACTTCAAAGCCTCGTCTACTTCGGCTTCGGACTGGTCTGACTCTTCAGCGACCTCAGCTACTTCCGCCCGCTCCGAGTCGGATCCATCAAAACCAACTTGCCGCAAGTTTTTGAAGTTGGTTAAAACAAGAGTCGTAAGAAAGTCTTCACCCCTCAGAATTGGGATGTTTTCTACCGCCGAAAACGTCGTATACGTCGGCTCGTATCGAAGGAGAATGTGGGCCGCCTTCCTTGTTTCTGAAGACTTGGACGGCCGAAGTATTTAAGCGCGACTTTAATTTCCGTAAGAACGGCGTCGTCGGTTGAAATCAAAACTTTCTTCAAATCGTTTCCTGTGCAAGCAAAACCATGAGACCGCAAAAATAAAGCCTTATAAATATAAGAAAAATAAACGCAAGGAGCTATATGGCCACTTGGTTCGCCCCTCTGTCTAGGAATAGGATCTAGGTAGTCCTCGCCTTCGTCGAATTCCCAGTTACCTCAGACAATGACCATGACATCATCGACTCACTTGCCAGAGCTGGAAAGCATAGTCACTAATTGATGGTCGGTGTCCTTGGCCCTAAGGAAATAGCAACCATGCCGGCCAGAAGACTTGGCCAAGGCATAACAATACCGAATAGCAGGTATGCCGAGGTTAATCCTAAGGTGACGATTTAACTCTATAATCCCCATTACGATTCTAAAAAAGTTGACATTAGGTTGGGAAGGGATTAGACCCCAATGGCGAAGGACAGCCCTAAGGAATGGGTGAAGGGGAAACGGACTCCGCCCTCTGCAATTGATAAGAAAGGGAAGACAAGTGTGCTTTCATCAGCCCTCTCTATATCAAGGGTGCCGTCTGTCACAAGTGACAGACGGACGTCATCAGGGATAGAAAAATGGCGTCGAAAGCCAGAGACTCAATCCGCAGAGAGGAGGTCTTTCAAATGCTTTGCCATTTTCGTTAGCCTATAGGAGTATGCTAAACTAAAAATAAACCAAGAAAAGGGATTCAAAGCAGAGAGGAAGAGAACTTACAAGAGACGGAGAGGACAATGAAGGATAAAAGGAAGTTGCAGAGGTAAGTCGGAAGGCAGTCCAAAAACTTCAAGCATCCAAAAATGTGTATGTATTCGAAAAGACGACAAAATTTTAAATCACAATAAATGGAAGCGTACGAAGGGGCAGGAAGTTGAAATGATGACTGAAAGGCGTGTGCTCTGACATCCGCGTTGGAATGAGGTTAGTCGCCGAATTTCGCTTTGACTTTTCGAGTTCAAAACCAAACACACCAGCTAACTGTCGTTAGTGGAGTGTTTGGGGGGCAATTGTGGGGGCCGAATATAGGGAGACGTAAAGAGGCCGAATAGTTGGACCTGGAGAGTCAAAATTCATATATCGCATTCGGCTCCATCTTATACATACAAATCCAGAGGTACCCTATTCGGCCAAATAACCAGTTGAGTAAAGGGCTGAGTGAAGAGCGATTTGCAACAAAAGGAACCGAGTAAATAGTTATACGACGAATTGAAGGTGGACCCAGCCCTGAAGCCCAAGAAAGAAAAGATATAAATAGAAGAATATCATCCAGAGAGAGGTATGTGAGAACTAATACTTTGAACTTAAGACTCAAGCTATCACGAGAGGATACACTGACTTGTCTGTCGGAGTGCTAATTCCGACACCCCCGACCGGAGTGTTCATTCTTTTTCAAGTTACCAGCTGAGAGTCTTAAGCGTCACATTAGATCGGAAGAATATTTCCAAAACCACTTCCCCACAATAACAAATAGGTCATTTTATTAATAAATTATCAAGTTAATTAACAGTTTTTAATAATGTTAAAATTTTATTTTAATTAATAATTTAGATAATTTTATTATTATATAGATGAACAGTTAGAAATTTTACTTTTGTCAATTAATTCTGTTAAATAAAAAATTCTAACAGGGAAATATTTATAATTTTTCAAATTATAAAGAGTAATTCATATTTTAAGCAAATCTCATGAATGTATTTGTAATTTACCCAAAAATAAAAAACAAAAATAAATTACAATGACGTTGCACCGTGGCTGCATTCGGGTTTTGGCGGCTGAATGGGCGGCGGTGGTGGGAGTAATAGCAGCAGCAGCGAGGATGACGGAGACGCCGATTGGAGAGCTGCCATAGATTCCGTGGCCGCCACGACCACCGACGGTCTTGCCTCTACCTCCAATGGTTCCACAACGAAATCAACTGGCCACGACGAAGACAATGAAGTAACCAATCACAAACCTCAAAAGCTCAAGCATTACCAGATCAAGGTCACGGAGCTCTTCTTCTTCTTCTTCTTTGTTTTATCATACTTCTATTAGTGATTGTTGTTGCCATGTGCATTGTGATACCCATTTTACAAATTTTTTATGATAAGAGTGTAAGCTGAAACCTTGGGAGGATATGGATATGCCTATTCATTATGCACCTGGTTTCTACACAAACGGCATGTTTGACTGACAAGATTAGCGCATATGATTGGGATTATTAATTCGTGGACCTAATAATCCTGTGCTTGTTTTGAAAATTTGTTTCAAGATTATTAATCTAATGAATAATTAATCTAATAAATTTGTAAGATTATTAGTAATGGAGAAGGGTGGGATTATATATCCTAAGTTAGAAAATAAAATAAAAAGACTCTTTTACCTACTAATTCAATGCATATCAAACAATGGACTATAGGATAATTTATTCTACTAATCCAATTGGATAGTGAATACATACTAATTTGAAAGGATTATTAATCCTTTACTATTAGTCTTATGAATCAAACATTGCCAAAATGTCTATATGGAAACCCCATACTTCAGTCAATCTAAACCATTCCAATTTCCATTATACTACCGATTTACACTCATTCTAGACGTGATTTCTGCAAGAAAACTTTGTCTATTAAGTGCTTTTTTGTTTAGGGTTGCGCTGGGAAGGATAATGCCCTGTCATGTGATTAGAAAAGACTATTATGCTGTGTTTGGTTGGAAGATTTGAGGAGGGATTTGGAAAGGGAAAAGAAAAAGGAAAAGGGAAAAGTGTTAAAACTAGGTGAAATGTAGGTATATTTTATTCACATTTCACCTAACTTTTCTCTTTCCCTTTCCAAATCCCTCCTCAAATCCCCCAACCAAATCAACGTTAAGATTGAGAGGAAAATCATTGGATTAATTGTTATAGCTGTTTTATGGTCTTGAATTGGGATTTAAAATTTGTATGGGTAATGTTAGTTACTATTTTTGCAGCGCTCTCAGTTCTAGCTTGTTCATTTTATGCTATTTTAAAATTTGGGCCTGATCTTGCATAAAATCACTGATTGACACTGTACAGCTTTTATTTATTTATTATTTTTTTGGGAGGGGGAGTTGTTCCATGAAAACCACGGTGCGGTGATGTAGTTGCCCTTGTTTGATAAATTACCTAGAAACCTGTTTTTGTTATTCCTTTGTGAGTTAGCTTGGCAACCTTTCCAATCTACTCTTTGTGCTAATGTTCTTGATCATGTTTTTAGTGAAACTATTTGCCATTTTCTTACTAAAAATCGGTTGTTTTGTGTGAAAGAAGACTGCAATATGTGATACTTTTTGTTATTGGAAAACTTGTACACAGAGTTTGAGAAAATGGCACAAACACAAATATACAAATTACTAGAATGCATAGCAACTCAGATGTCTGTCAGCATATATGGTTTGTGTGTGTGTTTATATAGGAAATATATATATATATATATTTTTAGTTTCAATAATTATCGCTCATGATGAAACTATATGACAGGCACAAAAGATTCTGGATGACATCTTAGAGAATACCATAGAAATAGTGTAAGAACCCATTCATGTCCTGGATGATGACGCAATGATTAATGACAATGGAGTTCGACTGTTTAAACATGCTCCCCCTGGGATAGTGTTTGATCACATAGGTAATTTATCAAACAATTTTGTGTTGTCTTTACTTTATATTACAAGTTTTGTGGCTATACCATAAAAATATGTTGATACTGAGTCCACCTTTAGGGAACAACTAGGTCAATTTTCTCAACTACAAATGTCAGTCATTCAGTGCTTTCTATAGGAAGTTACAATGATAGGTCGTGGTTATCTTCTACACTCCCTGCTGTCATAGTGGTGCTGTTAAAACAAATATGCTGCAAATGATTAATTAAAAATGTGGCAATTGAACACAAATTTTCTCCCGTTATCAAATTTTTTTGTGAGTTGAAGCACAACCCTCAAAACGGGGCTTCTGTTTCCACAAACAAGTTTCTCTTATGCTGTGTTTGGTTGAGGGATTTAGGGAGGGATTTGGAAAGAGAAAGAGAAAAGGTGTGTAAAACTAAGTGAAATGTGGGTATATTTTATTCATATTTCACCTACCTTTTCCATTTCCCTTTCCAAATTCCTCTTCAAATCCCCCAACCAAACACAACATTAGTTTATATATCATGCCTCTTTCTGAAGTTGATTTCCCGAACAAAACCTTTGTGATTCAACTATTTGTTTAGAAGTTAGATTTCCGAACCATATAGTTTTGTTTGGAAGTTGATATCCAAACCCAAAAAAAAGTGTGAAATGAGATAATGTAATGTGTGGAAATAGAAGCTCACAAACACAGCCTCATGGTCCACCAAATTGCGGTTCTCGTCATGAATGGTCCAGATGCCATTGGACCTATCAAATGTCTACTTACTGGAGAGAATTTTAGAATTGTGAGCCTACTAGCCAGTAGTAAATGTCCTGCCAATCTTGTTAGACTGAATTTAGAATTGAAGCATAAAAAATGAATAAGTTGATAGTCCTTTGTTGTAAACTTTGTGGGACATTTCTACACCCTCTCTTTCCAAGTTGTATTCAAGCAGTAAAAGTTACATGTATGTTAACAGGCGAACTTCAGCGACCAACAAAAAAACCAAGAATCCTTCCTGGTAGAAAGATTGACGAGAACTCAAAGGCGGTTTGTCTTCTCATCTAAGTTTTCTTGATTCCTTATTGCTGATTCTCGTGTATTCTGCAATTGTATCATTCTTACACTCTGTTTGTTTGGGCAGAAAATGTTTTCTATTGTTAAAAGATGAAAAACATTTTACATACTACAAGTCTTACCAATGCAACCACACCTCCGCCAACTCCACCCCACTACCTCCACCTCCACCCTGCTGCCATTGCATTCACCACCCCTACCACCACTAATACAACCACTAGCACATTACATTAAAGGGCGCAACCAAGCATAGGAAAATGTTTTCTATGCAAAACATTTTATGGAAAAAGTTTCCCATAGAAAAAAAATTTATGCTAAACAAATGTACCGTGAATCGTTTTTAAATTTGCCTAATTGATATGACCTTGTCTTGCAGTTCAAAAGCCAACTCCAATCTGTTGCTGTTGATGGTACAGATATAATAGCTGCAGCAAGAGATGCATACCGGAAATCATTAGCTAAACTAGAAGCTAAAGATGCAGCAGCAAAGGCAGCGGCCAAAAGAGAGGAAGAAAGAGTGGCACAACTGAAAAAAATTAGGGGGGAGAGATGGCTACCTTCAATTGCAAGAGATATGCGGGTAAAATTTAAAGGTTGTTAATATATGCTTGGCTGGAATTTTTATGTTCTTATAGTTGTTTGTCATCCAATAACCCTTTCCCAGTTGTCATTGTTTTATCTTTTTGATTGATTGCTGTGCTCCAAACTAATTGTTAGTTACAGTCATCTGATCCTTAATTCTCTTTTTTTCCCAACAAAAATTCTATCCGTCTCTCTCATCTTTTTAAAGAAAGCAGAATAGAAACCACGCGGTATGCCATGAGTAAAGAGAAAATAGGAACTTAGTTATATGTTCGGAACAGGAAAAATGTGACACAGTATTGTTAAGTTAAGAATTTGTTATTTTCACAGGCTTAAACTCTGGTATCATATAGTGTGGATCCACACATTTGAGAAAGGGGGTCGGTTAATAAAATTTGAATTTCATAATATATTCCCCGAACTTTTTATTATAACTATTATAGCACGTGTTTTCATAATTTAAGCTAAATTTACACACAAATGAAATCATAGAGGGGTACATTTTAGGTCATTTGGTAATGTACGAAATCAAAGTACTCTTTGAAGTCTTAGAAATATTAAGCATTAGCAATTTTAGTCAACTATCTTTAGCCATTTTACTAGTCTCCTCTTTTGTTTTGCTTTTTCAACAGGCTTATTATTATTATGCTTAGTTAATTTGTCTCATCTCTTCTTAGTTAGCTATATTTGAAGATTCACTTCACACTAGTTAAATGTAAAAATAAAAAATAATGTTTTTGTCTCCCTCTCTCTCTCTCTCTCTTTTGGGGATTGTAAATTAAAATATATTTATTGAAATTGACTTGCTAAAATAGAGACTATACTTGGGAGTATATGCATTGCAAAAAGTGACTGGTTAAATTAAATAATGTACTTAAATTTTAATATACTTTTGCTAGCTAAAATGATTCGTAATCAGGTGAGGCATTTAGGACATTTTAGATATTTTGACTAGCTTCACATAATGAAGTTCTAACAAGATTGACAATGTGGTAGGTGCTTTGCCTCATCCTAAAATTGGATTTATCGACTGAGCATCTATTTTTTTATCAGTAATTTGTTAGTTGTATAAATAAAAAAGATAATAAATATCTACGCAGTATCTACCTGAATTTCAATCGCTAAATGCATTTTTGTAAACCTCCTGAGAGGTAAGTCTAATTTACGCTAACTATTTTTAGCACCAAGATTCGCACAACATTTGTTTTTCCTTCTAAAAATTACACCTCATAAATTGCAGTTAGGATTTGTCTTTGTACTTCGATATATATATATATATATATTTTTATCAAACTCACGAAATTAGATGTTGCAGACTTGGGCAAGGTACTGCAAGACAAAATAGAAAAACAAAAAAACAAACCTATACAGAGGAAGAGAACATGGCTCAGGGAAGAAAAAAAAATACTACCTTGCTATGTGAGAGAGCACTGCACAGCATTAGATAGCAGAGAACTGTATTTAACACTACCCCTCTCACTAAGCCCCAAACCTCACCAGCAGAATTATCAGAGCATATTCATAGAATGTTTTTGAGTCCCTTGAGGCAATTCTCGTTCCGCTATTTTGTAGAAATTGGAATAGGTCACACAATACATTGCATTATATATATATACATATGAAAAATCAATCAATGGAACCTCTCAATCAAGGGATAAAAATTCCTAGAGATTATATTCACATTCAAGATTTCAAGCAATCAATCAATTTCAACTTCTGTTAGCATCAGTGATGAGAGCTCAACGAATAAGGTCACCAGATTATTGAATCGACCGGGCAAGGGCATTGCTAACTTGAATTTGGCAAGAATTAGTCCACACAACAATATTGTTATATGAGGCATCAGCAGCACAAACAACATACTCAGCAAGGTATGCGAGCTAGACAACAATGTCATATCATTGATTCAAAAGGTCAAATTCTGGGGCTATATCTTGATTACAAACAATTTCAAAAGAATGGGTCACAATGAGATTTCAAAGAACCACACGTGTACATCGATCTAGAACTCATCTCAACTCAACAAAACAAAACAAAGCCTCGTCCCAACTACTTGGGGTCGGTTACAAGAATCCTATTTTGTCAACCTGCTCAATTAAGGGCCACAAGTTAAACTATAAATCAATCTATACTAAATATCCTTTACAAATAAACAAGTGGAGCAGTTCCACTCTGCGCAAAGGAGTTGAAAGAACAAACTCACCAGATAGTTAAATGCACTGAGCAGGTTTCATGGCAGACCTGAATTTCACAAGCATCAGTGTGTTTGATTTCACTTTTCTGAATTCAGTTTTCTAAAAACTGAGTTTTTTATTTTTCATGTTTTTTGTTTTTAGTGAATATTTTTAAAATTTTAATTAATTTTTTTACTTTTTTAGATGCACCTTACTTAGATGTATCCAAAATAGTAAAATATTTATGAAAAAATATTTTAAAAAATTAATAAATACACAACAATACGAAAATGTACTAAATTTTTTTTTTTTTTTTTTATTTAGTGTATTTTTAAAGATTTTTTTACAAATATTATACTTTTCAAGTGTCTTTATGTTAGATATATCTAAAAATTTTTAAAAAATGCTTAAAATATTAAAAAAATTCATTGAAAACATTAAAATATGAAAAATAAAAATGTAAAATTTTCTAAAAACTGTTTTCTAAAAACTGGAACCAAACAAGCTAGTTTTCTAATTACATAAATAAGATATAGATACAACTTCAGAAAATGTGAGAAATTAAACCAGTAAACCATTTAGGGGAAAAACATGACAAAAATGGTGAGAAGGCACCATTTGGAGCATTGTTATATTATGTTTGGATTAAGTAAAATTTCAAAACATTGGACATCTGAAAATAGATATTGGGATGGATGAAAGGTCTTTTAATAGCTGGGATATTGTGAGCCAGTTTGCTGGCCTTTCTGATATTCTTCTCTTGTATCCTCACCCAAGTGTAGAGTACCAACGTGGATTCCATACATTTAGAATAGTCCACGTAACCTAACTCTAATGTGTTAGCCTTGACGTAAACTCGAGTCCATTCACAAGTGGCTTAGACTCTATTATCAGACTCCACTTAACAAGATATCTTCTCCTTGTAACTCCAATCCGATCACAATTGGCCAATTGACAGGAAAACCAATGCACAGTGAGTGCTCAAAGTGCAATGCAGTATATTCGGTTTACAAATCAGAGAAGAGTTTTCTCAAATCTATTCCTTTACATCATGCAAAACAAGTTCTC
The DNA here is from genome assembly GCA_030407325.1 of Camellia japonica. NCBI lineage: Eukaryota > Viridiplantae > Streptophyta > Magnoliopsida > Ericales > Theaceae > Camellia > Camellia japonica. The sequence continues at coordinate 174,729,974 of JAPPVO010000002.1, read as the reverse complement.
TTAATCAATATGGACAAGGTCTCCTAGGTATACGAGTGCAATAAAGAGGTCACCACGCCAAATATATGTTCTTATTTTATTTCAAAATTTGGCACGTCCCACTAAATTGTCGCAAGCCCATATTTGGAACCAAATTCTGCTATTTTAAAGTAAACAATCATGAAAAGGCCATTCATTTGGTGGAGCAGCAACATTACATGTATTTTGGATTCAAGCATAACGATTCTAAAAGAAGAAACTACACAACATGACTCACCAGAGGCCAGTCATTGTCAACGACAGGAACCTTTTCCATTGCTGAAAGGGTAGTCATACCACCAACACCACCACCAAAAACCGTATGCCTTAAGTTTAAATGAACTGCAGACTTGTATAGAATGAAAAACTGTGAACCATTTGTGTGGGGTCCACAGTTTGCCATGCTGCTAACAACACTCCTTCCAGAATGAAGCAACCTCGAGTCTACTTCATCTTTGAAAGGTTTTCCCCATAAGGATTTGCCTCCTTTCCCAGTGCCGGTAGGATCACCACCTTGAATCATAAATTCTTACATGAAAGTGAAGTAATCCATCAACCTCAAAATATAATGATGCAACAAAAGTAGAGTAAATTGAAAGACAAAAAACTATTGGTCACAATACCTTTGTTTCTATGAAAATTCAAATTTTTAATAAATCAATTATTGGAAAACTAAATTACACCAAAATAAAGACATTTAATAATGTAACTCATGACAGCCGCAAAAAACCTTGGCCTAATTTGCCATTTAGCTGACCCCAGCATTTGAAATACTGCAGATCACAAAGAAGAATAAGCAAAAACCAACAGCATTCCATTAGTAAAGAAGCATGAAGAAGACCTAAAAAATACCAAAAGGAGCCCCAAAGGGGGAGAGAACCTGACCAATCAAATCGTCTAAAAAATCCAAAAAAGCAAAAAAAAATAGGGATCCACCCTCCTAGTAACCCAACTATACAGAACTACAAAAAAAAACCTATTCCATTAATACAGAATATTATACATGCTTAACTTCTTTAATCAATGATCAACAAATAAGCCAACAAAGTTCACCTACCATGGCAATTTCCATGAACTACTGTTGATTTCTGTAGCAATCTTGTACATTGAATTAGTCCATTGTACCTGGGCCAAACATAGCCACCAAAAAATAAAACCTGGAGGGTTTTCAAATCAAGCTCTGAAATTGGAGGATTTTCAAAGAGTGCTTACCAGTGAGGAAGATGATCCATATTACGAGAGAAGCAAAAAAGAGAATAAAAGCTACAAAAATATATTTTAAAAATAAACTAAAAAATAATTAAAATGATAAATAACATGATTGAAGGACCTTAAAAAATATGAAGAAAATTGAATGAAAATAATGACGGTTTAAATTTCATAATTTTTTATGTTTGTAGCAATCTTGTGCATTGAAATACCCCATTGTACCTAGGGCAAATGTAGCCACCAAAAAATAAAACCTATAGGGTTTTCAAAACTAGCTCTGAAAGTTGGAGGATTTTAAAACAGTGTTAACCAGTAAGGAAGACGACCCATATTAGGAGAGAAGTAAAAAAGAGAACAAAAGCTAATATATATATATATATATTATTTTTTAAAAACACCAAAAATAATTAAAAATAAATGAATAACATGATTGAAGGACTTTAAAAAATACGAAGAAAATTGAATGAAAAACAGTTTAAATTTCATAATTTTCAAGGTTATTAGCCGGTGCACTAAGAATGAAATTTTAGATGGCTCCTAAGAACAGTACTCATAAATTATGCAACGTCTTATTTTACTAGTCCTGTTCTTCATTATACTCCTCAAGTTTATCATCTGAATCAAAATCATCCACAACAATACAACCATCTAAAAAACAGAGGTCTAAATCATCAACCCTGGATGAGATTATGAAGAAGTTTAGATTTATACATTAAACCAACAATTAACACCATATAACTTGAGCCCTGTATTTTATCTCATGACCCCATTCTGCTCACACTCTGTATATTAGATGGATTTCCCAAGCGAGATAAATGAACCTAAGCAATAGCAAATAGCAAATAGCAAATAGCAAATAGCAAACCAGAAAACCAAAACAAGGGAAATTTCATAATTTTGCAAATATTCAGTTATCATCTTTGGACTCCCTTTAAAAATAAAAATAAAAAATAAAAAAACACTGTTTGCCCATCAAGCATGAAAGATATGAAAAGTGGCTACATATATGAATTTACTTGCATGTGTTAGGGCTTTTGGCATTGCAGCAAAAAAAAATTATATATTGATTCAACTAATCAACAATAAAACAGTTGAGATCACAAAACAAAACAAATTAAGCTCACAGGAAAAAATAAATAAATAAATAAAAATTCATTGAAGAGATCCAGCCAAACCTTGTACCATCGTCGTGATCTAGTTGAGGAGTTGTACTTGTGAGTTCCACCGACACTTCAAAACAAGTGTCGTATCCATGTCGGACACATGGACACTACACGTATGGGACACACCACATGTCGTGCTCCCTTATTTAATTAATTTATTTTCAAGAGACACTTCAGGGACTCACTAAGGACATTCCAAGTTGTATTTTCTCCCATTTTATTTAGTGCTTTTAATGAATATTGAATGTTTATTATTTTTTTCTTAGATTTAAATACTTAATAATCATTCATAAAAAAAAGATATAAACTTTTAGTGTTAATTTAGAAGTGTTTTAAATTTTTTTTAAAAAAAAGAATTAGAATTAATTTTTGTTAATATTGATTGTTTGTGGATGTAATATTAATCTAGATAGCAAAAAAAATAAAAATATGAAAACATATTTTATGGTCGTGTCCCCGCCGTGTCCGTGTCCGTGTCCTCATTTTTTTGAAATCGCCGTGTCCTATGTCCGTGTCCGCATCTATATCCATATCCGTGCTTCTTAGGTTCCGATAGTGAGAGATTTGGTTGAGCATCCATCTAGAGAGCTTTGGTTGAAACTTAACAGAAGTAGAGAGAGAACTGAGATCATGAGAGCAGGTGAGAACGCCGTTCGTCTTTTCGACGATATCCGATCATCAGCTGAATCTGATGAGCAGGATCTGAGGAGCCATCTTTGATGTGATCTCAGAGGTCTAATAATGGGGGGCAAGAAAGAGAAAGCCAGAGTGCTGAGGAAGAGCGATACAGATGCGTGATGAGTATGGAAGGCTGTGGTCTGTGGTCTCGGATGAGGCAGAGTGAGAAGAGGTGGAGATCGAGAGAATCATGTGGTATAGAAACGAGGGAGACACGGCAGCCTCTCCTCCACATAGAGGGAGTAGCCACAAATCACGATTCTAGAATGACCTCTTTTTTATATAGTGTACATAGATTAATCATCTTTTAAATTTTTAATATTTCAATAACAGGAATTAAATTAAATCAAACTAAAAAGACATTGAATGATGTAACTCATTACAGCCGCATATCGTGGCCTAATTTGCAATTTAGCTGTCACCCAAGCATTTGTAATACTACAAATTACAATGAATAATAAGCAAGAACCAATAGCATTTCATTAGTAAAGAATATTATACATGTTAACTTTAACGGATAACCCAACAAAGTTCACATACCACAAGAATTTTCAAATAATACTATTGATTTCTGCAATAGTCTTGTACATTTAATTTGTTCATGGTACCTTGGCAAATGTAGCAACCAAAAAATAAAACTTAACCAACAACCTGACAAATTTGAAATGTCTAAATCAGACCAATTCATTCTTATAAATTCTCAAAATAATCATATGTTAAACCAAACCAAACCAAGCCTCAAGTCCCATCAAATGGGGTCGGCTATATGAATCCTTCTCCACGTGACCCTATCTAAGGCCATTTCGTTAGTCAAATGAAGTAGATTCATATCTCTATTTACAACGCTAGCCAACGTTCATTTAGGCCTACCCCGTCCCTTAACACTCTCATCTACCGTTACAACATCGCATATCTCTTCACTACTGCCTCTGTTAATCTCCGTTGAATGTGATCAAACCATCTCAATCGATTCTCTCTCAACTTATCTTCTATCGGTGTTACTCCTACCCATTCCCGAATATACTCATTCCTAATTCTGTCTTGTCTAGTCTTGCCACACATTCACCTTAGCATCCTCATCTCAGCCACACTCATCTACATGTTGTTTCTTGGTTGCCCAACACACCGTCCCATACAACATCGTTAGTCCAATAGTCGTTCTATAGAACTTACCTTTTAGTTTAGTGGGTATTCGTTTATCGCACAGTACCCCAAACGCACTTCTTCACTTACTCCATCCCGCCTTAATCCTATGGGCCACATCCACATCAATCTCCCCCGCTATTGTGATAATTGACCCTAAATACAGTTCTTGATTCTCAATCTTCACTCCTCCTCTATCTTAATCAATCAATTTAATTATCTAGGAAAATGCTCTAATAGACCCTAGAAAGACACGAAATTGAAACAGGGGGTAAACATATCTACATGAATAGTACCTGAGTTCATCCAAAGAGAACACATCTGCATCTGGAGAAAGTAAAAGTGCACAAAGTCTAACACCACCAAACTGAGGCAGTTTGCACTTCAATCGCAACTCAGAGGAACTACTTCACTGGCCAATCGGTGCTTGGAAAACGGAATGCCATTACGGGTGGAGTGTCTCAACCTTCAGATTTTAGAGAGAGAGAGAGATTGAAAATGAGTAGAGGTTTTATACTATGTTTGGTAACTTAGGAGAGAAAAGAAAAGAAATGAATAAGTTATAAGAGAACGGAAAAGAAAAGAAAAGTTTGTGATTTCTTTCCTTTTTGTTTGGATAGATAATAAAGAAAATAAAAGAAATGACATTGATTTCTCTCCTATCTAGTTTGGTTAAATTATATAAAATAATAATAATAATAATTAAAAATAAAAGAGAAAAGAAATGACGTAATGTTATATTACTAAATTAACCTTTTTATAGACGGTAGTATTTTTATTTGTTCTATATCTAAAAAGGTAGTTTTGGTATTATAACAAAATAATACTTAGTGCATTTCTCTCCACATTTGGAGAGATTGAAAATAGGGGTTATGAGAGAAATGTTTTTCTCTCCATTTCTCTCATATTTGGTAATCCAAACAAGGAATTGAAATCCATTTCTCTCTGTTTCTTTTCTTTCTCTCAAATCACTCAAACCAAACAAAGTGTTAGTGTGTTCTCAGACTGCCAAAGGAAGAGAGTCTATGGAAGGGACATTGGAAGTAAAATTATTCATGCAAGCTGATTTATTGTAAGCTCAATCTGACTTAAAATTTATGCAGCTGGGCAACACCAAGCATAGCATATCCAACAATCAAACTAGGCAACGTCACAAAAACCAACAGTCTTTTGCCATCACCAAACCCATAAAGAGCATAAAGAGAGAATAAAAATCAAAAAACCCACTACTTGCAAGAATTCAAAAAATCGAAAGATACAAATTCAGTACCTTATGGAGTGTAGATTGAATGATGCAGCTGCCATTGAGTGACAATAATTCTAGTGATTAAAGCAACTGCTGTTGCGTTAATAATTCTAGAAACCGATGCACCAGCAATGCATGTACAAAACAAAGTTAATTATATAAATAAAACAATTATTGGAAAACTAAATTAAGCCAAACTAAAAAAGACATTGAATGATGTAGCTCATTACATCCACATACCTTGACCAAATTTTCCATTTAGCTGTGACCCAAGCATTTGTCATACTGCAGATCACAAACAAGAATAAGCAATAACCAACAGCATTCCATTAGTAAAGAATGTCATACATGTCTAACTTCTTTAATCTACCATCAACGAATAACCCAACAAAGTTCACATTTCATGGGAATTTCCATATACTACTGTTGATTTCTGTAGAAATCTAGCACATATTGAATTTGTCCGTGGTATCTAGGGCAAATGTAGCCACCAAAAAATAGAACCTGGAGGGTTTTCAAATCTAGCTCTAAAAGTTGAGAATTTTTAAACAGTGCTTTACCAGTGAGGGAGACAACCCATATTACGAGAGAAGTCAAAAAGGGAATAAAAGCTACAAAAATATATTTTAAAAAAAATAATTAATAACATAAATAACATGACTGAAGCTCTTTAAAACATATGAAAATAATTTAATGAAAATAATGACAGTTTAAATTTCATAATTTTCAAGGTTATTAGCCGGTGCACTAAGAATGAAATTTTAGAAGGCTCCTCAGAATAGTACCCATAAATTATCCAACATCTTATTTTAGTACTACTGTTCATTATACTCATCAAATTTATCGTCTGAATCAAAATTATACACAACAATACAACTATATAAAAAACAGAGGTCTGAATCACCAACCCTAGATGTGGTTATGAAGAAGTTTAGATTATACCGTAAACCAACAATTAACACCATATAAATTGAGCCTTGTATTTACTACTACTGTTCTTCATTATACTCCTCAAATTTATCGTCTGAATCAAAAACATACACAACAATACAACTATCTAAAAAACAGAGGTCTGAATCTCAACCCTGGATGTGATTATGAAGAAGTTTAGATTTATACCTTAAACCAACAATTAACATCATATAACTTGAGCCCTGTATTTAATCTCATCACCTCATTCCGCTCACAGTCTGTATATTAGATGGATTTCCCAAGCAACATAAATGGACCTAAGCAATGGCAAATAGCAAACCCAAAAACCAAAACAAGAGAAAATTCAAAGCAACAAAACCATAATTCAACAAAAGAAAAATATAAATGCTTATGAGATCCACAGATTGGGTCTAGCTATGGCCTGCACCATCTCTCTATCCAATTTATCACCAATAACTTAAAGAAAGCCTGAGTGAGGTCAAAGAAAAAGATAAGTCATAACAACAAAAAATGGAACCATAACAAATGTTAGCTGCAAAACAAGCGAAATAGTCGTGTGAAAAGATGCCAAATAATAGAGAAAAAGGGGAAAAAAAAATAGCAGCAAAACAAAGAAACATAGAACCATTACCGTCACTAAACAAACGTGCTCTGAATAAAGTAAGAAACCAAAGTTAAATAGATATAAAATAAATAAATAATAAGAAAAAAGGAACCAAAAACAATTGCAATCCCGATAAGGGAAACAAATTAACCTGTGAAGCCACAATTCAAAAAGTGCAGCCCACAAACAGAAACGGAAGAAGAACCATGAAACCAGAAAAATAAAAAATAAAAAAACTAGAAGAAAGAGAAAATTCTGGAAATGCCTTAAACAGAGAAAGAAACCATGAAACCATTACCAAACATTAGTTGCAAAACAACATACAAAATAGGCAGGTGAAATAAAAGAGAAGTAGCATATTGCCTTGGAATTTTAGCCATTTGTTTCTACTCAATGACATCGTAAAATGTACTACCACTTTAAGAAGCAACTCCTATACAACATCGAAAGCTGAAAAAAGAAATTTAAAAAATTACGTAAAGTATGCAGTATAGGATGATATAACAAATGAATCAATGGAAAAAATAAAAAATAAAAGAAGAAAACCCCAAGAATAACTTAAATGGAGTAGCCCAAACTGGGAAACAAAATTACAGAACTTACAAATCTGAAGAAAAATTTAATCCGCCAAAAAAATAAAAAATAAAATAAAATAAATAAAAATAAAAATAAAAATAAAAAAAAGAATGAAAGAAAAAGAAACCACAAAACCATAACTAATAAGGTTAGTTGCACAACATTTACCGATATTATGAAAGCCAAATGCATCTATAAGGATTCACAAGTATTTAACAAACTTACAATGTTGATTCACGCAATGAAGGGGTGGAAGCCATACATTGGACACAACTACTAATTCAATGCATGTATTAGGAAAAACAATGAACAAAAAGGCGATTTAGCCCAGCAACAAAGTGTATCTATGCTATAGGTAAAAGGAATAGAACAAACTATATCTCAGCCTTGACAAGTGGTGGTTAGTTCAGTGATCCTTTATCAACAACAGAATTGATAGCCTGAAGATGCCCAAAAGAACCTAAAAGGCTAAAAACCCAAGAGCAGTCTGCATTAGTGGAAACCAAAAAATGTGCATAGAAAGAATTGAGCAAATATAGCGGGAAAAAAACCTTGGCAACATAAAATTGATCCTTAAACTACATATCGTTAACAAATACTAAATTAGCCAAACATGCAGGAATTCTACATATGCCATAATGCCAAAATCAAATATCCAAACACAATGACAAAGATTACACTTCAGTAAATGTCAATAGAAATTAGAGATGGAAAACTATCAGGTAAATCTCCAAGTCTCACATGGTGCAGCAAAAGATTGTTCATAGTTTGAATATCCAATCCTCAATAAATAGCGGTATCAAGTTAAAGGAAAATGCATTCTAGCAAATTGATCAATCGCATTGAAAAACCAAGACGAAACACGAGTCAGCTTTGCTATGACACTGCCACGTAAAAGGAACAACCACTAGTCAACATCATTAAAATCCACTAAATCTAGGGTTAGATAATTATATTTAGGAACCCAAACAACTAAAAACATTCACTAAGCAACAATCTAAGCAGATGGAAGGGACATTCAACAATTACAAATCATGATGAAAACATCATCAGTTGATGAAGTTCATTAAAAGGGAAGTAATTATGCAACGAGATGTATCTAAAATATAAATGAAATTTACCACACAAGAAGATCTAGAAATACAAAGACAAAATAAATAATCCCATTAACAAAAGCACAAGCAAAAACTAACCCTCTAAAACTGTATGAATTATGCAGAATAGAGCATATTCAATACCCAACATACAAGCTAGTTCTATGAGAAGTTGAAATAAATACAAACTAAGGTCCAAATAACAACACAACCAGGAAGAGGAATAGGCAGATGGTGCAGCATTACACACAAGTAAATGTCAGTAGAAATTAGAGATGGCAAACTGTCAGGTAATGTATTGCCCAAGTCAGTTACAGGTTTCAAAACTTGGAATGTTCTTAATAGTCAATGAGAGCTTCTCACACGTAGGAAGCAAGCATTTCAATGTTCATACCACATTATAATCGCACCAGAAATAAGCCAACGAAAGCATAAATTAGAACATGGATCCATTCCTGAAAACATAAAAACTAAATAATGCAGGTACACTCGCGTCAAAATACTGGTTCAACTACTTCGAGTTAAGTTGCAGGCCATACTCCCCAGATATAAAATGTTTATCCTCTCAAAAAATAATTGGTAATTTTTAAACTACCATAGTTTAGCTTTTATCCAAGGGACCCAAGTCATTTAAATGAGTCAAATAATCAATTCATCGGTGACTCAAATCAAAATGAAAACTAAAAATACAGGAACAGCCAAGATTAGTGGCGTTTTCTAGAAACAGAATATATGAGAAGGCACTCAGTGTATTTGGAATGGATTATAAAATCGTCCTCACAAATTATCAGATTAACGAGATTATTGTAAACTCGTCATCGCACCTTCTCTTCAAATATATAGATTGATTTATACATATGATCTAGTTGGTTTTCAAAACAAAGAGCCAAATCAACCATGAATTGCATATCAATATAAAACATAAAGCTCTGTGGGTTTATATCAAGGAAAGCCAAATTTATTTGAAGGAAAATCAGGATAAAGACTATTCGGCTCTAGCCAAAGGGGGGGTCCTGAAGACATAAGTAAATCGGCCATGCAGTCGGCCATATAAGGAGCCGAGTAGGCATTGGCATCTAATAGAAAGGTCAGATATGCGATCATGCGCTGGATTAAGAGTGGGCCCGACCCCTGAGACTAGATACTAGCATAAATAAGAGGAACATCAACCGAAGGAAGGTATGTGAGAATAAATTAAATAACTTGAAATAGAAGCAAACTAGAGAGCATATACTAAATTGTCTGTCGGAGTGCTAATTCCGGCACCCTTGACCGGAGTGTTCATCCTTTTTCAGGTGGCAATCAAAGGATCAGGAACGTCCTACAGGATCTAAGAGTATTTCCAAATCACTTCTCCACAAGCTCCAAGTCTCACATAGTGCAGCAAAAGATTGTTCATAGTTTGAATATCAAATCCTCGATCAATAGCGGCATTAGGTTAAATGAAAATGCATTCTAACAAATTGATCAATCGCATTGAAAAACCAAGACGAAACACGAGTCAGCTCTGCTATGACACTACCACGTAAAAGGAACAACCACTAGTCAACAACATCATTAAAATCGACTAAATCTAGGGTTAGATAATTATATTTAGGAACCCAAACAACTAAAAACATTCACTGAGCAACAATCTAAGCAGATAGAAGTTCAGTAGTTAATGAAGTTCATTAAAAGGGAAGTAATTATGCAACGGGATGTATCTAAAATATAAACGAAATTTACCACACACAAGAAGATCTAGAAATACAAAGACAATAAATAATCACATTAACAAAAGCACAAGCAAAAACTAACCATCTAAAACTTTATGAATTATGTAGAATAGAGCATATTCAATACCCACCATACAAGCTAGTTTTATGAGAAGTTGAAATAAATACAAACTAAGGTCTAAATGACAACACAACCAGGAAGAGGAATAGGTAGATGGTGCAACATTACACACAAGTAAATGTCAGTAAAAATTAGAGATGGAAAACTATCAGGTAATGTATTACCCAAGACAATTACAGGTTTTAGAACTTGGAATGTTCTTAATAGTCAATGAGAGCTTCTGACACACAGGAAGCAAGCATTTCAGTGTTCATACCACATTATAATCGCACCAGATATAAGCCAGCAAAAGCATAAATTAGAACATGGATCCATTCCTAAAAACATAAAAATTAAATAATGCAGGCACACACTCGTGTCAAAATACTAGTTCAACTACTTCGAGTTAAGTTGCAGGCCATACTCCCCAGATATAAAATGTTTATCCTCTCAAAAAATAATTGGTAATTTTTAAACTACCATAGTTTAGCTTTTATCCAAGGGAGCCAAGTCATTTAAATGAGTCAAATAATCAATTCATCGGTGACTCAAATCAAAATGAAAACTGAAAATATAGGAACAGCCAAGATTAGTGGCATTTTTGAGAAACAGAATATATGAGAAGGCGCTCAGTGTGTTTGGAATGGATTATAAAATCGTCCTCACAAATTATCAGATTAACGAGATTATTGTAAACTCATCATCGCACCTTCTCTTCAAATATATAGATTGATTTATACATATGATGTCGTTGGTTTTCAAAACAAAGAGCCACATCAACCATGAATTGCATATTAATAAACCAAACCAAACCAAATCAAATCTTAAGTCCCATCAAATGGGGTCAGCTACATGAATTGCATATCAATATAAAACATAAATCTCCAAGTCTCATATAGTGCAGCAAAAGATTGTTCATAGTTTGAATATCCAATCCTCGATCAATAATGGCATCAGGTTAAAGGAAAATGCATTCTAACAAATTGATCTATCACATTGGAAAACCAAGACAAAACACAAGTCAGCTCTGCTATGAGACTACCATGTAAAAGGAACAACCACTAGTCAACAACATGATTAAAATACACTAAATCTTGGGTTAGATAATTATATTTAGGAACCCAAACAACTAAAAACATTCATTGAGCAACAATCTAAGCAGATAGAAGGGACATTCAACAATTACAAATCATAATGAAAAAATCATCAGTTGATGAAGTTCATTAAAAAAAAAAGTAATTATGCAACGGGATGCATTTAAAATGTAAACGAAATTTACCACACAAGACAATCTAGAAATATAGAGACAAAATAAATAATCATATTAACAAAAGCACAAGCAATAACTAACCATCTAAAACTTTATGAATTATGCAGAATAGAGCATATTCAATACCCAACATACAAGCTAGTTCTAAGAGAAGTTGAAATAAATACAAACTAAGGTCCAAATGACAACACAGCCAGGAAAAGGAATAGGTAGATGGTGCAGCATTACACACAAGTAAATGTCAATAAATGTCAGTAAAAATTAGAGATGGAAAACTATCAGGTAATGTATTACCCAAGACAATTATAGGTTTCAAAACTTGGAATGTTCTTAATAGTCAATGAGAGCTTCTCACACGCAGGAACCAAGCATTTCAATGTTCATACCACATTATAATCGCACCAGTTATAAGCCAGCGAAAGCGTAAATTAGAACATGGATCCATTCCTGAAAACATAAAAACTAAATAATGCAGGCACACACTCGTATCAAAATACTGGTTCAACTATTTCAAGTTAAGTTGCAGGCCATACTCCCCAGATATAAAAAGTTTCTCTTCTCAAAAAATAATTGGTAATTTTTAAACTACCATAGTTTAGCTTTTATCCAAGGGACCAAAGTCATTTAAATGAGTCAAATAATCAGTTCATCGGTGACTCAAATCAAAATGAAAACTGAAAATACAAGAACAGCCAAGATTAGTGGCATTGGTGAGAAACAAAATATATGAGAAGGCGCTCAGTGTGTTTGGAATGGATTATAAAATCGTCCTCACAGATTATCAGATTAACAAGATTATTGTAAACTCATCATCACACATTCTCTTCAAATATATAGATTGATTTATACATATGATGTCATTGGTTTTCAAAACAAAGAGCCACATCAACCATGAACTACATATCAATATAAAACATAAATCTCCAAGTCTCACATAGTGCAGCAAAAGATTGTTCATAGTTTGAATATCAAATCCTCGATCAATAGCGACATCAAGTTAAAGGAAAATGCATTCTAACAAATTGTTCAATCGCATTGAAAAACCAAGAAAAAACACAAGTCAGCTATTCTATGAGACTACTACATAAAAGGAACAACTACTAGTCAACATCATCATTAAAATCCACTAAATCTAGGGTTAGATAATTGTATTTAGGAACCCAAACAACTAAAAACATTCATTGAGCAACAATCTATGCAGATAAAAGGGACATTCAACAATTACAAATCATGATGAAAACGTCATCAGTTGATGAAATTCATTAATAGGGAAGTAATTATGCAACTAGATGTATCTAAAATATAAATGAAATTTACCACACACAAGAAGATCTAGAAATACAAAGACAAAATAAAAAAACACATGCAAAAACTAACCGTCTAAAACTTTATGAATTATGCAGAATAGAGCATATTCAATACCCAACATACTCTATCAGAAGTTGAAATAAATACAAACTAAGGTCCAAATGACAACACAACCAGGAAGAGGAATAAGTAGATGCTGCAGCATTACACACAAGTAAATGTCAGTAGAAATTAGAGATGGAAAACTATCAGGTAATGTATTACCCAAGACAATTACAGATTTCAGAACTTGGAATGTTCTTAATAGTCAATGAGAGCTTCTCACATGCAGGAAAGAAGCATTTCAATGTTCATACCACATTATAATCGCACCAGATATAAGCCAGCGTAAGCATAAATTAGAACATGGATCCATTCCTGAAAACATAAAAACTAAATAATGCAGGCACACACTCATGTCAAAATACTAGTTCAAATACTTCGAGTTAAGTTGCAGGGCCACACTCCCCAGATATAAAATGTTTCTCCCCTCAAAAAATAATTGGTAATTTTTAAACTACCATAGTTTAGCTTTTTTCCAAGGAACCCAAGTCATTTAAATGAGTCAAATAATCAGTTCATCGATGACTCAAATCAAAATGAAAACTGAAAATACAAGAACAGCCAAGATTAGTGGCGTTGGTGAGAAACAGAATATATGAGAAGGCGCTCAGTGTGTTTGGAATGGATTATAAAATCGTCCTCACAAATTATCAGATTAACAAGATTATTGTAAACTCATCATCACACCTGTTCAAACTCTTCAAATATATAGATTGATTCATACATACATATATATATATAGGTGACTCAAATCAAAATGAAGACTGAAAATACAAGAACAGCCAAGATTAGTGGCGTTGGTGAGAAACAAAATATATGAGAAGGCGCTCAGTGTGTTTGGAATGGATTATAAAATCATCCTCACAAATTATCAGATTAACGAGATCATTGTAAACTCATCATCACACCTTTTCGTCAGATATATAGATTGATTTATACATGTATATATATATATACACACACAAAAACACATTCGTGGGTGTAGTAGTATTTTCTGTGTAAACACAGGCAGGCAACAAAATGTACATATCAAAAAGGCGAGTCAAGTACCCTCACCATCTTGGGCCCTTAAGCAGGAATCATAGTTTTTTCAACAGTGTTTTACAGGGAGCTAAAGAACAGCAACTAAAACAACCACCAAAAAACATTTTAAAAAAATGAAATGTTCTGTCAACCAGATCACAACCCAAATATATGAATTACGCAATTGGACATGGCTTGAGATGATTACCGTGTGCGGATATTAATAAGTTTATTCATAACAAATAAATATAATGCATCCTTGCACAAGAACATTAATGAGGGAGAAGGTAGGTCTATAATACCTATCACTAAAAATTCTTGGGTGCTAGGAGGGTATCATGTGGCATGCCACATGATGGCTTCAACCAATCACAAACACCATGCCCCCTATATTGTTTTCCCATCACCCAACATATAAATGTAGCCCCACACTCTCAACCAATGAGAGAAGAGGAAGGTACCACATGGCACCTACCCTCTTTGCATAATCACAAGTAAGAACACACGACATGACTGATCTAAGTAGGACAAAATTAAAATGCCCATTAATAATTTTTCAAAAAAGTCATACAAAACCCTAATTTCCAAGTCAGTGATTCAATGCTCATCTCAAAATCCATCAAAAAAAAAGGAAGAAATCTATAGTAAAAACAAAATATCAATAGATCTCATCAATCGACGCTCTGCATGATGTCCTCGGCGGTGAACTTAGTGCCCTTGTCCTTATCGGCGGCAGCACGACCCTTGCTCTTGCGATCGAGGAGGCTCTTGCGATCCTTATCGAGGCGGAGCTTGGTGATGAGGACCTTGAAAGGGTTGATTCCGACGTTGACGGTGGAGAAATTAACCTTCTCTCGAGTGATGCGCTCGATGTGGATCACCCACTTCTTGCGGTACACCTGCACCACCTTGCCCTCGCGGCCCTTGAAGGTTCCTCTGATGACCTAAACCTCGTTGTCCTTGCGAACCGGCATCGACCAGACGTTGTACTTGGACCGGAGTTCCGAAGAGAGCGGCGAACTCATCAGGACACGGCGGACGCTCGACGGCGCCGTGAAGTGAGCCTTCCTGTTCTTCCGCCGGGAGCTCGAAACCCTAGGATTGTACTTCATCCTCTCTCTCTCTCTCTCTCTCTCTCTCTCTCTGCGCAACTCAAATGGCGTCAAGCAGAGAGCCGAGGCTAGGGTTTTTCGCGTATTATCGTGGTTTTTATAGTCCAGTGTCACCGCCTAAAGTCTATTTACTATAAAAAAACGACACCGTTTAATAAACCAAGGACTCTGATTTAGGGTTTGGGCCCCTTGGGCCTATTGTTAGTTGTATCTGACTGTGGACTGGGTGACTTTATTGCACCCAAATAATAACTGGTATATCTAATTAAAATTTTAAAAATTTATTTCCATTATAACTTAATATAAATTTATTAATAAAGACAATATATATTAAATTTTAAAATAAAATATTAATATTATTTTTTCATGATACACTTAAATTATTTATGCTTATTTTTCATATTTAATTATCTTAATCTTCTTTTTCAAGTTTTAATTATTTTTTTTCTTCATTTTCTTTCTCACTCCAAAATTATAATTTATTCTACTAAAATTTTCTATTATCATCAACATTATTATTTCTTATTATGTTGTTATTTGTTTTGACAATGAGATGAAAACAAACAATATATTACACTATATTATCAGCATTAACAAAGCAAGGGACTAATCAATCTGTAATATATATACAAGAACATATTTGTATATTTGTATAAATACCGCACTAGCTATTATCGACATAATTGTGGTTTTGTTATTACGACTCCTTCAGGTTGTGTTTGTTTCAAACTTGGTTATTTTTACAGAGACAAAATTGGTATTATGAAAATATTGATTTTTTTTCTCTCTCAATCTCTCTACTTTTGGGAAGATTGAAAATGAGAGTTATAAAAGAAATGAGTTTCTCTCCGTTTCTCTTCATTTCTCTCCATTTTTCTCTACTTAAGTTATCCAAATAAGTAATAAAAATATAAATATTTTCATTCTTTTATTTTCTCTCCAAATCACTCAATCCAAACATGGCGTTAAAGAATCTGTATCTTGATTTCATTCAAAGCTGAGGGAAGCAATCATTAGATGCCATGTTTGTCTGATACTACACATAAAGCCAGGAACATATACACATACAATAAAATGAGTTAGGGTTAAATGTAATACTTCATTCGTCTCAAAATAATGATCTCTTTTAAACAATTTAATTTTTTTATAGTATAATTATTATATTTAAAAAATATTATTTTTTCAAAATTACCTTTTGATAGTCAGTGTGTTTGATTTCAGTTTTTTGAATTGAATTTTCTGAAAATTAGATTTTTTGTTTTTTCAGATTTTTTTTTATTTTTAGTGAATATTTATAAAAATTTAAGCAATTTTTTTTACTTTTTTAGATACACCTTACTTAGATGTATCTAAATAGTAAATTATTTGTGAAAAAAATATTTTAAAAAATTAATAAATACACAAAAATATAAAAAATGTATTGAATTTTTTTTTTTTTTGTATTTTTAGTATTTAGTGATTTTTTAAAGTTTTTTTTCACAAATATTATAATTTTTTAAGTGTATTTATATCAGGTGTGTCTAAAAAAATTATTAAAAAATTGCTTAAAATATCAAAAAAAATCAATGAAAAAAAATACGGAAAATAAAAAAAATAAATTTTCTAAAAAGTGAATTCTAAAAACTGAAACCAAACAGAGTAAGTATATTTTTTTGAAAAAAATCAATTGTCATAATTGTACTCTCTGTGCTATTAATTAATTTAAAAGAATGGTAAAATAAAAAATTCAAATTATTTTATTTCTTAATTTTTAAAAATGAATTAATATTTTAGAATAATAAAAATAAAATAAAGGACTAAAGTATCAATTTTTTATGTTTGTTCAGCATGTGCATTGGGGGAAAAAAAAGACATGTTTAGCCGGCGGGTAGTTGTAGTTGTGGTGATCAGCTTTAGTTTTATAGACAATAGAGTGAAGTATGATCAGCTTTAGTTTTATAGACAATAGAGTGAAGTAAGATTAAAAGCAATAGTTATAATGAAAAATTTGTTTTAAGTGTTTTTATTATTTTGATATATTTTGAAGGGTAATTTAGGAAAAAAATAGTGAGTGCATTGAGAGTAAATTATATCTCTAAATAATTTAATAAGATGTATTGGGAAACTAGGTGGACTTAATAATTTTTTTTATAAAAATATAATCTCTTGTGAAGTAGAATCAAATGCAGTGATCGAGTCCTGAAGGTTTTACTTAGGTAATGATACATCCCACTAAAAGTGGTACTCTAAAGCACCACTAATGAGTTGGCAAGCATTTAAAAAGAAAAAAAAAAAAAACAAACAAGACACAAACAGTGGGCCCCGTCCATTGTTACATCACTAGTGGTGCTTTTAGAGCACCACTTTTAGTGGTCTTAAGCATTATTGTTTTACTTATGAGCGTTTTTAAAAAAATATTATTCTGGGCCTTTGAATAAGGAAGGAATTTTTTTTTTTTTTTTGTATTGGGCCAATAAGGAGTTTGGCCCTGCGACATCTTCCAAACTGGGTGCTTAGAGGGATTGAACGTGTCAGGCTAAAACTGGCTCAGGGACATGAGTTAAGTTAAGGCATCAAAAGCCAGACATTTTTGGCTATTTTAGTTATAAAAAATAAAATAAATTTTTTACCTCAATAAGATAAAACATCACATCCAATCTATAATTATTACATTCTTTCTCTCACAAAAAAGTCAAAAACCCTTCATAAACCAGACTTTTTAGCTCAAAGCTAAAATAACCAAAAAAGCTAAAAAGCCAACTCACTTCCCAAACGAACCCTAAGGGTTGGTGTGGGGTGTACTAATATATATATATATATTTATCTTTTTTTAGTCACATTATTTTTTTATTTTTGTACACATCTTTTTATAAAAAATCAAAAACAACACTTATTTATATCATCCCACACAATCCTTTAAATATAAACAACATTATCCAAGATTTGGCTGCTGTTCATTCAATGAATTTTGAAATATGAATGAATATTTATGGTTCATCCGCTTGTTAAGATTATTGACATGGATAGGCCCACTAGGGCCACAACCCACCATGAGTAAACCCAGGCCCACCATCCAAACCCCATTGCATAACCCGGTTAGTAAAACCTAGCATCACTGGAAGCCAACTGGACAGGGAAGGCCAATAATATTCGGACACACGGCAGATGCAGGAGAGGCCACGTCAGCAGACAACGATCTGCAAAGTTATTGCCACAGCACATCACCATTAATGCAACCCATCACCACATTAATTGCGACAACACCTCTCAGCCGGAATGGCATCCCCTCACCCTAAACAAGACGAACCACGGCGTAAGCTTTCGGCAGGAAGGTCAGAACGGATGAGACGGCGAAATGATTACCAATGGATATAAGCAAGACCTGAAGGCAGGAAGAAGGTTAAGTCTTTCTATCTTTCTCTCTCTCTACATTTTTACCCATCACCTTTCCTAATTCGTACACCGGAGGGTTCGCCGGGGACTACCCCGTTCCCCGTTGAACTTGCTTGCAGGTTATCCAGTAGGCTTGAGGAGCTTTGATCGGTCTAGCCCATTCTCCAGGACGAACTGTAGCATCAGTTGGCGCTGTCTGTGGGAACTGGTTTGTCCGCGCGCCAGTTGTGTTCATTGCCGCCGGAGACCCTGTTCCAGTAACCTTTTTACCACATCCGTCAAGTGTATGGTCACGACTAGATCCATGGTTTCCCACCATAATGCTACAGATCACCAAACCGACCCTCCCAATCCAAACAACCTACCACAATACTTCATCGAGCTCACTAACAGCATCAACCGTATGGCCGAACAAAACCAGGCCTTAATCAATGCTCTGCTCCAACGGAACCTCCTATTCCTCCACCACCCCCAGATATTCCACCCCATCCAGTACAAACTCCGGGCCATACCGTCCCACAACCCAACCCTCTCAACTCAGGGGGTTTGCAACCTCCTTTCCCACATATAAATCCGCCACCACCACCCCCACACCCATCGGTCATGGCACCACCCCCCGAGGGAGAGGCCAGCAGTATCCAACACCTGTCTCCCTCTGGTGGTGACAACATTCCCCTCTGGGACGCTGAGCTCCGAGCCATGAAACTTCAGCTCCAAGGGGTCATGCAAAATATCCAGCATAAGCCCTCCACCACAGCAAACTCCCCATTTGTCGCTTCCATCCGAGACAAACCTCTGCCCGCCAAGTTTAAAATGCCCGCCATTGACTCCTTCGACGGCACTACCGACTCGGTCGACCATCTGGAGACCTACCGCACCCTCATGATCCTCCATGCCTTCCCTGACGAAATCATGTGCCGAGCCTTTCCCGTGACACTAAAGGGGTCGGCTCGATTGTGGTTTAGCCAGTTACCACCGGACTCGGTCTCCACCTTCCAACATCTCAGTGAGTCTTTCCTGAGTCACTTTATCGGAGCCCAACGCCAACGGCGCCCAGCAACCCAACTTCTCAACATTCGTCAGACCGAGGGGGAATCACTCCGCAGCTTCGTCACTCGCTTCAACACTGAAGCCCTGCAAGTTGCCAAAAATGACGACAAGGTCATCCTCACAGCCTTCATGGCCGGTCTGCGGTCATCCGATTTCCTCTTCTCTCTCTCCAAAAACCCCCCGACCTCCATGGCCGCCCTGCTTTCCAAAGCCCAGAAATACATGAATGCCGAGGACTCCCTAGCTGCCCGGCAGGATCCGCTCACCAAACAGCCAACCCCCAGAGACAAACGAAAAGACTCGGAACCCCGAAACACCCACTACACCAACCAAACACCCCACCATACCGACATCAAGATATGGAGGGTCGCGACCTTCCCCACCCATGGAACGCTGAACACTTGAAACGCTACTTTCAATAAGCTGTTACTTTTGTATTACTCAATTGTTGTACTCTCATTTCGACGCATGATGTAATTTTTGGTCATTGTACTACAATTCTTATAACAACAGTTTTGTCTCCCAGCTATCCTCATCGTCCCAATTAAATTTCAGCTTGCAGCACACACTCAAGACCTCAGTCAGACCGAGCACTTTCAAAAGCCTCAGTCCGACCTGAGCACTTACAAAAGCCTCGGCCAGACCGAGCACTTTCAAAAGCCTCAGTCCGACCTGAGCACTTACAAAAGCCTCGGCCAGACCGAGCACTTTCAAAAGCCTCAGTCCGACCTGAGCACTTACAACAGCCTTGGCCAGACCGAGCACTTTCAAAAGCCTCAGTCCGACCTGAGCACTTACAACAGCCTCGGCCAGACCGAGCACTTTCAAAAGCCTCAGTCCGACCTGAGCACTTACAAAAGCCTCGGCCAGACCGAGCACTTTCAAAAGCCTCAGTCCGACCTGAGCACTTACAACAGCCTTGGCCAGACCGAGCACTTTCAAAAGCCTCAGTCCGACCTGAGCACTTACAACTGCCTTGGCCAGACCGAGCACTTTCAAAAGCCTCAGTCCGACCTGAGCACTTACAAAAGCCTTGGCCAGACCGAGCACTTTCAAAAGCCTCAGTCCGACCTGAGCACTTACAAAAGCCTCAGTCCGACCTGAGCACTTACAAAAGCCTCGGCCAGACCGAGCACCTTCAAAAGCCTCAGTCCGACCTGAGCACTTACAAAAGCCTCGGCCAGACCGAGCACCTTCAAAAGCCTCAGTCCGACCTGAGCACTTACAAAAGCCTTGGCCAGACCGAGCACTTTCAAAAGCCTCCGACCGACCAAGTACTTTCGAACATCAGAAGACCCAGCGAAACAAGTACTAGCATGGCCTTGGGAGAACACTTAGTCACAAGTTCAGGTCATAAAAATTTACAGCATCTCCACTTAGTTAAATTAAAACCCACTTTCCTACCCTCATTCATTGAATTTTTACACAAGTCCAATCTCACTCTGCATAAAGGAATTTTATCAGTTTACTCTCACTCTACATGATGGAATTTTTAATTTAACAACTTCAAAGTCACAAGTTCAAATTCAAATTCAAATTCACCAGTTCACCCTCCTTAATTTATCAGTCCAATTTTCTCAGTCCCATCTCACAAGTTCAAATTCACTTGGCTCTCTTAGCTCAAGTTCACTCTGTCATGAAGTTGAAATTTTTCATAAGTTCATTACTCGTTTTTATTACAAGCATTTCTCCATTTCAAACCCACCAAATAAGTAAACACAGTCAATTACAAGACACAAATGGAGTTTTATTCATTCGCAAAATGTATACATCAGTTCATTACAATACTTCAAAAACAAAACAAAACAAAAATGTGTATACAAGGCAAAAACAAAAACTCCTAAGTACACCTATCTTCCAGATCACTCCTCCTCCTCACTTGAGATAAGGTCTGCTTCTTCTATGCCCTCGTCCAGGGGGGTCTGGGCCACATCATCCTCCCCAATTGTCACCCTGCTGAAGTCAAGCTCTGGGAACAGCTCCTCAGCCTTGCGCTTGAACATTTTCCAGCCGCTGTCCCAGAACTCTAACATTTCATGCTTGTAGAAGTCCGACTGCTGGAAGCTTGCAATCGCCTCAGACTCAGTTCTCCCAGCAGTCGTCTTCGATGGGCCAGACCCCCCAGTCTCCTCCCTTGCTAAGTTGCTGGCAACTGCAGCATCGATCGCCATCTGGAACTCAGGAGACCCTTTGAATTGAGTAACAGCTGCAACACAAAGATCAGGGTAGGCTGCCCTTTCCGAGGCCGCCTTCGCCTTCTCTTCGTTCAGCTCCTTGTGTAGGGCCTCCTTTTCAGCTGCAGCCTTGGCCCTCTCAGCCTCCAGCTCCCCCTCCAGGCTTCCCCCTCAGCAATCAACTTCCCCTTCTCTGCTTCAAATTGCTTCAACAGGGTCTCCCTCTCTACAGCCACCCTACCCCGCTCTGCCTCCAACTCCTTGTGTAGGCTCTCCCTCTGCTCCACCGCCCTGGCCCGCTCGTCCTCCACCTCTTTTTGCAGAGCTTCGGCCTTAGCATCCGCATCATCCCTCTGCCTGACGAGCTCTTCGTTATTGGTCATGGCCTCCTCATGCCGCTCGACCGCGATGGCACAGGCCTTTTGGGACTCCTCCAATTTTTTCTGCTCACCAGTCAACTGGAATTCGAGCGACACAACCCTGCGGCGCGTATCCTCCAAATCCAACTTGACTGATGACAGCTCGGTATGGGCAGTCTTCCATGCAGCACTCTCCTTCTTCAACTTGGTCAGAGCTGCCTTGGCCTCTTCAGCTTTGATTTTGGCCGCCGCAGTTTTCTCAGCAGGGCCCCTGCCAGGGTAGTTACCTCCATTTGGGCGGAGCATAACCCCCTAAACAGGTCGGCCTCATTAAATCCAGAGGCTGCGCGCAGACCTGACTCCTCCACCATCTTCACTAAGCGGTCTGCCCCCGCCCTAGCTGGGCCTCCATCTCCCTCCAGCCTCCCAGCCACAGCACGCGCATGGTAGATAGTGGCGCCCAGGCCAACTCCTCTTTCTGAGGCACAGGGCCCCCTTGGGTCTGCTCCCCCCCACTTGGCTCTGCCGCAACCAACCCAGCTTCCACTTGCACTTCTGGGGTCTTCTCCAACCTCCCACTTGGCTCACCTCCAGCTAGCCCAGCTCCCACTTGCTCTGCTGGGGTCTTCTCCACAACGTCCACCGTTGGACTGGTTATCCCCACTCCTGGGGTGTCTTTTGTCACAAGGACCTTTGCCCCAGCTGAGACGCCCACCCTTCTGGGATCTGCTCCACCTCTTCCCCCTCTACTTGCTTGGCCAGACCGGCCTCTTCCATCCTCACCTCCTTTCTTCTTTTTTGGGCTGGCTCTTCTTCCCTCCGCCTCAACCTCTTCTTTTTCTTCCCCACGCCCAGCGCCTCCATCTCCTTCAGCGACCTCTCCTTCAAAGGATCTTTTGGGAGCAATCGTGGGACAAACTCGACCAAATCCTTTTCTCCCAAGGGTTTGGGACGAGGTCGGATCCTCTCCCTCACCACTGGCCGAGCCGGTCGGTCGCCTTGGGACTCCTTGAATTTCTGGGCTCTCACCAGGATGGCCTGATCCTCTGCCTCCTGCACCCTCCTTCTCGCCTCCAACTCTGATCGGTCGAGGTCCCCACCGCTCGGTTGTGGACCCAACCCAGCTTCAAACAACGCCGACGGCTGAACCAGCTCGTCCCACTTGACTTTTCCCTTCTCCTTCCACTCTTTCACCTTCTTTACCCTCTCCTCCGCCGCCCCCCCAACTTTAGCTCCACATACTTGGTTGGCACCTTCCACACGGTGCGCACACCGACTCCTCCAGAGGTGGACACATAGAACCACCGCGGCCTCCAACCTTTGATTGACGTTGGTAAACCAGCCACCAAACCCTTCCCTGCCAACGCCTGAAGGGTGATCCAGGTCTCTTACTGCCCTGAAACTTTGTAACAGCCAAAGAACTCCTCCACCGTCATGGCCACCCCTCCGTTCGCCTTCGGCCAAGCACTTGCACAAGCCAACAGGATTTTCCATGCATTGGGCATCAGTTGCCCTGGTGCTACCTCTAGGTGGTTGAGCATATCTACTACGATTTGCGGCAGAGGCAACCTCAGCCCACCTTTTTGAGCTTCCTCATAGAGGGAAAACTCTCCTTCCCTGGCGTCGGACGGCCTCTCCGTCGATTTTGGCACCAGCAATTCCACCTCCACCGGAATCTGATACTTCTCGCGGATAGCCCCCAACTCCGCCGCTGTAATGATGGATCTGTCAGCCCTTGAATGCCAGTGGTCTGGTTCCACCTGGCTGATTAGCTGCGCCGTTGCTATCACGGTGAAAACATGGGATCGCGCCACCGATTCCTCCGCCCTGCTGGACCTGTACTGAACTGCTAGTTCCTCTGCATCATCTTCCCCCAGTGGATCTACCCTGACAATTGCAGTCTCTTCCTGGGCCATTTCTAAGCTGTGTTTGCGAATAGCTTCGGATGCAGGTGCTAAAAAATCGACGAAATGTTTCAACGGGGTATCGTGGGCAACGAAGGAACTGATGCTTCGAATGTTTTGAGTTTTTGTAAAGAAGTAGGTGAATCGTATGATACCAAAAGCCCACGGTTTGCCCGTATTCCAAGGATCCAAATTAATGTTCGCCAGTTTGAAAACTTTTCAAATCAGCCGCCAAAACTGTATCATCAATGCCCATAATAATGCCCTGACGTTTCACTCCCGATCTAACGATTGACCTTTCCCCTCCCCCGAAATTCTGCCACGTGTATGGCCCCGATGCACTGACTTCTGCCCTTACCTTGTCTTTTCCACTTCAAATCATCATGTGACACGTCGCCTCTTGAACCACGTGCCCTCCCACTCGGTCGCCCTCACGGTCAGCCTCGTCCACTCGGTCACCCTCGCGGTCGGCCCTTGCCCGCTCAGTCGCCCTCGCGGTCGGCCCTGCCCGCTCGGTCCCCCTGGCGATCGGCCTCGTCCACTCGGTCACCCTCGCGGTCGGCCCTTGCCCGCTCGGTCGCCCTCGCGGTCGGCCCTGCCTGCTCGGTCCCCTGGCGATCGGCCTCGTCCACTCGGTCACCCTCGCGGTCGGCCCTTGCCCGCTCGGTCGCCCTCACGGCCGGCCTCGTCCACTCGGTCATCCTCGCGGTCGGATTCTTTTTCCTTATTATTATTCCCTTCGTTGGACTAAAGCTGCACTCGGGAATGGGGGACTACTGACATGGATAGGCCCACAAGGGCCACAACCCACTATGAGTAAACCCAGGCCCACCATCCAAACCCCATTGCATAACCCGGTTAGTAAAACCCAGCATCACTGGAAGCCAACTGGACAGGGAAGGCCAATAATATTCGGACACACGGCAGATGCAGGAGAGGCCACGTCAGCAGACAAAGATCTGCAAAGTTATTGCCACAGCACATCACCATTAATACAACCCATCACCGCATTAATTGCGACAACACCTCTCAGCCGGAATGGCATCCCCTCACCCTGAACAAGATGAACCACGGCGTAAGCTTTCGGCAGGAAGGTCAGAACGGATGAGACGGCGAAATGATTACCAATGGATATAAGCAAGACCTGAAGGCAGGAAGAAGGTTAAGTCTTTCTATCTTTCTCTCTCTCTACATTTTTACCCATCACCTTTCCTAATTCGTACACCGGAGGGTTCGCCGGGGGACTACCCCGTTCCCCGTTGAACTTGCTTGCAGGTTATCCAGTAGGCTTGAGGAGCTTGGATCGGTCTAGCCCATTCTCCAGGACGAACTGTAGCATCAATTATTATTCAACTTTTATACAATAACTTTATAAAAATTAAAACTAGGATTGAAACAATTTAAGATGAGTTCAATAGTATATTGTTTAGGTTTAATTTATAAATTGAACAAGTTTTTAAAATGTTTTAAATTTTATTTGTTTATCTTTCAGTTCAATTGAACTAATCAAGATCTAAACTAGACGAGCTTAATTTTTTATATTATTTATAATACAATGTAAGGCTCCATTTGGTAAGAGTTTTTTTTGGCCATTTTAGCTATAAAAGATAAAATAGACTATTTTAGTCACAACAAACAAAATATCACATCCAACCCATAATCATAACACTCTTCTCTCACAAAAAAAGTCAAAAAACCAAAAAGTCATTCCCTAATCAAACTTTTTAACCCAAACTAAAATAGTCAAAAAAGTTAAAAAGCCAACCCACTTTCCAAACGGAGGCTAAATATGTCTATAGTGTTGAGTTAGAATCAACTATACAAAATTAACAAATTTCAAAACGTGTTTAAGTTATTTTTATTTTATTTTATTAATAAAATTGTTCAAATATGACTTATTTACCTTGCTAGTTATTATAAAATGAATTTTTAACAAACATAACACCAATATGTCTATTCGATTATTAAAAGTTAATAAACTAAATTAACGAGGTTGGGGAACGATAGCAAAGTTTATGAAGTTTTTTTTTTATTTTTTCGTTCTTCTTCTCATCATTGAAGACTTATTTCAATTTATTATAATCACCTCATTGTGGCCCGCCAAATAAAATATATCTTTATCACCAACGTGATATCTGATGGCGTAAATTATTTGTTTTAATCTTTGTATCATTTCTTATTTTATATTTTTAAATTACTAATTGTGATTATATAATAATATAAGATAAGTATGAGATGAATCAAAAAATTGACCAAATTCCATACTCATATCTAAGGTTGGAAACGAGCCAAGTAATAGATGATTTAAATTCAGTTTGATAACTTAACGAGCTTAAAATTATATTAAGTTTAACCTGTCTATATAACGATTAAAAAAAAAGAGCTAAATAGTAGGTTATTTAAGTTTGATTTAACAACTCAACGAGTTTAAAATTGTATTAAGTTTGACTTATTTACCTAATGAGTCAATTTTTAAAAACTTAACTTTCAAATAAAGGCTAGCTGATAATTCCATTCACTAATTGAACTATTTTTACAAGGTGAATAATTTATCAACACAATAACAATGCAATAATCCTTTTTGGAATCACCTAAAATAGTTAAGAATTAACTATAAAAAGTCAATTATTTTTTTTATTTTTTTTAAATATTTTTATAAAAATATAAAAAATCAATTAAAATAATTAATTCTTAAAACAACACCACTTTGTTGCAACACGGTTTGTTTGTTTGTTTGTTTGTTTTTGTTTTTTTTTTTTTTTTTTCTTCAGAAGATTGTTTGTCTTGATTTAAGTGTGAGTCAAAGTATAAAATAAGGGCAATGCTGGGGACCCCAGTGGGGGCGACCCCTAGCAACCCCCAGTACAGTTGTCACATTGTCATAGGCTCAAAAAAAAAAAATAATAATAATAATAATTTTTGGACCAATCAGAGATGACCCCCAGCACCTCCACTGGGGGTCTAACTCATTTTCCATAAAATAAATCTAAGTCACAGATGGATATTTTTGAATAAATTAAAAGTAAAATTTTATGAGATTGTAATATTACTGCTTTTCAAATACCAAACCAAAAACCATTAAGGCATTGGCTTTTTTGAGTTGGGATTTTTTTAGTTTAAAACTAAGAAGTTCGTTTGGTTTGGTTTTTTTTAATTCTTTTGACTTTTGTGAGAGAAAAAAGTGAGATGATGATGATTTGGATGTGATATTGTGTCTTATTAGCTTATTTAGCCTATATTTATCTTTTATGCTTTTTTAGCCCAACTAAATTAGCCAAACGAAGGCTGGCCTCGTTTGGCAAGTGTCCCATTTAGCCAAAAAGTCAAAAAGTTACTAAAAAAATCAAAACCAAGAACCCATACTAAAAAGTCAAAGATTCCCTTTTCTCTTTACTTTTTGCACATCTTTTCGTAAAAAGTCAAAAAGTCCTTCCAAACATACTAATTTTTTTTACATCACATTTTAGTCAAAAAGTTACTAAAAAAATCTGTTCCCAAACAAGGCCAAGCATTACTTAATTTATTTGGAAAAATTATCATCCAGGAGATAATTTTAAAAATTATTAAATATTAATAAAAATATATATCTTTAATTATTTAAAATAATCAACATGTTTGTCTCTAGTTTTCAGAATTCACTTTTCAAAAAATTATACTTTTTCGTTTCCGTATTGTTTTGTTTTCACTGAATTTTTTAAATATTTTAAGTAAATTTTTTAATTTTTAAACACACTTAACATAAATACACTTAAAAAATATAATATTTGTATAAAAAAAATCTTTAAAAAAAATACTAAATTTCAAAAATATAAATAAAAAAAATGAAAATTCAATATATTTTTCATATTTTTGTGTATTTATTATTTTTTTTAAATATTTTTTATAAATAATTTACTATTTAGATATATTTAACTAAGGTACATCTAAAAATATAAAAAATTATTTAAAAATTTTAAAATATTTACTAAAAATTAAAAAATTTAAAAAATTAAATTCAAAAAATTTAAACCTAACGTATTGAATAATTTTTATTTATTTATTTATTTATTTTTATCTGATGGCCTAGTTTAAAATGGAAACTGAAGAAACATGCGTGAGAGACTTTGACAGACTGACACCCAAATTAAAGTTTGGGCATTCCGAGGAGGAATTCGGATCACC
Source organism: Camellia japonica (assembly GCA_030407325.1). Lineage (NCBI taxonomy): Eukaryota > Viridiplantae > Streptophyta > Magnoliopsida > Ericales > Theaceae > Camellia > Camellia japonica. The sequence goes on along the minus strand of JAPPVO010000002.1, from coordinate 174,701,660 downwards.
GATCGCCTTTTCCTGCGGCCCTCCCTACCGCCCTCGCCCAAAACGACGTCGTTTTGGTCAAAACAACATCGTTTTGATTAGTTTTTTTTTTTCTTCAAATTTTCCCGAAATTTTGAGTTTCCCGCTTGTTTATCAGCTTCCTCTGCCCAGCTCTGTGTTTTGTGTTGTTTAGCCCTAACGAAAACTGAGAGATAGACGGTAGACGAAGAGAGAGAGAGAGCTGAGAGATGAGAGAGATGGCGCGCGACGGCAACGGCATGGTGGAGGGGCGCGATGGCGAAGGACGAAGGTTGGCGGAGGGAGGAGACGGCCATGGCGAAGGACGGAGAATGGCGGAGGGAGGCGGCGCGACGGCGAGGCGAGATTGCGGCCATGACGAGGTAAAATATCTGACATTAATCAGGATCATCATATCAGATTTTGGTAGCTGATATATACATATATATATCTGTCTGAAATTTTTTATAAATAACTCGCCCACCAAATTTTTTTTTATATATCTATCTGTACCCACCAAAAAATCAGATTATGGGTGAGCCTCATTAATGGTTGAAATATTAATTTTGTGTGATATGGTGTTGATTGATTGGTTTATTTATTGTGTTATGTTATGACATGGCTTTCTGGGTTGTTGAAATTAATTCTCATTTGCATTTTGAGAATCTAATACAGCAAGTTGGATGAGTTGAGGTGTTGTTTTAGATTGTTTCCTAAATTGGTTTGTTATGTGTGTTATGTTATGGCTTTCTGAGTTATTGAAATTAATCCTCATTTGCATTTTGAGAATCCAGATAGATTTCGAAATTGTTGATCTGTTTGGTCCTTTTTGCCTTTTTTTGGGTCTGTTTGGTCAGTGAGAAAATCTGTGGGGAAAAACTGAAAATTGAATGGTCTAGATTATGTGGGATTGGAGGAAATAGAAATCTCCACTTAAGTGGGTCTAATACAGGTAGTTGGATTAGTTGAGGTGGTGTTTTAGATTGTTTCCTAAATTGGTTTATTATTTATGTTGTTGTTGTTGTTGAAATTAATCCCCATTTACATTTTCAGAATCCAGACAGATTCAAAATTGTTGATATCTCCTATCCTTTTACCTTTATTTTATTATTTGTATGGTAATCAATTGTAGGTAATGGAAGAAAATAATGTTGTTGATGAGTTGAGTAGTTGTGGTTGGAAGCTGAAATTGGGCATGTCATTTGACTCTGAACAAGCTGCATATGACTTTTACAATAACTATGGTGGAAAGGTGGGCTTTAGTATTAGGAAGTCGTATGCACACAAGAACAAACAAACTAAGGAATTAACTTCCCCGGACTTTTGTATGTTATAAAAAGGGAAGTCGGGGTATTGACAAGCGAGATCCACTAATAAAATTTCCGAGACAAGAGGTGAGATGTGGTTGTGGTGCCCGATTGAGTATCAAGTTAGATAGAAATTTAGGAAAATATGTTGCAATTGATTTTGTTGAACATCATAATCATGAGCTTGTACGCGAAGAGTGTATTCATATGTTGTCATCCCAAAGAAAAATATCTACCACCCAAGCAATTGAAGTAGAATTGGCTTCAAAATCTGGAATTCCTCTTAGGTCTGCTTATGAGCTATTGGGTAGGGAATCTGGTGGAAGAGCATCACTTGGCTTCACCAAATTGGACCAAAAAAATTATTTGAGATCGAAGAGACAAAAAGATTTGGAATATGGAGAAGCGGGTAATGTGTTGCAATACTTTCGTAAGAAAACTGTGGAAAATCCATCATTTTATTATGCGGTCCAATTAGATTGTGAGGAGCAAATAACTAACATCTTTTGGGCCGATGCACAAATGATAATGGACTATGCTCAATTTGGTGATGTAGTGACCTTTGACACTACTTACAAATTAAATAATGAGCATAGACCTTTTGGGACCTTTGTTGGATTTAATCATCATCGAGAAACAGTTATATTCGGTGCAGCGTTGATGTATGATGAGACTGCCGAATCATTCACATGGTTGTTTCAGATTTTTTTGGAGGCAATGTCGAACAAGGCTCCAAAAACTATTTTCACAAATCAAAATGCTGCGATGGCTAAGGCCATTTCAATTGTCATGCCTAATACAAACCACCGACTTTACACATGGCATTTGATGCAAAATGCTATGAAGCATGTAAGTTCTCTTTTTGGAGATATGGGGGTGAAGGGTGTGTTTTCAAAATTTATGCATGAAATTGATGATGAAGAAGAATTCAGAATACAATGGGACCAAATGCTTGATAGGTATGATGCACACAACAATCATTGGTTAAAGCAAACTTTTGGTGTGAAGGACAAATGGGGATGGCCATATACTATGAATTCTTGGGCAACTGGAATGAGTACTACTCAACTAAGTGAATCATTCAATGCATGTTTGAAGGATTATATTAATTGTGATCATAACTTGATGGAATTTTTCATGCATTTTGAGAGAGTGCTCTATGACAAGAGGTATAATGAATTGGAAGCCGAATATAATTTGTTCCAAAAATTGCCAAGGGTTTCCATTCCAACTTTGATGTTAAAGCAAATGGCAGATATTTACACGAAAACAATTTTTGAGGAATTCCAAAATTAGTATGTGCAGTCCATTGAAGCATCCATTGTAGGCACTCGTAATGATGGTGAGAGTACCATATTCACAATTCGAACAATGGTAGATGGGAAAAAAGATAAGAATGTGATAATGGATACACATGGTTGTTTGAGTTGTAGTTGCAAGAAGTTTGAAGTCAACGGCATAGTGTGTCGACATTGTTTGAAAGTGCTTAGAGATATATTTAATGCAAAGGACCTTCCTGCACAATACATATTGAAACGATGGACTAAAAAAGCAAGGGTTGAAAGTGTGAAAGATAGTCGTGGGTATGACGTCAAGGCCGATGTGAAACTACATCAAAGCGATCGATATAGGTTATTGATGAATATGTTTAGAGCAATAGCAAGTAGAGCTGCTGAGAGTGAAGAAACTTATCATTTGTCACTTGCAAAAGGTGAACAATTGAGTGTAATGGTTGAAGAAAAATTAAGTGTGCACACTTGTGGTCAAGTGGAGGTCACTGAATTGAGAAATTCCTCAACTAACACATGCCGACAGAGTGATGAAGTAGATTGTCCAATCCAAGCTAAGGGACTGAAGAAAAAACAAGCAACTAGTAAGGAAAGAAGGAGGATCAAGGGCGGGATGGAAAAATCTATTGCCAAGAAGAAAAGAATTCAATATAACCAAGTAATTAATTTTGTTATGTGTTATGTGATATGTGTTATCAATTTTGTGTTATGTGTGTTTGGAAAATAATGAATTAAATAAATTGGTTGTCTATAGGGTGATGGTTTTTGTACTCCTGAAGGTCAATCTAAGCCTCCTGTCGCCATGGGTAATATTTGTAGTCAGGTAATATTTACTATTGTGTGCAAGTTTGTATCAATCTTGTTGGATTGGTATTTAATGCAACTAGTAATATTTAATTTGAGTCTTTTGTGATACATGTAGGGTGGTTCTTTTTCTGCTTCTCAAGGTCAATCTCAAGCTTCTTTATCATTGGGTAATCATTCAATACAGGTAATATTTAATTTTGTATGCAACCTTTGACATGCATAAACCTTAGGGAAATTGAACCTCATGTGAATTTTGTATTGAATGAAAATGCATTATTGTTGGTTTTTTAAAATAAAAATGCATTATTAATTTTTTTTCATTTCACTTATTCGTTTCTTTATGTTGGTTTACTTTAGGGTGTTTACACTGCACAAGGTCAATCTCGACCTCCTTTTCTCATGGGTAGTAATTTTGTTGAGGTAATATATCATATTGTTGGTTTTTTAAAATAAAAATGCATTATTAATTTTTTTTCATTTCACTTATTCGTTTCTTTATGTTGGTTTACTTTAGGGTGTTTACACTGCACAAGGTCAATCTCGACCTCCTTTTCCCATGGGTAGTAATTATGTTGAGGTAATATATCATATTGTTGGTTTTTTTAAATGAAAATGCATTATTAATTTTTTTTCATTTATTTATTCTTTTCTTTATGTTATTTTACTTTAAGGTCATGGTCGTGCAATCTATATTTCTCAATGTCAATCCCAATCTTGACCTGAATCCCAATCTCAACCTCCTTTTGCCATGGGTCGTACAAGTGTTCATGATGTCATGTATCCTACATATGATGTGAGTTGTAATTGGTTACATACTTTACATTGAAATGGTAGTATAGATTCTATAAAATTTTAATAAATGTACCACTATTGCAGGGAAATAACACGCCTCAGTCAATGCCGCCTCATTCAATGCCTTTAGTGTATCCCACTCCCACATCGTTTCAGGAGTTGCTTCGAGGTACTAGTGTCCAACTGTCGCAAGCCTCACATAGTCCTGCTGACAGTCATGTGGATGGACATCATTGGAAGGCTTGCACCGAACGATGAAAATGCCTTATATTTGTGGATTTGGGTGTATTTTATTATGTTTGGTGGGATTTGGATATTTTTCATGGACATCTTCTGTATGTATTTAATGTTTGGTGGGATTTTGAATTTTTGATGGACATCTTTTATAGTGGTTGGTGATTAGGGAAGTTGGACAAGTTAATCATGGACGATATGTAATCATGAACCATTGTGTGGCCCTTTGTGTTTTTGGTTAATCATGGACGATATGTAATTTATGATTTACTAAACTTGTATCAATTCTGACACTGCTGCCTCCTTTGATCAATATGTAATGTTTGGTTAATCATGGACGATATGTAATGTTTGATCAATAGGTAGACAGGTTCAATTACTTTGTTGACCTAAACAATTATTTCATACTTAATGTTGATGTGGTTGATTGAAAAAAATAAATTGCATTTATGGTATCTTGTTATCACTACAGGTTTTGCCCTCTCAGGTTATCACTACAGGTTTTGCAAGACCAAAACAGACCCAAACAGACCCAGACAGATGCATCTCATGAGTGAAACCTGTGTGAATTTGTTCAAACCTGTGTGTATTTGTTGAAACCTATGTGTATGCATCTCATGAGTGAAACCTGTGTGAATTTCTTGAAACCTGTGTGTATGCATCTCATCTCAAGACCAAAACAGACCCAAAAAATAGAAACCTGTTGAACATGAAACCATGGAATGAGTGAATTTGTTGAAACCTGTGTGTATGCATGTCATTCAAGCGACCATATCATGAGTGAAACCTGTGTGAATTTGTTGAAACCTGTGTGAAACCTGTGTGTATGCATCTTATTGAAACCTGTATATCATGACTGAAACCTGTGTGTACACTTCTCATTCAAGCCATCATCAATAACTTTCTATTAGTCTATCAATACTTCTCATTCAAGCCAACAGATTTCAGAATCTATAAACATTGATATCTAAATCACTATTTACTTTTATGTCATAGCTAACATATCCAATACTTCCAAAGTACAAAATACAAAGTAAAATAAAATACAAAATAAAGATGGTAGGCAGTATTGATTACAAAATACGAAATACAAAATAAAATACCAAACAAGTACTGATTACATTCAGAACATTGTCCAAAACCTAACAACTAATTCATTTAGATGATAAAGTAAAAAAAAAGTTTCAAAACTAAATACAAGTTCTACAAGTAGTGGTTTACACTCAGTACAAATACAAGTTCACTTGAGTAGCACCGCTAGCATGATAACACCAAGCATCACTATGGTTGTCAACATCATGAATTTGATAGCTTCAAGTCGTTCTCGTTGGTTTGCGTCAAGTCGTTCCAAGATTTTCACAACTTCATTGTTTCTCGTAAAATCATAATCATCCCCGCTCTTTTGGATATTTGATCCATTCCCAGTAGAAGGCACTCCCCGCGCAAAGTAGTCACAAGTCTTATTTGCACACTTGAAATACATCTTCCCTGGATTTTTCTCTAATTCTGATATGTACACTCCTGTTTTTTTCCCACATTTGCATCTTTGATTTTGAAAGAATCCAGCATCGTTGTTTGAACTCGTTGACATGTCAATCCTAATTACAAGTAAACACAAAAGTTAATTTCAAATGCAACACAAATCTAACCACAGTTAAAGTTAAGAGATATAGGTAACAAGCATAAGATCATATTACTTCATATTACTAGCCATCAGTTTTCATCAACATCAATTTTCAGCAAGTTCGGAGATTAATCAACTTGAAGAATTAGAGAAAAGAATGGCATAAACATCATGCAAAAGTGATAATGTGCCCGGTGAAAATGTGTTGCAGTTGGTCATTAAAAAGATGAATATGAGTTATAGTTTCTGTATATACTTAACAAAATGCACTACTTCCATTCCTTCAACTAGTGTTGTAGGTTTCTGTATATACTTAACAAAATGCACTATTCCATTCCTTCAACTAGTGTTGTAGGCCTCACATATCTATTACCCACTATTTGCATGCATTCACTAAAGTCACAGTATCTTTTTTTTCCTTTTTATATATTTAGGGTGATGGTTTTTAATTCCCCATTAATGATAGATAATCTTTGGGCTGGAAGAGGCAAAAGAGTACCAACTACCATGTTCTGTCTCCCATGGTGGATTGAGTTATCAACATCAGTTCTCTCTCCCATGGCAAAAGAGTACCAACAACCATAATCTTTAGACTAGATCAATGTCAACATCAGTTTTCACAAGCATAATTCTATTCACAAAGGTTTTAACATTGTTTACCAAAAATAAAAAATCTGTGCAACTTAATCATGTTATATCACATTCATGGTTCCTTTCTAAAAAAATAAACTGCTAACAATATACACCATGGTTCCTTTCTATCTCAATCATGTTATATCACATTCCTAAGCTTTGATCACAATCAGTGACTAACAAGACAAACTTCATTTTGCAGGACTAAAAAATATATATAATTATGTGTTGATCAACATTCCTAAGATTTGGCTTATATCACATTCCTGAGCTTTGATCACAATCAGTGACTAACAAGACACTTCATTTTGTAGGACTAAAAAGTGGACTAAAAAATTTGGTTGTTATGTGTTGATCAACATTCCTAAATAAAATAAAAATGGACTAAAAAATGGATCAACATACTTCATTTTGACTAAAAAAAACGTTGATCAACACAGTTCATTTTGCAGGACTAAAAAATCAACACATGACAAGACACACAAAAATCAACACATAACAGCCAAATCAACACAAAAAATCACAAAAATCAACACATCACAAAAATTCACAAAAATGGAATGAACCTCGTCGGACCTTCCCTAATCAAACCAATTGAACCAAAATAAAGCGAATGGAGTATACATCATATTCATCATATTCACTTTGTGCAGCTTGGGAATGAGCCCACTGTCGAATGGAGTAGATTCAAAATAAAGCGAATGGAGTATACCTCGTCGGACCTTTTCTGTGTTCGTCCGTCGCCTCTTTCACCATCGCGTTCGTCGCCTCTCCCGTTCGATCTTCGTCGCCTCTCCCGTTCGATCTGTCCAGCTCTGTTCGTCTCTACCTCTGTTCGTCTCTATCTATCAGAGGGGCTGTGTTCGTCCGTCGCCTCATTCGCCCTCGCGTTCATCGCCTCTCCCGTTCGATCTGTCCAGCTCTGTTCGTCTCTACCTCTGTTCGTCTCTATCTATCAGAAAGGCTAGGGCACAACGAAAAAGGGCTAGAAAATAAGGGCTGGAAAATATATATATATATATATACATCAAAACGACGTCGTTTTCATGCGCCGCAGGGACGGCCGTAGGAAAGGGCGACCGAAGATCCGAATTCTTCCGAGGAGTATGGAAAGACTTTGCAGAGTGACACCCAAATTAAAGTTTGGGCATTCCCCGGAGTATGGAACACTATACAGTCCACTAAATTTGTCAGAGTGTGTGATGTTTTGAAAAGTTAGTAAATAATTTTTTTTATTTTTTATTTTTTTTATATAAAATAAATAAATAGGTGATGTGATTCAAAAAAATAAAAAAATTAAGTTGCATTTGATAGTATGATTTGAGAGTAGGAATTGTATTTTGAGTTTGTGAGTTTTGGAATTATGATTTGAGTATGAAAAATTTGTTTGGTGAAAGAGTTTTGAATTGAGTGGGATATTTTTGATGTGACATATGATATTTGATACAAAAACTTACAATTCATAACCAAACACACAACTCAAAATTCTATTAAAGCTCATAAAAAAATTTTAAAAATTCGAAAAATATTTTTTTCGAATATATAAAAATTAACATGTGTGAATTGCAAAAAATAAAAAATAAAAAATATATTTACAGTGTTCTAGTCAACTGGCCGGACGACCGGTAAGACATCCGGTAGAACATCCCGTGAGACGACCGGTTAGTCCAAATTTTCCCCCTTCAACTGAGTTTTCAAAATTAAACGTGGAATTAACTTTTGAAAATTGTAAACAAACGTCAGATGTGAAATAAACTTTGGAACTAACGTTCCAAAACTATACCAAGCACAGCCTTAGTTTTTTACTATGTTTTCAAAACGCCCCTGAATCATCGTATGTATCACCAAAAACTATTTGAGATAAGAGTAATGTTAAAAATATTAAAAATTAATTATCAAATGTCTAGAGGTGGGATCTACACAATATAGATCACATGTGAGTCTCACACCCATATAAGACATTTGATAAAAAATTTTAAAATTTGTAATATTTTTGTTAAAATAATATTTATTATGCATTGTTTAATTTTATAAATTATATAAAACATATTCTGCAAAATATATAAAAATATTAAAAATTATATTAATTTGAATTAAAATATATTAAATTTAGTGAAAACGTGTCCTATATTCTTCAAATTTTTTATTGTTTGTCATTTATCCTAACTGATCAACCTATGGTATTTTATTGTAGTAGTAAAAAATCGATGGGATAATTTTATTCTAGTGGCCATTAAAAAAAATTGCAAATTAATAAAATTATATAATTATTATTATTATTATTTATAAGATTTATCATTAATTTATAATTATTTTTTAAAAATAATGTTATATTTTTTGAAAAAAAAGTTCAATTTGTCATTTTTATGTTTATTTGTAGGAGACAAAAGGACAATTATCATATGATGAATGACTTTTGCAAATTTAGGGTTAGGATGTGGGTTGACTTTTTGACTATTTTAGTCTGGAGTTAAAAAGTCTCATTTGGAATGAGTTTTTTTGATTTTTTTTTGATTTTTATGAGAGAATAAATATAATGATTATGAATTAAATGTGATATTTTATTTTATTAAACTAAAAGCCTATTTTATTTTATTTTACTATTTTAACCGAAAAACCTGAGGCTTTTCCTTCCAAACAAGCTCTTATAAATAACTTTTCTTTTTATCACCCTCGGAATATCACAGGATAATACATTTGCAAATCAATTGGATATTTGGGGTTTGACTTCCATATTAGCAATGTTTTATACACTTTTGTGTTCTACTCAACTACAAAATTTTAAAAAACATGGAGAAAAAAGGTCAAGAAATGAGAAATAAGCAGGAAGCAGCAGCAATCGTGAAGAAGAAAACACAGAGGACGAAATAATACACAAAATAATTAAAATAATGAAAATAACATTAATTTAAAATAACATTAAGAATTGGAAAGCACTTAACCGAAAATCATTTAACATAAAACTTTGTAATTAAAATACAATAACTTACAATTACAATCGTAACAACTGCAAGAATCTTAATTGGGTTACAAAACAGGGTAATTACTCAGAACTCCCTGTTTTTCGTTTTCTGAAAATTAAGAGATGCAAATGAATACAATTTGATTACAATATATAGAAAATAAAGTGGCATGTGATTGATGAAGGCAACTGGCAACGCGTGAAGTAAAGCAGATGCTGTCGGTTGCTTTCGGTGGAGTGATTGCACGGATGAGTAGCTTTAGTAACAGTTGATTGAGTGAATAGTGACAATGAACAGTAAAAGTGAACAATAACTTTTACTATTCATCACTTTCGGTGGAACATGTGAATATAGGAATCAATATAGATACAAATTAGCAACTTTTCTCATAAGAGTATTGATTGAAGCTAATTTATATTTATAGGGAATCCTATGTTGATCAGACATATGGGTCCTGAGCATCTTGGAACTCAGATCCGCCATATGAGATAGGTTGAGTAGTTGATCCTTCAGAAGATTGTAACTGTTCTGAACTGTCTTCTGAATTTTCTGAACTGGTTGACTGGGCTTCACCTTGGTCCATAATTTTGCAGACTAACTAGAGCACTTCATCTTTGGATAATTTGGACTTGCTTTTGGATTTGATTTTGGGCTGAGCAAGAGGTGAACTGGGCTTTGACTGAGCCTTGGATTTGGATTTTGATTTGGGCTTTGATTGAGTCTTAGGCTGAGCCGGTACTGCAGGAGCTTTGGACTTAGCCTTGGACTTTGATTTATCAGTATTGGGCTGAATCTGAATCTTTGATTTGGATGACTTGGGCATGGAACCACTAGATGAGGGGCTTCCAAGGTTGATTAGAGGAAGGCTGGGCTGACTTCCTTGGCTGATTGCAGCAGTTGGGTTCTACTAGGCTTTAACCATTGCAGGAGTAGGAGCACATTGATTAGCTGGGAATTCTTCTTGAACAATTTCAAATATACAGGGCAAATTGTACTTAGCCCACCATTTGACTGAGTGATGTCGGATGATTATGTTACCATCAATTCCATAATGCCATTTAAATATCCAAGGAATTTTATATTTGGATATAAAAATTAACAATAATGGAAATGACCTTTGATAAGCAGTAAATGGGTAAACAGAAGCAAAATAGTTGATTAATTCGAGCAGATCATCAGGAAAAATATCTGAAATGGCGCCATAATGAGTCCACCATCGCAGAAACCAGGAAGGTAATTCTGACTTGAATTTTTGATCAAAAGAAATGAACCAGGAGTGACTGAAAGTTTCATTTTGGTATAAGAAGATCTTAAACTAGGCATCAATGTAATCATGGTAATTATATTGAATAGAGTGACCAGGTAAATCATGAAGCTGATAAGGAGGACCCCATTCAGCTAAGGAAACAATGTTGTGAATGTAAATAGAATGTTACAAAACCTTACTAGCATAGGTTCGATCATAAATGGGTTTGATCAAAACTAATTGGTGTTGAATCAGGATATCCTTGTAATATGTGAGTGTTTTCTCTGGATGTGAAAGAATGAAATGGCATCCAGAGCCAAAATAGGATTGAGCAATTTCATGAATAGTTTGACTCTTGGGGTGACTAGGTTCTTTGAAGAACAGATTGGTAGTGTGTGATTTAACATAATCAGATCAAGAAGACCTAATTGGATTAGCAGGGAATGGAGTAACTGAAACTGTTTGGCTAGAAGAAGCAAAAGGATCAAAGGCCAAAGCAGAAGAGTAATTGGGTCTGGTGATGTTACCGAGAGCTTGGTAACGGTTGACCATTTCAATTGGGTGGTACTGGGTAACTAACTCCAAGGGAGGAGGAACAATTTGTTGATTAGGTTTACTAGATGGAACCAAAGCCTTTGAAGGAGGCCTTGGGCGTGACATCTGTAGAATGGAAACAGTAATTAGTAGCAGAGATTAACAACCAGACAAAATATCAAGACAATTTTGATGATGATGTAAGCAATTATAATTGTGGGCAAGTAAATTGCGACGAGCTTGAAGCTGATGGTAAATGATGTACTGGGCTCGTTTAGTAGTTGGTCGGGCTAATTTGAGGCAGTGAATACGGTAGGTCAATGGTTTGATTAGGATTTTGAAATGGGTAATTCGGGATTTATGGTAAGAAATAAATGGTGTAGCATGTGCAGTCATCTCTTACCCCCTGTAAAAATTCCCGGGTAAGAAAATCAGGCAGGGAATTTTGACAACTGTAATAACCCCCACCACTGCTTACCGATTAATTATTGATTACCGCTAAACTGAGACTGAATATGATAAGTAATGAATCAACTGAAATACTGAACTGACTGACTGAAATCTGGAACTGATTGATTGACTGTATCTGTTTGAATTGCATTCCTATCTGTTTGACTGTTTGATTATCTGTTCATGTTTTATGTTTAAACTGCTAATTGAAGGCCTTATCGGCGGCCGAACCGGAAATTGATTGATGATTTAGGATCATTAGAATTTATATGATTTTATGGTGTATTTAATTGAAAATTGATTTTATATGATTAAACTAGATTAAATAATGTAAAACACATAAGTTGCCTTATCTACCAAATTGCCATTGTGAGTGGGCCACTACCTAGGACATCTTTGAGCCTTATACACTCAGACAAAACAAATTCTTCAGCCATTCTTGTGTTCATAACCGACCATAGAGAGAGAGAAAGTGTGTGAATTGAATTCAACTTGTTGATTGGCTTGAATCTTGAGAAATTGAAGGATAATTGGCAAATTGAACCTATAAACTTGTCATTGAGGAACCTAGGTATGAATTTCACCCTCTTAATTGTGTATTTGAGTTCCTCCTAGCATGGATCATGGTAGTTTAAGGAGCTAAGTCAGGAATTGGTTCAATGTTGTTGAATTGAAGCTTAATTGTTGCATGCATGGCATACTCTTACATTTTTGAGCTAGTTCTTCATAAATTGGACGTGCATGCTCATATTTTTACAATAGACCATGAACTTACCATGTTTTTGAAAGATTTGGCTCATTAGAGCATGTTTTGGAACTTGGAAGTTGTTTAAAGTTCATGCACGTCATGTTTGGATCATGTTCATGGATATGGGTTTGAAAATTGGATTTAATTGACTCACCCTTGGGCTTTGATTTCACAAATTAAGCTTTGAAACTTGTTGTATATTGAGTTTAAATGTGTTTTCCAAGAATTGGGCCCAAGAGGTCGAGTTTTGAGCTAAGGAATGCTTGGTTTGAGCTTGTGAGGCAAATCTGGAAATTCCAGAATTTGGCTTTTTCGCTCGAGCGAAGGATTCTACGCTCGAGCGACCACCGTTTACTCTGAGCACCGCTCGAGCGAAGGAATGGTGGCTCGAGCGTAAATTTCAAGCTCTCAGAATCTTGGTGCATGCAGACGCACGCTCAAGCAAGGGAACCTACGCTCGAGCGAGGACTGTGTCTTGCGCTCGAGCGAGCGTCGAGCGAGCATCGAGCGAAGTTTTCCAACATCCAGCACTTTTTGCATTTTTGCAGACCGCTCAAGTGAGAGAGTCCACGCTCGAGCGACCTTACTGTTTTGACAAGCTCGCTCGAGCGAAGAAAGCCACGCTCGAGCGAGACCCTTATTTTCTGAAAAATTCTGAAAATGTTTTCTAAGTACATCTTTGCATCCTCATCCCACCCTAGGCATTCTTAGGCCTAGTTTAAGGCATCTTAATGAGGATATAGATGTAGAACCACACCGAGGCAATTTAGAGATTAAGTTATTACTTTCCCAACTGTGTAACTTAGTGTGTGTTCAATCTGTAAACTGTGTAGGGTTGGTTTTCCGAGGGGACGCTCTAGCTTACCGTAGCCCAGAACTCTGTGAGTAACAATTGCATAAAGATATGTTCAAAATGATTATCTTTTGAATACTGAACTGTACTGTTTTCTGAACTGTTACTGTTAACTGAATGAATGTATGTCCTATATTCTGAACTGTATTGTGGCATCCTTAGCAACTACTGTTACTGACTGTTACTGCTACAGAGATCTCTGTCGGTTCCCTCGTTGGAACCACTACTATTTACTGATTGATGGCTATCATTTACTATTTGGTCTTTTAAGACCTACTGTTTATTGTACTGTTATGCTAATGGATGTACCACATATGACTGAATGACTGATATACTGAATCAATGAACTGTCTTCATTACTGTAAGGACATTCATTCTTAACCTTTTTACGCATTATGTTATTCACTGGGCTTTAGCTCACTGCTCATATATATATATATATATATGTAGGTGTACAGGCACCAGACCGCGGCTAGAAGCGTCGGGGTAAACTTCAGTTTTGTCAAGCCAACCACTGTGCCTCACTGCGAGGTTCTGAGCCAGCCAAGCTATGGCTTAGGGGTGTTTTATTTTCCCCTGTCTGTCCCAGAAACTGCTTGTGATAACTGTATTGACTGTATAGACCATACTGTACTGTTTAGTAGGGATTGAGTCCCTGTTCTGAATGATTGTATATATGTATCTACTGTTTTGTCACCGACTGCATATATGTATGAAAAGTCTTTTTGCATACAGACTGTCACAGCTCATTAGACATTGTTTATTTACTGAATTGGCTTCCGCCATGCCCCTGTACTCTGTTTTACTGTTCTACTGTTAAGCAGGCCTTCGGTAATCTCGAATTACTGGCCGGTTACGGTGCTAAACCTATAGGGGCGGGTTTGGGTCGTGACAACAATCAGGTATATACTCAATATCAAAATCAAAAATACTTAAAATAGATTGCCAACGAGCAAAAATTTGCTTACTAGCAAGATTTTGAACGTCTTTTTGTAAAACATATTTAGCAGATTTGCAATCAACACAGAGTAAAAAATTTTGATTTAAAATATCATCTTGAAATTTACTAATACATAAAACAGTAGATAAAATTTCTTTTTTAATAGTACTATAATTTAATTGTGCTTTATTCCAAACACCAGAATGATAGCGAACAATTTGTTCAGATGAATGAGGAGTGACTTTCTGAAGAAGAATGCCACCATAACCAATATCAGAAGCATCAGTTTGAATAATTTTGAAAGAGTTCTCAGTAGGAATACCAATACAAGGAAGAGTTTTAACATAAGACTTGACCTGTTGAACAATAGCAGTATGAACAGAAGACCAAGGAGGAGGATTATCTTTTAACCTATCAAAGAGAGGTTGACAGACTTTCCTAAGGTCTTTGTAGAACTCAGCAATATAATTAAGGGATCCTAGAAACCGTTGTAATTGGGTTTTATCAAGAATTTCATCAGGAAACTTAGACGCAAATTCAATAGAGCGACTAATTGGGAGAATAGTATTATGGTGAATGTCATAGCCTAAAAATCTAACTTTAGTTTGAAATAACTTAATTGTAGGGGCAGATATGACTAAACCATGACTTTTGATTGTATAAAAGAATGCAGTTAAATGTTTCCAATGTTCACTAATGGACTTTGAGAAAATTAATATGTCATCAATATAAACAATAGAGAAATGGCTAAATGAGTTGAATATGTCATTCATGATATTCTGAAATTCACTATGAGCATTTTTTAATCCAAATGGCATAACATTCCATTCATATTGACCAAAAGGTGTATTAAAAGCAGTTTTATATCTATCATTTGGGTGAATTTGAATTTGCCAGAAACCACTTTTTAAATCAAATTTACTAAAAATAACAGCTTGACTCAATCTTTTAATTAAATCTTTTTTATTAGGAATATGATAACGAATCTATTCTAAAACAGCATTTAATGGTTTGTAATTAATAACTAGGCGAGGGACACCGCGTTCTAATTCAGCATTTTTATTAACATAAAAAGCAGGGCAAGACCATGGTGATTTAGTAGGACTAATAATACGATTTTTTAATAATTCATTAATTTCTTTTTTACACATTTCAAGTAATTCATGATTCATTTGAATAGGTCTAGATTTAGTAGGTATTTGTCTTTTATTAAAATTTTTGATATATGGCAAAGTAACTACATGCTTTTTCCTATGCCAAAATGCAGTAGGTAAAGATGAACAAACAGTTGATTCAAGTTTTAATTTAAAATCATTGATTTGGGAAATGATAACAGGATCAGTTAATTGTTGATCAATTCTTTTATAATTAATTTCTTCTTTAAGAAAATTGATTTGTCGAGTTAATCTATTAATAGTATGGGAAATAGAGTAATCTTTTAATTGATTTAATTCTAACATTTCAGGTGGAGATAAAAATTTAAATGTAACAAGTTGGCCTAAAACATGAGTAGTAATGCCTGTACTAGATGTAGTAAATAGGTAGAGTAAATATATAAATGGGGTACCTAAAATGATTTTATCAGTCATATTTTTAACTAAAACAAATGAGGTTTTAAAACATATATTATCTTGACAAATATGTACTTTAAGTAATTTATATTTAATATGCATTTGACTACCATTAGTAGAGGTTAATTTCTCATGGCATTTTTTATAATATTTAGTAGGGAGCAAACCTTCTTGTACACAGTTTAAATTAGCACCAGTATCAATTAGAGCAATTAATTCTAATTCAAAATCATCAATGACTAGTTTAATTTGCGAATACCATTTTTGCATATAAATTTTATTAATTAGATTGATTCTCTTATTATCGAGGTTATCAGTTTGAAAGCAATTATCAAATACTAGATTGTCAGGATTAGTTGGATCAGAATCATGATTAGAATTATGTGCAGATTCATGGGGAGATTCTTTATTAGTTTGGAAATTGTCTAGGCTTTTATTAAGTTTTAGGGTAATGATTTCATCTTCTAATTTGCGATCTTTATTTTGTAATTCTTTAATAGTTTGTTTAATGTAATGGATTTCTTGTTGTAAATCTTGAAGAGTAATTTCTTTGTGTTTATTCTTAAATCGATCTAGAATTTTGGATAGACTGATTATAGGTTTATCAATTTTAGGTTTATCGTCAGGATAAAGTAATAAAGATTTTAATTTATCAATATATTTTTGTTTTAATTCTGGATCATCTAATTTACTGATTAATTCAATAAGAGCAGATTCTTCTTGGCTTTGTTTAGTAAGAACAGAGATTTGTTTAATTAGCTTACAACAAACATCATTACATCCTAGTTTAATATTATTATCAGAATTGTCACTAGGTGAATGATAATCTGAGGAAGTAATTGGATTATCAGAAGAGGAATCACTAATAGATTGATTTAATTGAAAAATCTCATATAATTGATTTTTGGAATCATTATCAATTTAAAGTTGGTTGACTCGATCTTTTAGTTTTTGTTTTTCTTTGCATTTATTAGAATAGTGTCCTTTTTACCACAATTATAGCATGTAATATCTTTATTAGATTTAGATTTTGGATGTGATTTAGATTTGTAATATTTCTTTTAGGTTTGGTATAAAATTTATCATTTGATTTAGAGGGTAAGTAATCTTTTCGATATTTGTTAGAATATTTGGATCTATGTTTATGTTTGGAATATTTGTGGGATTTCCTTCGATAAGGTGCAACAGGAGGTAAACCATATTGTTCACAGAAATTTTTTAATTCATATTTAGCTTTATGTTTATCTTTAGTAGTTTTTTGACTAAGTTTAAGATCAATACACATTTTTTGACTTATATATATATATTTGGTTTATTTTTGTCTTTAGTGAATTTTTTTTATCTTTTATTTACTTAAAAAATTTGCATAAGACGGACCTGAAAAATGTGACATAATTTTGGAGAAAAAAATTGGAAAAAAAATATTTTTTAAAATTGTATGCCAAACACCCCTTTCAGTGATGAAATTTTTTATTAAGGTCATGATAACTCACTTTTGCCTATAGTTGAAACTTGAAAAACAAAAGATAAATATTTAGGCCTCATTTGGGAACTCTCTTTTTTAATCAAAAAGTCAAAAAGTTACTAAATTAGCCAAAAAGCCAACAACTCATACCAAAAAGTCAAAGATTCTCTTTTCTCTCTACTTTTTGCACATCTTTTCGTAAAAAGTCAAAAAGTCATCCCAAACATACTAGTTTTTTTTAGCTCATATTTTAGCCAAATAACCAAAAAGTTACTAAATTAACTTATTTCTAAACGAGGCCTTAGTATATATTGCGAATTTTTATTTATAAACAATATTACATAAATAATATCATAAAATATTACAATAATATTTAATAATCTTTCCATTTGTCACTCCCACAAACGCTCCAACCACCTATCAACAGTCACACACGTTTCATCTCTTTTTAAATAAAGTTGCAATTTAAACTTGAATAGGTAAAAATTTGTCTAATTTTGAGCTCAACTTCAATTCCTGTTTTTTAATAGATGGTTTATTTATTAGATCACTTAATTAAAAAAATCAATTCTCTTTCGATAAGTTAACTTTTCATTAAAAAACTTTAATTAGTTATATACTTGTTTATGTTAAAAAGTTCTTACAAAATAATTAAAAATTAATGTACCATTTTTTAAAATTATTTTTAATCATTAAACTAAATTTTAAACTAACTCCTGAAAGAAGCCTTATTTGCTTGAACTTGATTCATCTAAAAGTAATAATTCACGTTATTTAAACCTAAAATACAAAAAATTGTTCTTTAGTTGTTATAAAGTGACATAGGTGGGCCTATAGGAGCTTTTGGCCCATTACTCAGAACCCAATACATAATTCAAATACTAAAACCTAACACTGTTGAAGCTTAACGTGACGTTAAGAACCAATGACATCTAAACACGTGGCAAGCGAAGAACCAGCCACATCAGCAGACAAAGATTCTGCAAAATTATTGCACCACATATCAGTCATTAATGAGTTTCCCTGCGGCATTTATTGCGATAACCCTTTACGTCGGAACAGAACAGCCTCACCATGAATAAGGCAAGCTAGGACATAGACTTTAGGCCAACATGACGGCTCAGAGTGGACAAGGAAATAATGAGCAATGGATATAAGCAGGCTCCTATGACAAAGAAAATTTTAAGCTTCTCTATCACCAATCTATCCCTATATTCAACCATCCTCTTCCTTCTCTAACTTGATCGTTAGAGGGTTCGCTGGGGAACTGCCCATTCCCCATTGGACTATTTTGCAGGTTCCACGGTGGGTCTTACAACCAGGCAACGACTTGAGAAGTGTGGACAGCCCTAACCCGCTCCATCGGTGGTTGGCAGTGCTATCATAAAGTAATGTATTATAGCTTTTAAATATATATTTATATATATATCAAAAAATATAAACACGAACTTAATAAATAAATTGGATTGAATTATGTGTGCCAAATAGTATAATAAATAATATCAAAATATTATTTAATTTAAACAATGATAAAATAATTAGTAATGTAAAATAATTTATGTTTATTATATATAATTTGTATATATTATCAATAGATTTGGGTTGTTCATATTGTGACACCATCTCTAGTTCACGTTCGAATTTAATTTAGGTTGAATCTAAAATTATATTAATGTCTTACAAAAATTCAATTGACATACAAAAATTTCTCCAAACTACATAGATGAGTTGTTCAAGTTGGGCCAACCCTAGTTACATACTCGTTTGTCAACAAAACAAATATCAATAAATTATTAGGTACAATCAATGGGGTTAGCTCGATCGGCATGACTCATATATCTGGGTAGGAGGTTAGTGGTTTAAATCTCTCAATATGCATGTGAAATTACTCCCATTATTATGAATAATGTTATATGCACTAATTGGTATACTAATTAAGGTGTGTTTGATTGGACGGACTGAATAATGGGGGATTAGAATCCATCGGACTTGAATCCTAGGACTGTAAATCTCCTGGACTATTTGGTTGGATTAGATGTGCATCCCATATTTATTTTCTCATGTGATTAGATGTCTGGAAATGACTATTTTTAATGAATCCAATATTTGGTTGAACAGACTAGATAAGGATAAATGAGCAAAATACTATTTTACTATTTTTCAATTGTTTACTAAGTAATAGCAATATTAAAATATTTTTAATATTTTATTTATTTTTTACACAATTAAATAAATTTATTTTTTAAAAATAAAATAAATAAAATATCAATAAAAATATATGTTATTTTTAAATTAAAATTTTAAATAAAATTATTTTAAAAAATAATAATAATAATTAAATAATAAAATTAAATAAAACATCTTTTAAACTAAATTTAATATTTTATTTGCATTTCTCTTCAAAATGATTCATCCCTAAATCTATGGTTGTGGTAAAATTTAAAGGAGAAAAATGTATGCTTTTCACCATTAAAGTAAAAGTTACAAACTATAGTAGTTATATTATAAAAAAAATTCGGTGAAGATATAACAAATAATTTATAATGAGAAAAATATTACGAATCATTTTAATGAAAAATATAAACAAAATGTAATTTTTTAGATGAAAATAAAATATTTTAAAATTATAAATGATAATTGAATATTTATATGATTAATTAATTTGAAAATAGAAGGGTAGATTGGGGGTGAGCGGATCAAGAAAAAATAAAATAAATAAAAATAAATACATAAAAGGGTATTGTAGTCTTATTTAATACAGCACATTTAATGAATTTGTTTACTTTCTATGATAGTAGGTGTAATTGACCTATTTAATGCATTGTTAACAAACAACCCATAATAATGTGGATTATAAATCATTCACTTCAAAAACAGAATGTGGGGAAGTATTTTGAGAATGACAGTACGTGATTAAGATAACGTCGAAATGTCAGTCGAAGTGTCACGTGGTTTGGTCATGTTGCCGAAATGATCTTGGCTAGGCCGAAGTTATCTGCAAAGATGTCAAAATTAGAGATAAATAGATAAGGGACAAGAGTTCTATAACAATGAAGAATTTCAGTCTGGATAAGAATAAGGCTCAAAGAGAGTTTGTCTCTATCTAGCTAAGGGTTTAGGATGAGTATTGAGTTTGAATCCACTTAAGTAAGGCATTTAAAGGGATCAAGTCACTGCTGGTTATAAAAGTAAGGCACCCTCATGGGTTTAATGTAAGTTATTTTTTGTGAAATAAGCACTATTTGCTATCTGTGAGAGATATTGTTTATTGACTTGATCGTCGGAGTGTCCCCAGATGGACTAACCACCACGGAATCCTCATCTTCTTGTTATAGGTTGTTAGGTTTAATCTATTTTGCCGGTACTCTTCAACTGAGTTTCCCTTTCGATTGTGTGGTCGAAAATCAACACCTACACAAAACATCAATACATTTATTTACAATATGACATCACATCATTTTTGTAGAGTTTTATGCATAAATCAAATTTTAAAAAATTCAAAACAATAAATAAAACACCAAATAAAATATAATAAAAAAGTAATACATAAAAATTAAAACATTGCAACAAACTACCACTTAAATATTAATATTAATATTGATAGTACAGTTTGTCCCAGTGAATGGGTCGGACAGGTCCAAGCTCCTCAATACCCACGTCCAGATGATCAAGCCCACCGGATTACCTGCAGACAAGTCCAATGGGGAACGGGGGTAGTCCCCCAGTGAACCCTCCGACGAGCAAGTTAGAAGGAGAAGTAGGGTGTTTGTGAGAGAGATTAGAGATAGAAAGTTTAACCTTCTTCTTGTCTTCAACGTTTGCTTATATCCTTTGGTAATCATTTCGCTGTCCCTTCCGACCTGCCCTTCACGCCGAAAGTCTATGCTGTAGCTTACCTTGTTCAGGGTAAGGGGATCCTGTTCCGACGGGGAGGTGTTGTCGTAATAAATGCTGTGATGGGTTGCATTAATGGTGATGTGCAGTGGTAATAATTTTGCAGATTTTTGTCTGCTGATGTGGCTCGTCCTTCACCTACCATGTGTCTGAATGTCATTGGCTCTTTATGCCATGTTGGATTCCAGCTATTCTGGACCTCACCAGCTGGGTTATGTATTGGGCTCCAAGTGATGGGCTTGGGTTGTTTATAGTGATTCATGGCCTTTATGGGTTTGTACACGTCAGTAGTCCCCCATTCCCGAGTGCAGCTTTAGTCCAGCGAAGGGAATAGTAATGAAGAAGGTGAGGGTGTTAGGGATTGGTAGTATGGAGGTCGATCGGCGGGGGTGACCGAGCGGGTGAACCGACCGGGAGGTGGTCCAACCATGCAGGGTGACCGAGTGGAAGGGCCGACCGCGAGGAGGGTTGACCGCGAATGTTGGCCGAGTGGGAAGGTCGACCACGAGGAGGGGCGATCATGAGGGTTGGCCGAGCGGGAGGGCCGACCGTGAGGAGGGCCGACCGCGAAAAGGGCCGACCACGAAGGTTGGCCGAGCGGGAGGGCCGGCCATGAGGAGAGCCGACTGCGAAGGGTGAGGTGGAGGGGCGTGGGGCTCAAGAGGCGGCATGTCACGTGGTGATTTGAAGTGGAAAAGACAAGGTAAGGGGAGGAGACAGTGGATCGTGGTCGTACACGTGGCAACATCCCGTGGGGGGGGAAGATTAGGCGTTGGATCAGAAATGAAACGATAGGTCATTATGGGTGTTGAAAAGACAGTTTTGGCGGATAATTTGAAAAGTTTTCAAACTTGCGAAAATTAATTGGGATCCTTGGAATACGGGCAAACCGTGGGCTTTTGGCATTATTCGATTCGCCTACTTGTTTACGAAAAATCAAAATATTCCAAGTGTGAATTCCTTTGTTGCTCGCAATACACCTCTGCAACACTTTTTCAATTTCCTTGCACCTGCATCCAAAGCGATTTGCAGACATACCATAGAAATGGCCCAAGAAGAAACTGCAAATGTCAGGGTGGATCCACTTGGTGATGATGATGCGGTGGAGTTAGCGCAGCAATATAGGATGGAGAGGGTGGGGGAGTCGGTCGTACGATTCCATGGTTCCACCATGATAGCAGCTCCAAAGCCAATTAGCCAGGCAGAACCTGATCACTGGCATACAAAGGCAGATAAATCAACGGTTACTGCAGCGGATTTGGAGGCTATTTGCGAAAAATACCAGGTGCCTGCCGAAATAGAGTTATCGTTGCCGATGTCGACGGAGAGGCCATCCGACGCCAGGCCAGGGCAGTTTGCCCTTTATGAGGAGGCATTGAAAGGAAGACTGAGGCTGCCCCTGCCGCAAATGGTAGTAGATGTCTTGAATCGTTTGGAGGTGGCGCCGGGCCAACTAATGCCCAATGCGTGGAAAATCTTCTTGTCCTGTGCAAGTGCGTGGCCGAAGGCGAACGAAGGGGCGACCATAACAGTGAACGAATTCTTCGCATGTTACAAGGCCTCAGGGCAGCAAGAGACTTGGGTCACTCTGCAGGCAGCAGCATGGAAAGGGCTGGTGGCGGGGCTGCCGTCGTCGATCAAGGGGTGGAGACCACGGTAGTTCTATGTGTCTGTAAGTGGAGGGGTTGAAGTGCGCACCATTTGGAAAGTGCCCACCAAGTCGATGGAGCCAAAGCTGTGAAGAGGGTAAAGGAATGGAGGGAGAAGGAAGGGGCCAGATGGGACGAGCTCATTCAGCTGTCTGCTTTGTTTGAGGCAGGGTTGGGTCCACAGCCGAGCGGTGGGGACCTCGACCGAGCAGAGTTGGAGGCAAGGAGGAAGGCTCAAGAGGCGGAGGATTAGACCATCCTTGCAAAAGCCTAAAAATTCAAAGAGTCTCAGGCAGACCGACCGCCAAAACCGGTTGCAAGGGAGAGGATTCGACCCCGCCCCAAACCCTTGGGAGAGAAAGACTTAGGTGAATTTGTGCCACGACCGCCCCCAATAGATCCTTTGAAGGAGAGGTCTTTGAAGGAGATGGAGGTGTTGGGCGTGGTGAAGAAGAAGAAAAGAGTGAGGCGAAGTGAAGAAGAGCCTGCCCAGAAGAGGGGGAGGAAAGCGAGGGTAGAGGAGACCAGTATGGCCAAGGAGGCAGAGGGGGGGGGGAAGTGGAGGGACCCCAGGAAGAGTAATTACCCCAGAAGTGGTGGACATTGCCTCAGAGGGCATGGAAGTGGTTCCAGTAGTGGCGGCGATCGCTGCAGGGGTCGCGAGGGCCGCCCCTGAAATGTAAGTAGAAGATGGGGCAACTGGCCCTGGGCCAAGGAGGGAAGAACAGCCCCAGGGGGGTCCTGCAACCCAAGGAGGGGGAGTCAACCTGACTACTGCAATCTACCACGCTTGTGCAGTGGCTGGGCGGCTGGAAGGAGAAGAAGACCCAGCCAGAGCAGGGGCAGACCGCCTTGTGGGGATTGTAGAAGAGGCAGCCTTGCGCTCAGCATCCAGGTTCAATGAGGCTGAACTGCTGAGGGGGTTATGCTCCGCTCAAATGGAGGTAACCACTTTAGCAGGGGCTCTGCTGAGGAAGGCAGGGGCTGCAAAACTCAAGGCGGATGAGGCCAAGGCTCAACTTGCAAAGTTGAAGAAGGAGAGCGCAAACTGGGAGGGGGCCCATGCTGATTTGCAAGTAGTCAAGTTGGAGCTGGAGAACGAACGCCGCCGGGTTGTGTCGCTCGAGTTCCAGCTGGCTGGCGAGCAGAGGAAGTTGGAGGAGGCCCAAAAAGCCTGCGCGGTCGCGCTCGAACGACATGAAGAGGTGATATCCAGTAATGAAGAGCTGGTCAGACAGAAGGATGAGGCGGACGTGAAGATTGATGGTCTGCAGAAGGAGCTGGAGGGCGAGCGTGCAAAGGCAGTGGAGGAGAGGGAGAGCCTTCGAAAAGAGTTGGAGGCAGAGAGAGCCAAGGCGACTGCTGAAAGGACGACCCTGAAGAAGGAGATGGAGGAAGAGAGGGTTAAGGCAGCCTCTGAAAGGGCGACCCTGCAGAAGGAGCTGGACGAAGAGAGAACGAAGGTAGCCTCTGAAAGGGCGGCTTACCCCGATCTATGCGTTGCAGCAGTGGAGCAGTTCAAAGGGTCTGCTGAATTTCATATGGCAGTTGATGCCGCGGTCGCCAGCAGCTTGGCTAGGCAGGAGTCTAGGGGGGCGGGCCTATCGAGGACGACCGCTGGAGGTAGGATTGAGTCAGAAGTGATTGAGAGCTTCCAGTGGTCAGACTTTTATAAACACGAAATGGCTGAGTTCTGGGACAGTGGTTGGAAGATGTTCAAGCGTAAAGCTGAGGAGCTGTTCCAAGACTTGGACCTGAGTAGTGTGAAAATCGACGACGACGATGTGGCCCAGACCCCCCTGGATGAGGGTATTGAAGAAGAAGACCTTGTGTCCAGCGAAGAGGAGTAGCTGAAGAAGAAGAAGAAGACCTTGCACAGACATTGTTTTTGTTTTGTTTTGTTTTGTTTTGTTTTTTTTTTGTGTGTTGCTGTAATGAACTTATGTACAAAGTTGTGAATAAATAAAATTTCAGTTGTGTTTTGCATTTGATTGTTGTTGCTTGTGCATCTGAAATGGATGAAAGTGGTGGCTTGTGTGTGGAGCTTGTGTATGAGTTATTGTGAAGTGCAAAGTGGAGTGAAACTTGTAATAAAAACTGAATTTAGGAATTCCTCAAGACAGATTAATAAAAACTGAGTGCATAGTAAAGTTAGGAACTCCTCAATGCAGAGTGAAATTGAATGTGTAATAAAAACTCAGTGCAGAGTAAAGTTAGAAACTCCTCAATGCAGAGTGAAATTGAACTTGTAATAAAAACTCAGTGCAGAGTAAAGTTAGGAACTCCTCAATGCAGAGTGAAATTGAACTTGTAATAAAAATTCAGTGCAGAGTAAAGTTAGGAACTCCTCAATGCAGAGTGAAATTTAAAATGTAACAAAATTATAAGTTTGTGTTTGGCACACTGCTCAAGTAGGTTAGTGGTTTATGAAGTGAGGCTTGGCTTGTAAGGAAAGAGGCTGGCTTGGAAGAGTTTTATTGAGAAGAAAATAACCTAACTTGTAAAGAAAACGTGTAAGAACGTCTTTGGAACTTGACTGAGTAAAGAGTGGTGTAAAGACTTGGAGCTGGAATTGTGGCTAAGTATGTCTTCTAATTCCACAAGCATGAAGTTTGCATGGTTGGCCTTGAACGAGCCCTGCATGCGTGCTCAGTTGGGGGGAAGCTATGATTCACTGACATTGAAATTGTGGCGCTCGGTCTTGGTGGAGGCTTGTTATGCTCAGTTTGGCTGAGGCTTGTTGTGCTCAGTCTGACTGAGGCTTGTAATAAGTACTGCAAATGAAAATGTTATTGAGACAACACACAGATAGCTGAGATATAAAATTGTTGTCATGGACAGTGTAGTCCAGTCGATCAAAGTTTACATTATGCGTCAAAAAGAAAATACAACAACTGAGCAATACAACAGTAGGAATTTATTGAAAGTAGCGCTTCAAGTGTTCAGCGTTCCAGGGGTGGGGGAGGTCTCGTCCTTCCATGTCCTGGAGTCGGTAAGTGCCCGGATGTGGTCGGGCTTTCACAACATAAGGTCCCTCTCATTTGGCTGCCAGTTTACCCTCAGTCGGATTTTTGGTGGCAAGAGTTGCTTCTCTCAAGACAAGGTCCCCTATGGCGAACTCCCTTGGTCAGACTTTGCGGTTGTAGTGTGTTCTCATTTTCTGTTGGTATGAGACCAGTCTGACAGCAGTGGTTTCTCTGAGTTCTTCAATTAGGTCCAGGTCTGCCCAACGGAGCTCTTCCGTTAGTGTTGGATCCGGATGTAAAACTCTAGGGGTAGGCAGACCAACTTCTACCAGAATAACCGCCTCAGCGCCGTATGTTAAGCGGAAAGGGGTTTCCTTAGTGGGAGTCCGAGCTGTAGTTCGGTAAGCCCAGAGTACATTTGGTAGTTCCTCAGCCCAAAGTCCCTTAGCAGCTTCTAGCTAGTTTTGATGATCTTCAGAAGAGAACGGTTGGTGACCTCAACTTGGCCATTGGCTTGGGGATGACCGGGGGAAGAGAAACATGGTTGAATTTGGAGGTCTGCATAGAACTTCCTGTACTTGGCGTTGTCGAATTGTTTGTCGTTGTCGGAGACGATGGCCTGGGGGATGCCAAACCTGCAAATGATCGACTACCAGATGAACTTGGTTGTGTTCCGCTCGGTAATGGTGACAAGGGGTTCCCACAGACGGCGCCAACTGATAGTACAGTTTGTCCCAGTGAATGGGTCGGACAGGTCCAAGCTCTTCAATACCCACGTCCAGATGATCAAGCCCATCGGATTACCTGCAGACAAGTCCAATGGAGAACGGAGTAGTCCCCCAGTGAACCTTCCGATGAGCAAGTTAGAAGGCGAAGTAGGGTGTTTGTGAGAGAGATTAGAGATAGAAAGCTTAACCTTCTTCTTGTCTTCAACGTTTGATTATATCATTTGGTAATCATTTCGCTGTCCCTTCCGACCTGCTCTCCTTGCCGAAAGTCTATGTTGTAGCTTACCTTGTTCAGGGTAAGGGGATCCTGTTCCAACAGGGAGGTGTTGTCGTAATAAATGCTGTGATGGGCTGCATTAATGATGATATGCAGTGGCAATAACTTTGCAGATCTTTGTCTGCTGATGTGGCTCGTCCTTCACTTGTCATGTGTCTGAATGTCATTGGCTCTTTATGCCATGTTGGATTCCAGCTGTTCTAGACCTCACCAGCTAAGTTATGTATTGGGCTCCAAGTGATGGGCTTGGGTTGTTTATAGTGATTTATGGTCTTTATGGGCTTGTGCACGTCAAATATTATAGTATGTCTAGTTGTAAAATTACTACTAATTTAACTTATCCAATATTTTCTTTTCATGATAACACTACTAATAAATTCAATTTCTTTTGTGACATTGTTGATATGGTCAACAAAATTCTACAAATGATTTATGCATTTATATATTTATTACTTTTAAATAATCCACATTTAGTTAAGACATAATAAAAATATTGGGTAAATTATAAATACATCCCTAAGATTTGATTAAAATATGAATCGCCTCCTGGGATTTTGAAAATTACATTTCAATCTCTAAGGTTTCTAATTTCATAACAAATCTCCCATTTTATTAATGAATCATCAAGTCAATTAACAGTTTTTAATGATGTTAAAAATATGTTTTAATAATAATTTAAGTAATTTTATTATTGTATAGGAGGACAATTATGAATTTCATTTCTTTAGTTAATTCTGTTAAATAAAAAATTTTAATAAGAGACTTTTTATAATTTTTTAAACCACATAAGATAATCTATATTTTAAACAAATCTCAAAAATATATTTATAATTTAACCGAAAATATTTTATTAATACCTTATTTTTTGGATAAAACTTGGGACTGGAGGCCACTGATTCCTACCTATCGTCCGGACATATCTTGCTCTTTTTTTGTACTTTTTGTACACTTTTTTAAATGGCTCAATAACATTTCGTTTGTAAACAGTTTATTTTAATAATTTTTAATTAAAATATAAGGTAAAAAAAATAATATATTTAGAATAATTTTTTAATTTTTTGTAAAAAAATATACAAAATGTAGAGAGAAAATGAATTTTTTGACTTTTTAATACAAGTTATACATTTTTTAATTTTTTTAATATCTTTTAAGTTAAAACAGACATATGCCACACAAGGCTAAATTATTTGTTTTGCTCCAATAATTTTTAAAAATATTGATAAGTTAAAAAAGAAATGAAACTTAAATAAATAAGCTTAACCAATGAAACAAGTAGTTTTTTTTTAAAAAAAATATTCAAGAAAATAAAATTATTTATCAAAGTAACTCACTTTTTAAACTATTTATTAAACTATCCTACTTTTTTAAAAACCACAAATTCAAAATGCGATTTCATCATGAAATCATATGTTCAAAATGCAATTCCATGATGAAATCACATTTTGAATATACAATTTTATATTAACTTGACTTGCTGATGTGTAAATGTGAGTTATGTCAATATGAAATCACATGTTCAAGATGTGATGTCACCACGAAATTGTATTTTGAACTTGCGATTTTAAAAAATGGGTTAGTTTAATAAATAGTTTAAAAAGTTAATTATTTACATAAATAGTTTTTTTTTTTTTTGAAATTTTCACAAAAAAAAAAAAAAAAACTCACAAGACAAGTGTAAAGTCATTAGAGTATGAGTTTTATATTCATCCTGATGTTGCCTCAAAGAATAATGAAATAGTAAGACAATGATATATCATTTTTTTAAACTCGTTTTTAATATTTTTTACATTTTAAAAAAAAAATCATCTTGACAATTATAAGAGAAGGAAGACATGTTAAAAAAGTGTGAATGTTGTTTTTCTTAAAATTTTAAAATGAAATTGGGTTTGGAGGATTAAAAAATATATATTTTGAAGGGAACAATACACATGGATCACGCATAAATACACCACCCCCAGTATGATAATATAAAAAATAAAATAAAAAAAATTGAAAATAAATCTTTTTGTTAAAATTATAATCATGGATTTTTTAATTCATAAATGAATACCTGTGTATCCGTCGTGTACTGTGCGAATTTTGTCAATCCCATGATCGGGTAAGAGCATCTTTAACGGTGCATTAATTTTTTTTATTAAATTGGAGTAAAATTTTTCTTTGATATGTGTTTCAATGAAAATTTTTAGAATTTCATCAAACCACCGGTTGATCAACCAGTGTAATTTTTTCATAAATTTTTGCCTTCAGGTGGTCAGTCGGAGGGACGACGGAGAGAATATCTAAGGAGATATCCGGCAACGGCAATGAACAGTGATTTGATGAAAGACACATTGGGCCTCAGTTTGATGAAAGAAAAGTGAAATTCTCGATTTGATACCTATTTGATGAAACCGTTGGAGCAAGAAAATGAGCAATTTTTCATCAAATTCAAATTTGATGAAAAGTTTGAGTAATTATTAGAGATGGTCTAAGAAGGCAGAAAGAAAAAATCAATTTATTGATGTAGTAGTTTATTTTGGGGCAAATTACATATAACCCCCTGAGGTTTAGCAAAATTACAGATATCCCCATGAGATTTGAGAAATTATAGATACTCCCTGAAGGTAATATTTGCATAGCAAATTAGGAGGCAAATTGTTATGAAAATATAAACCTCAGGGGGCAATTTGTTATGAAAATATAAACCTCAGGGGTATCTGTAATTTAGCTAAATCTCGAGGGAGGTATATGTAATTTGCCCTTTATTTTAATTATATTATCTCTCTATTTTTCCTTATATTTTTTCATAATAATAAGTCAATAAACTTTAAAAAAAAAAAAAAAAAAAAAAACTTCCCAAGGTAGGCCTAACGCAAGGACAGTTTTGTGTCCCTGTCAACATTACATTTGTTAAATATATTTATATATGTTTTATAATTTAATTTAATTTAAATATAATAAAATTAAAATATTAAATATTATTATTTTCTATCTTACATTTTTTATTACCATCACTTATAAATTATTATTCATAATATAACATATTAATTTTTATTTTTATTAGTATTATAACTCTTTAAGTTACAAAATCAACTTTATCTTACTCTGTCGTGTCCCTAATTTGCCCGGGAATAAAGCTTCGTCGCTCGAAAATGTTGCCCCCTAATCCCCCGAAATTTAGAAACGACGTCGTTTCTAACACTTTTCCTTCCATGAATTCACAGACGAGAGAAAGAGAAGCGAGGGAAAGAGGAGAGAAAGAGAGAAAGAGAAGAGGGAATGGAAAGCAGCAGGTCCGCCGTCGTCGAGCAGCTCCGATCGTCGCAGCCCTGCCCCTTGCAGCCCCTGCCTCTGCCGTCGCAGCCCCGCCCCATTTGTTGGGCCCCCTCCAGTCCTTCCTCCTCCCTCCTCCCTCCTCCTTCTTCTTCTTCTTCTTCTTCTTCCATTTCCATCTTCTGATCTGCAAAAAAAAAAAACAAAACAAAACAAAAAATCAAAAACGGTGCCGTATTGGAATTAGGGGGATTCGGGGGGGAGCTTTCGAGCTCCCTAGCATTGCTCTTTGCCCGGCCTTATCACTTCTTTAATGCCTCGATTCCAATATGACTTTGGACGGGTGAGACACTACAAAACC
Organism: Camellia japonica; assembly: GCA_030407325.1. Taxonomy (NCBI): domain Eukaryota; kingdom Viridiplantae; phylum Streptophyta; class Magnoliopsida; order Ericales; family Theaceae; genus Camellia; species Camellia japonica. The sequence goes on along the minus strand of JAPPVO010000002.1, from coordinate 174,671,080 downwards.
GTCCCACCTCAATATGATTTTGGACGAGATGAGACACTATTCAAAAATAAATAAATTGCACGGTAGTGACCGTTGTGCAGTTCATGAAAATTATTTTAAATTTTATTTTCATCATTTGAATTGTTCAATTTTTAAAGAACATTGAGTAAAATATATCTGTAAAAAATCAAGTTGATCGGATATCAATAGACCCTTTATCAACTCAAATTTGTATATATAAAAAATAAATATATAAGTATTAAACTGAACACAACTGTGAGTTGATGAGGGATTTATCGATATTTGATTAACTTGATTTTTTACAGATATATTCTTTAAAAATTAAACGGTCCGAATGATAAAAATAAAATCCGAAATAATTCGCATGAATCACACAACAGTCAATAGTACACAAACCACACAACAGTAACTTCAACCCCCTGTATATAAACTTATCCCGTTCTGTGTTCTGGAACCGCATGTAATACTTAACAAGTACCCAAATAATTGTTCATAGGAAAATGTTTCAAACCATTAAAAAAAATCAATTTAACCCACTATGATATAATACATTAGCTGTCAATTTTTAATTTGTTACATATCTTATTATATGAGGCTCAATTATATTATTATATCATTGTAGGTGAATTTTGTTATGACCCAAACCCGGTACTCGGAGGTTCGACATCGTGACAAGATAGTAATTGAAATCATAACAAATTAATAGTGCATCGGAGTAAAATAAAAGGGTACCCAAATCTTCATCTAAGTATAACAAAAATGTATACATTGGAGCTTTTATTCGATTGCAATATCCGAGTTGTACTATGGCTACAAAGTGTCTTGTGCCTACCCCATGTACTGGTTTTGACACGTCACCTAAAAGTGGTTAACAGCTATAAGCACATGGCAGAGTGAGAAATATTATACAGTGAGCATAAGGGTACAAAAATTACCATGGATAATTATTTCAGCTAAAACATTAACATAACTTAATTTGAATAAATAACTTATTCAATGTGGCAGAAACTGAAATATAGAAATTATGTAAATAAATAACCACAACCACGGTACAGAACAAAACAAAACAGAGGTTACTGGAGTGACAATCAGAACGAGATCAATGGGTCCATGACAAACAGAGAACCACAAAGTGGCCAAACAGAGGCCAATGGTTATTTAAATCTCCCAAAGCATGGAACTCCCGTGATGATGTTTACAAAAATAATTAATTACAAAATCATTGTCAAATAATTTTTAAAATTTAAACAAACATATTTATGGGTTTCATTTTAAGAAAATAAAGTTCAGAAAATAATTAACGTAATTGACACATAAATATAAGTTATAAAACATAAATTATATAAATAAATTAGAATAATTTAAAATATACGTAAAATATATTATAGTGACTCAAAATATAATAATATAACTCATTTTAATATCAATACTTACAATTTTCTTTCTATGCTGGCTTTACGAGGCCCCATTTCCTTAATCCTTTGTCTTGTTAATTTTCTTTTGTGTTTGTTGGCCTTCAATTCACCCCTTGTGTACTTGGAGTCCGGATCTTCGGTGGCACTTTCCTGTAGCATTTCCCTGTCGCCCTCCAAAACGACATCGTTTTGGAGGATTTTTTTTTTTTTTTTTTCCGTCTTTCTCTTTATTTCTTTCTTTCTTCTGATCAACACTCAACACTGGGCTCCATCTGAGTCTGAAACCGTCGGCCATGTCTCCATTGTAAGTACTGGGTAGAATGATATCTCTCTTTCATTCTCTATTTCTCTTCTCCTATTTATTCTCCATCGCTTGTTCTGTGTTCGTTCACATCTAATCGACCTTCCAACTTCTCTGAACCGTTCGATCTCCGTAAAGAGGATGCAGGGAACCAGTTGTTGTTCGGCCTGAATAAGACATATACCTTCGCCGACGATGCAACGGCGAGATGAGACAGATCAATTTGATGGATTCAATTTTTGTTGTATTTTTGACACCCAGAATTTTAATCAAATGAATTTGTAAATATTCGGAGCAATACATTGAAAATCTAGAATTAGAAGAAATAAAATTCAAAATTTTAACCAGTTCCATTAAGATTGTAAGGTTTAACTCTTTTTCTTTTCCCCCCTTCTTTTGAACATCAGATTCTAAACTGATAATCAAATATTTTGAGTTTTACAATATATATATATATATATTATAATAATGACACTTGTAATGGGTGTTGTGATTCTGCAAACAGATCATTTGCAATTTGTAATATTAAGTGGTTTATTGGGTGTGGATTTTTTTCGTTTGATCTCTTGATGCTGCCCACACTGGAGAATCCAATTCCATATTCTAATGAAGTACATTCACAGGTTTAATAACATGATTCTTGTGAATCCTTGGAGAATTTTAAAGAACAAATTGAAACCAAGTCGCTGAATCTGGGTTTACCGAGGGATTGAGAGAGAATAAAAGGGAATCGGTTGTCATTGTAGCCATAGTCGCCGGAAAAGTAGAGAGGAGAGAAGTAATTGAAGAGTCAAACAAAAGTGGAAAGAAACAAAGAAAGAGAAAGACAGGAAAAAAAAAAAAAAAAAAAAAAAAATCCTCCAAAACGACGTCGTTTTGGAGGGCTATAGGAAAATGCAACAGGAAAGTACCACCGAAGATCCGGACTCTGTGTACTTGAGCTTTTTACAAGGTGACTCACCCCTTATTTTACTATCTTCTTTCACTCATCTATAGGATTCACACATTTACACAATAGGCATAGGTGGCTTTTTCTTTAGGTGCCCAACGTAGAGTGCACCTTTCACCGTATTTCCTTTTTGGCCTCAATTTTTATCATAATTTTGTAATTGTGTTGTTTTAGCCCCAAATAATTATATTAATCATACTTTGAGTAAACAAATGCCAAATTAAATTACACCTTAGCACGTACAGCTATGTAATTGTTTATATTATAATATTCTTATTATTCAATACTTGCACAATAATTCCTAATGTAAATTAAATTTCACTTTATCACATATCATCATAAAATTAATATTTATTTTATTATTACAGACTATATTATTATTATTCTCATTAATAATAGGATAAATTGCACTGACACCCCCTGAGGTTTAGGTTTATTACAATTCTCCCCTCACATTTTGGAAATTACATCTCTTCTCTGAAGTTTAAAGTTTCATTATAGATTCCCCCATTCAACAATTTATTTTTTTAAATACTAATTTTGCCCTCATTAGGTAAATTACATTGACACCCCTCATATTTTAGAAATTACAATCCCCTCCCCAAGGTTTAAAGTAGCATTACCAATTGCTCCCTCGGTTAGTATTAGTTGAAAAAAAATTCATTAAAAAAAATTAATTGGAAAAAAATTATTTGAAAAAAAAATTAATTGAAAAAAATTTTGTTAGTAAAATTTTTAAATTTTTGTTTAAAAATCAACATAAACTCATTTTTGAATTTACGTTTTTTTCTCAAATTTACAAACTGAGACAACCATTTATAAATTAAAAAAAGTATCAAACAAATTTTTATGACATTTTAAAAAAATTTTGTAAATATAAATTAAAAATTGAAAACGAAATGGTTACCACACAGGCCTCAGATGGTAAAAATGTTGTAAAATTAACAAATAATTAAATAAGTTACCAACGTAAGAAATGACTTATTAAAAGATTCTTAGGTTACGTATGGTTTGATTTTTAGAATTTTTTTAAAAAAAATTAAAAATTAATTTGGTTAAGGAATAAAAAATAAAAAATAATTATCATTTAAGGGTAAAAAATAATTATCATTTTAACTTTTGGGTAGGTTATATACATACGTATGGTTGTTTCAATTTAATTTATAAAAAAATATTTCTAACCACTCGAAAGATAAAAATTATATAAAAATGATAATTATTTTTTATTTTTTATTTCTTAACCAAAATAATTTTTAATTTTTAATTTTTTTAAAAAAAAAATTTAAAAATCAAACCATACATAGCCTAAGAATCTTTTGATAAGTAATTTCTTACGTCGGCAACTTATTTAATTATTTGTAAATTTTACGACATTTTTACCATCTAAAACTTGTTCGGTAACCATTTCGTTTTCAGTTTTCAATTTTCAATTTATATTTATAAAAATTTTAAAAAATGTCATAAAAACTTGTTTGATAATTTTTTTGGTTTATAAATGGTGGTATCAGTTTGTAAATTTGAGGAAAAAACATAAATTCAAAAAATGATCTTACGTTAGTTTTTAAACAGAAATTTAAAAATTTTACTAACAAAATTTTTTTTCAAATAATTTTTTTTTTCAAATAATTTTTTTTCCAATTAATTTTTTTTTCAATGAATTTTTTTTCCAACTAATACTAACCGAGGGGGCAATTGGTAATGCTAATTTAAATCTTAGGGAGGGGATTGTAATTTCTAAAATGTGAGGGCTGTCAATGTAATTTACTCAATGAGGGCAAATTTGGTATTTAAAAAAAAATTTGCTGAAGGGGGGAATCTGTAATGAAACTTTAAACCTCAGGAGGGAGATGTAATTTCCAAAAGGTGAGGGGAGAAATTGTAATAAACGTAAACCTCAGGGGGTGTTAGTGTAATTTACCCTTAATAATAATATTAAACTCTCATATGGTCCGATACTCGAAATTAAAATAATTCAATAAGTCAATTTTACCTTATTGAGAATTTCACAATTAAATTATAATAAGAATTATGTAAATGTAAAATATTATACGTGGTGGGGTCGTCACAAATTTAAAAGCCTAAATTGCGGTTAGGTAACATTTCTATTGTTCATATATTTATGGGCAAATTATATGTTATCCCCTTAACTATGGTGTCACGACCCAAACCCGCCCCTATGGGTTTAGCACCGTAATCGGCCAGTAATCCGTGATTACCGAAGGCCTGTTTAACAGTAATACAGAGTACAGGGGTTGGCGGAAGCCAAAACAGTAAATGAAAGATATCCAATGAGCTGCGACAGTCTGTATGCAAAAAGACTTTTTATAACATATTCACATTGGAACAAAGACAGTATGTACATACATCATATACAGGCATTCAGGTTAGGAACCAAATCCCTACCATAACAGTACAATACAAGTCTATACAGTATTACAAAACAGAGACAGAAGGGTGAGTTGAGACACCCCAAAAAGCCTAAGCTTGAATACACTTGGAACCTCGCAGTGAGGCACGTTGGTTGTCTTGACAAAAAGGGAGTTAAACCCAATGCTCCTAGCTCCGATCCGGTGCCTAGACACCTACATATATATATAAACAGTGAGCTAAAGCCCAGTGAATAACATATGCGTAAAGAGGTTAAGAATGAATGTCATTTCAGTATTTAAAACAGTCAGTTATAATAGTATATCAGTCATTCAGTCATATGTGGTACATCCTATAGCAAAACAGTACAGTAGGTCTTAACAGACCGAACAGTCAATTGATGGCCATCATATCAATAAACAGTAGTGGTTCCAACATGAGAATCGACAGAGATCTCTGTAACAGTAACAGTAACAGTACAGTAACAGTAAATTGCTATGGATGCCACGAATACAGTTCGCAAATAGGACAAACATTCATTTAGTAAGAAATATCATTTCAGAAAGCAGTACAGTTGGTCATTCAGAAAATATTCATGATTGAATATATCTTTACAACATTGTTACTCACAGAGTTCTAGGCTATAGATAGGCTAGTGAGCGTCATCAGATGCCAACCTTTCACAGTTACAGGATGAACACACACTAAGTTGCACGTTTGGGAGACAATAACTTAGTCCCTATTTGACTCGGTGTGGTTCTATAGCATTATCCTCGTTAAGATGCCTTAAACTAGGCCTAGGAATGCCTAGGATGGAATGAGGATGCAAAGATGCACTTTAAAACACTTTTCAAATTTTTACTGAAACAGGGGTCTCGTTCGAGCGTGGCTTTCTTCGCTCGAGCGGACATGCAAACAAAAGAGATACGCTCGAGCGTGACTTTCCTCGCTCGAGCGGACTGCAAAAGTACTGGATGCATGAAATTCACGCTCGACGGGCGCTCGACCCCCACTCGAGCGTGAGACACAAGTCCTCGCTCGAGCGTGCATTCCCTCGCTCGAGCGGACTATAAACACATGCAAAGTACTGGATACACACATTTCACGCTCGAGCGTTACTTTCCCCGCTCGAGCAGATTGCATGAACTCAGAGTGTACGCTCGAGCGTGGAGGTCCCCGCTCGAGCGTGGATCCAAAATCTGGAATTTCCAGATTTGTCTCCAAGCATGGAACTCAACATTTAAAGCATCAAATTCAATCTTTTTGGGCTAATTTTCTAGAAAACACTTTAAAACTCATAATATGACATGTTTCAAAGATCAATTTGCAAAATCAAAGCCCAAAGGTAGTTCAATTGAACCCATTTCCAAACAAAACTTCAAGAACATGATGTACATGTGCAACATGCATGAATTTAATCAATTTCAAAGCTTCTAATACAAGAACAAATGAGAATAAACTTCCAAAAACATGATGAATTCATGAACTATAATCAAGATATGGACATGCATGTAGCAATTTCCATGAAAACAACCTCAAAATGCTAGAACATGTACATGCATGCATGATTCAAGCTTCAATTCAACATTGTGAACCAATTCTAGACTCTAATCACCAAACTTCCATGAAACATGCAAGATACAACTTAAATACAAGTTCAAAAAGATGATTCTCCTACCTTAGGTCCTCAATTTCAAGAATGGAAGCTCAATTTGCTATTATCCTTCAATTCCTCCAAATTTCAAGCCAAGATTTCAAGATGAATCAATTCTCTCCCAAGACACACTCTCTCTCTCTCTCTCTCTCTCTCTCTCGGTTTTGGTCTTGAATAATGGTTGAAGAGGTGCTAAGGCTAACATATATGAGTCAACTAATGGTCCTAGAATAATCCACTAAGTGGCAAAAGAGTAATAAACATAACTAGTGTAATTTAACATTATTTAATCTAATTTAATCAAACCAAATCAAATTTCAATTAAACATATCATAAAATCACATAAATTCTAATTAACACAAAACACTAATCAGTTCCGGATTCAGCCGTCGATAAGGCCTTCAATTTGCAGTTTAAAACATAAAATATGAATAGATCATTAGCAGTCAAACAGATAGACATGCATTCAAACTAATACACTCAATCAATCAGTTCAGAATGTCAGTCAAATCAGTTACTTAATCATGTTCAGTCATAGTTTAGCAGTAATCAGTGGTATTATCAGTAAACAGTGGTGAGGGTTGTCACAGTCTCCCTCCTTACAAAGAGTTTGGTCCTCCAAACTCGAATTACCTTCATTTTGGAAGAATACCGGATCTAGAGGGAACAGTTCAGGATATCTCTTGATCATATCGTCTTCTCTTTCCCAAGTGGCATATACACTACCATGGTTTCGCCAATCAACTTTCACTAACGGAATTTCTTTGTTCCTTAACTTCTTGATCTGTCTGTTTACAATCTGAATAGGCCGTTCTTTATAAGTGTAGTCATCACTTAGCACTACACGAGTAGGCTCAATAACATGAAAGGGATCCCGAAGATAATCCCTCAACATTGAAATATAGAAGACATTATGCAGATGCTCCATTTCAAGAGGAAGCGCTACTTGATACGCCACCGGATTAATCTTTTCAATGATTTCGTACGGTCCGACATATCTCGGTGCTAGCTTACCCTTGACTCAAAAACGAGTCTGGCCTTTGATCGGTGTCACTTTAACAAAAACATGATCACCTACTTCATATTCTCTGTCTCGCCTTCGGACATCCGCATAACTTTTCTGCCGGCTCTGTGCGGTTTTCAATCTCTGTTGAATTAGTTTCACTTTTTCAGTAGTTTCGTGTACAATTTCGGGCCCAAGCAAAGGCCCATCTCCAACTTCTGCCCAACAAATTGGAGATCGAAATTTCCTGCCATACAAAGCCTCGAAAGGCGCCATACCAATGCTTGAATGAAAACTGTTGTTGTAGGCGAATTCAGCCAACGGTAAGTGGCTTTCCCAATTTCCCTGAAAATCAAGGACACACATTCTCAGTAAATCCTCCAGAGTCTGGATGGTTCTTTTTGACTGGCCATCTGTCTGAGGATGGTATGCACTACTCAGTCTCAGTTCAGTACCCAATGTAGTTTGCAGACTTTGCCAAAATCTCGATGTAAACTTTAAGTCCCTATCAGAAACAATGGACACAGGCACTCCATGCAATCTAACAATGTCATCGATATAGAGTATAGCCAATTTGTCCGCATTATAAATTGTTTTGACAGGTAAGAAGTGAGCAGATTTAGTCAGTCTATCAACAATAACCCAAATTGAGTCCATACCTTTACTAGAGCGAGGTAAACCAACAATAAAATCCATAGTGATATGTTCCCATTTCCACTCCGGTATCGGTAAAGGTTGTAGTAAGCCTGCAGGTTGTTGATGTTCGGCTTTAACTTGTTGGCAATGAAGACATTTCGACACAAAGTTAGCAATCTCTTTCTTCATTCTCGGTGTAGCACGTCCGCGGGAGACCTCGAATGCTACAGTTCGGACTCCCTTTTGTGTCGCGGTTCTAAATCTGAACCAAAGAGTCCAAATCCGGCAAATCGTTTTGAAGAAAAACAGATTTTTGAAAAAGTAGTGCCAAACATGGACTGCTTTGCCAGATTACAGAGTCGCCACCTAAATATTTTAAAATGGGAAATTTAGGAAACCCTGACTCGGTGCCGAAGGCCACATATCCGTCATCACCAAAGTGGTCTTGGCTCGGGAGCTTGGGTACGATCGGGGAAGGTCAGCTATGAGCACCCCCTCTCGCCCGGTCCGAAGACCGGCCTCTACTAACCGTGATATCCGTTTTTGAAAACTTTATGCGTTCTTATTCCGGTTATTAACCTAGAATTACTATGTGATGCGCACAACACAAAAGTATAGACTAGATTGCCTAACTTGGAAATAAACATTGCATATCCGTTTTGTCTCGAAAAACGTGTTGTTTTTTTTTGCTACTCGCAAGTAGGCTAAAATACGGATTTCAATGAGTTTTCCAACTCACGCAATCCAACCTCCACCCGCAGGCATTCAAACAGTAATATCACATAAGCGTTTAGCCGCATGGCAATCCTATTATCATGTTGAACATTCACACGCATGCGATATGCTAAAGCAATAAAAACTTACATCGTACTCCGTGCCAAAACAGTAAACTAGTTAGCAAACATGCATGACCTAGTTCATGTTAAGTGGCTAATGTAACACATACAGGAGTGTAATCTAAACAGGCTCGGCTAACCCTAAACATGGCACATGAGATGCAACAACTATCACGTATTCAATTTTGAATTGAAATTACGATGCAGTTTGCATGATGTGCCGGGCCCTGATGCATGTAAACAAATGCATGAATGCACGCATGCATTGCATAAGGTATGCTAATTTAAAATGCCCTAGTTTACCACTGTAAGCGGATAAATAAAAGGGTTAGAAAGAAAGGAGGATTGGAAGACATACATGCCCACACACCCACACTTATTACAAAACATGCCCTCACACGGAGAGACCAAAATAATAATACAGTCCGGAAATAATACAGTCCAAAAATATTACAGTCCAAAAGAAAGAATGGATTATTACAAAATTCTAATTATTAAAATTAAATCAAGTAATTAAAAGAACGGGGGCCTCAGCCCTGCCTCGGGATGTGCGAATGATGCATGCTCGTTGCGACTTGCCCGGAAAAGCCTACACCGTGCCACTGCTGCCTCTGTTTTTGCTGCCCTGCCTCTCCAAAAATTACCAAAGTCCCAGGGATCCTTCCTTGTGTGCTACTGAGTGCCACCGGCTGGAGTGAGTTAACATCGGCTGCTTGTAGTGGCCACCGGCTGCAAAATATTATATCGGCCAGAGATATAGTGCCGGTCGGCACTCTTTCCTGCCGGTCGGCACAAAGTTCCTGCAGAAGACAGTTGACAGCAGCAGCAGACAGCAGTGCATGGTATTGGATTTTTGGACATATTTATGCATGGCCAATGCTTCTCTCTCATGAATGGGACTCAAGGGAGCCTGGCTCTTGGTTCTAGGGCTATCAATTTTGCACTTTGGTGCATGATAGCCTAAGAACCAAGGTTGCATTTTCAATGGAAAAATGCATGCAAACAAACAAATGAAACCAAAACCTTATCATGCTTAAGGTCAAAGGCCTTGGTGACTTGGGGAATGGAGGTGTGTTTTGCCACTTGAAGTGCAAACACCCCTCACTTTCCACACTTGGTTTGACACCCCAAACCAAGTAATGAAATGCATGTATGCAACATGGCTCGATGATGCAATCTAATAATGCAACTTTCATGTTAAGTATGCAATGCCAATCATGCAAGATGCAACATGCAATGTTAACATGAACAAGTCAAACAATGGGGCCAACATTTCACAACACTTAGTTAATCAAACATGCAACAATCATAAAGCAAGCATGCCATGGATTAAGCTCAATGAGGCAGTCCTCAAAACTCCCTAAATCAGTGGCAAAATGTGCCTCAAAACATGAACAAAATGCTACACAAGCATGCAAGCTATAAGGCTCAAGGCTAAGGCACAAAGTGAGACATTGAATCACCACTTAACAAGACCAAACATGGCACATGTGAGGCAACCAAAACAGGTTTTTAGCATACAAAATAGCACCCAAACCCCCTTCATGGCATCCCTGAAAATGCACTAAACATGTAAGCATGCAAAGGCCTACTTCAAAGCATACAAGAGCACACCCTTAAAGTATGAACTACGCCACATATGCCAACATACAAACATGACTAATGGACTGGAATAGGGTCTAATATGATGCCAAATCATGGGATAAAGTCAAGTTAAGCATGCTATAACTCCATACAAGCAAGGCCTACAAGTCAACAAACAAGGCAACCATGCTAAGCATGCCAAACATGGCCAAAACAGTGGCTCACAGCCCTTATGCATGACAAGATGATACTCATATTTTCATAAAATCAAGCTAAAACATGCGAGAAATATGGCTTGGACATATGGCATGCTTTTAGGCATAAAAAAGCATTTCAAAGGAAGTATGAGAAGCATGTTAGAGGCTATAATTCCAACCAAAAACAGAGATCAAACATGACCTAAAACAGCCCAAAAAGTCCTGAAATGAAGCCAAATGCAAACATGCACACATGCTATGCTATGAGCTCGAAACAAAGGCAAACAAAGAGCTAAGGGGAGAGGGGTGTCCCTCCCCTATTTGAGGCTCGAAAATATCATCCTCACCACTGAAAATCCACTGATTTTCAGTGGTGAGAAGATCAAAGAACACCAAAACAAGAAGGCCTAAGAAAAAGGCACCAAAGATGGCCAAACAAGGCTTAAAGTGATGAGGCTTAACTCAAACCATAAAATGACGTTAATGAAGGTTCAAGAACAAGTAAAAACAAGACTTTTTTATCTTAAACACAAACTCAAAAACACAAAGTAAGGAGGGTAGAAAGAGGTTGCAAGAATGGGGAATCTAAAGCAACAAGCTTACCCTTGAAGAATACTTGAAGAACAAAGGTTCCAGCCACCCTCTAGTGATCAAAACCAGCCCAAAACTTCAACAAACAACCTTCCAAGCCTCCTAATCTCGAGCTAGGGTGTAATGGTGTGTGTTTTAGTGCAAAAGTAAGGTAAATCACACTATTTGGTCCCAAAACACACACACACAAGGAGGGAGAAGGGAGATATAGATATATATGGATGTATATCAGAGAATATATGCCTAAGCTCTGGTTTTTGACCTAAAGTTGCTAACCCTAAACAATGGAGATGAATGCAAGTATATATAGGCCAAAAACTAAGCCAAAACTTAATGACTAAGTAAGGCCAAAGGGTTCAAGGGGTGCAAAGGGTTCCTAGCTTCTAAGGGAAGCCAAGACAGCTGGCCAAGCTTCTCCAAGAAGCTTGGCCAAGGGTTCAAGCTTCTAGAAGCTTCAAGGGGGTTCAAAAGGGCAAAGGGTGCAATGTTATGCACGGGGAGGAGTGATGGTGTAATCCAGCTGGCACAGCTGTCATGCACCATCCTCAGAGGGGTTCAGAGGGGTCACCGGCCGGCCAAAACAGTCACCGGCACAAAAAAGTGCCGGCCGGCATCATACAGTGTCGATCGGCCAAGGATCTGGATAAAAGAGTGCCGATGGATACTAGGGAGAGCCGGTGGAGGTGTGAGGCAGCCGGTGGGTTCTAGGGATGGCTAACAGGCCTTCCCCTACCCTCAAATGCAAACACACACAAGCCTTGGTGGAAAACCAAGCACAGAACAAAACGGTTAAGAGATCCTGAGGCACGGCGCGCAGTCGGGACCTCCGGGAACTCAAAACGAACACAAACATGGATAATCACCGGGTGTTCAAGCGGTGATGTCCAAGTCTTGAGGACGGTCAAAAATGGGGTGTCTACACCCGGCCACCATAAATTCAGTTTCAAGTCTTGGTACATTTTCGTATTTCCTAGATGGATAGACAATTTTGAATTGTGGCCCTCTTACAGAATTCTTCTTTTCAGTTCAGAATCACTCGGTACACACAACTTTTCCTATAATTTCAACACATTGTTCTCAAATTTGAAATCCGACCTCGGTTTAGATTCTCGTTCATCAATGATCTTTTTCAAAAAGTCATCATGTTGCTGTTTTTCTTTAATTTCCTCAATCAATGCCGGTTGAGTAGAAATAGCGACTAAGGTTCCACCTTGTTCACGTAAAACAATTTCAACCTCAAATTTTTCAAGGTCACATAGTAATTCTTTCTGCCCGGTGAGTAAACAGGCTAAATTTCCAACTGATTTCCGACTCAGTGCATTGGCAACGGTGTTAGCTTTCCCCAAATGGTAATGGTACAAAATTTGTAAGTCATAATCTTTTATCAGTTCTAACCATCCCCGCTGTCTCATGTTCAGTTCTTTCTATGTGAAGAAGTACTTCAAACTCTTGTGGTCTGTATACACCTCACATGTTTCCCCATAAAGGTAGTGACGCCAGATTTTCAATGCAAACACTACTGCAGCAAGTTCCAAGTCATGGGTCAGGTAGTTCTTTTCATGCAGTCTCAGTTGTCGGAAAGCATACGCAATAACTTTACCATTCTGCATTAAAACACATCCCAAACCCTTATAAAAAGCATCACTAAATATAGTATAACCATCCGTACCTGAGGGTAGGGTAAGAATCGGTGCAGTCACAAGTCGAGTCTTTAACTCTTGAAAAGCTGATTCTCTCTGATCGGTCCAGTCAAATGATATCCCCTTTTGAGTCAACTGAGTCAATGGTAAGGCAATCTTGGAGAAGTCTTTCACAAATCTCCTGTAATACCCGGCTAAGCCTAAGAAACTTCGAACCTCAGTAACATTTGTCGGTCTAGGCCAATTCACTACTGCTTCAATTTTCTGCAGATCAACTGAAATTCCATCCTTACTGATTTCGTGTCCCAAAAACATAACATTGTCAAGCCAAAATTCACATTTTGTCAGTTTAGCATATAGTTTCTGTTCTCTTAGGGTCTGTAGGGCAGTTCTCAAATGATGTTCATGTTCTTCTGTGCTTTTGGAATAAATTAAAATGTCATCTATGAAAACAACTACAAATTCATCAAGGTATGGTTTGAAAATTCTGTTCATAAGGTCCATAAATGCAGCAGGTGCATTAGTAACTCCGAAAGGCATAACAAGGAATTTGTAATGTCCATACCTCGTTCGAAAGGCAGTCTTTTCAATGTCCTCTGGTTTGACTTTCAACTGGTGGTATCTAGATCTAAGGTCAATTTTAGAGAAAACCTGAGCACCCTGTAACTAGTCAAACAAATCATCAATTCGAGGTAATGGATATTTGTTTTTCACTATTACCTTGTTCAGTTCACGGTAGTCAATGTAGAGTCTCAATGAGCCGTTTTTCTTTTTCACAAACAAAACTGGAGCACCCCGCGGTGAAGTACTGGGCCTGATGAACTTTTTATCTAGCAGTTCCTGCAGCTGAATTTTCAATTCTTTCAGTTTGGTAAGTGCTATTCTGTAAGGAGCTTTAGATACTGGCTGTGTACCCGGAATCACATCAATGGTGAACTCAATCTCCCTATCAATCAAATCCCCTGGCAAATCATCTGGAAAAACATTTGGGAATTCTCTGACTATAGGAATACTGTTCACATCAGTTTTAGCATCAGTAGGTACAGTCAATACACAACACAGATACCCTTTACACTCATTTTTAATCAGCTTAAAAGCTTTCATGGATGAAATCAGATACCGGGGGGGGGGGTACTACGCTAACTCCGTTAAACACAAATTCAGGCAGTCCAGGTGGACGGAAAACAACTTGTTTTGTTACATAGTCTATGGTAGCATGATATTTTGTTAACCAGTCCATTCCCAATATGACATCAAAGTGATCAATATTCAGAGGTAGTAAATCAATATACAAATGAACATTCCCAACAATAATTTCACATGCAGGGTACATATAAGCACAAGTCATAGATCCTCCAACAGGTGAAGATACAGCTAACAGATAGTTCATAGGTTCCAGTTGTCTATTTAATTTTCGCGAAAAAGCATGTGATACATATGAATGTGTAGACCCCGAATCAATCAGAACATAAGCATTTTGAGTACAGATTGAGAATATACCTGACACAACGGTCTCGGTATTCTGTACATCTCCCGGTACGAGTGCGAACACTCGGCCTTGCCTCATAGGTTCTTTTCCAGTAGCTTTGGGATTAGGTTTTGGTGCAACAGTTGATGCTGCGGCGCTGGCTGCAGCTTTACTATTGCCCTGAGGAGCAGAAGGGCAATCTTTGACCATGTGGCCCACCTTGCCACACCTGTAACAAGCACCAGATATTTTATAGCAAACCCCTTTATGTTTCTTACCACATTCAGAACAGGGCGGTATGAAACCACTTCCCTGACTGGAACTGGTTGTTGACCCTGTATTTTGCTTTTTATTCAATGAACTGTTCTGGCCTTTCTTAAACTTGAAGCCTCGTCTTTTACCACACCACTCGGTCGCTAGTGTTTCAGTATGTTTCAGTGCCTCGATGTTTGACTCAGCCATTATTGCTCGGTCAAGAACATCTATGTATTTCAGTAACTTTAGAACATTTATCCTGTCAAGTATTTCAACATTAAGGCCGCCTTCAAACTTCCTGGCCTTCTTGTAATCAGTATTGAGCATGTGTGGTGCATATCTGGCGAGTTCAATAAACTTCGATTCATACTCTGTTACCGACATGGTGCCTTGTTTCAGTTGTTCAAATTCAGTCACTTTGCGATCCCTGACACACTGAGGGAAGTATTTTTCAAAGAAGGCTTCTTTAAATTGAGCCCAAGTCATAACAGTGTCGGTGTCACAGATAAGCATCTACCACCGTCTAGCTTCCTCTTGCAAAGTAAAGGTAGCCAATAGCACCTTATGTGCTTCAGAAGACGGAAATACCTTGAACAATTTCTCTGTTTCTAGCACCCATGCTTCGGCCTTTAATGGTTCAAGGCCTCCCTGAAAGGATGGTGGTTTCATCTTACTGAACTTCTGTGTTAGAGTAATTATATCATCATTCATATTCAGTTCTGGCCGTACCGGAGGAGGTGCGGGCTGTTGGTTCTGTTGTTGCCTTAAGGCCTCGGTCAGCAATTCAACTGTTCTTTCTAATCTCGCCATTTTGGCGTTAGATGATTTAGTTTCATTGGCATTCCTTGCATTATCCATTTCATTATAGACAATTATGGCAATTATAAACATAGACAGTTGCATACTTAACATATTAACACATATATTCATGTCATGGCCACACACACTTTTTCAATGTTCATGCAATGCCCTATTCACTTTTCTAGGACATCCTATAGCTCATTTGGACACGTGTGTGCGGTATAACTCGTGGTTTGATATCGCTTTGATACCACTCTGTCACGACCCAAATCCGCCCCTGTGGGTTTAGCACCGTAACCGGCTAGTAATCCGTGATTATTGAAAGCCTGCTTAACAGTAATAACAGTAATACAGAGTACAAGGGCTGGCGGAAGCCAAAACAGTAAATGAAAGATGTCCAATGAGCTGCGACAGTCTGTATGCAAAAAGACTTTTTATAACATATTCACATTGGAACAAAGACAGTATGTACATACATCATATGCAGGCATTCAGGTTAGGGACCAAATCCCTACCATAACAGTACAGTACAAGTCTATACAGTATTACAAAACAGAGACAGAAGGGTGAGTTGAGACACCCCAAAAAGCCTAAGCTTGAATACACTTGGAACCTCGCAGTGAGGCACGTTGGTTGGCTTGACAAAAAGGGAGTTAAACCTAACGCTCCTAGCTCGGATCCGGTGCCTGGACACCTACATATATATATATATATAAACAGTGAGTTAAAGCCCAGTGAATAACATATGCGTAAAGAGATTAAGAATGAATGTCCTTTCAGTATTTAAAACAGTCAGTTATAACAGTATATCAGTCATTCAGTTATATGTGGTACATCCTATAGCAAAACAGTACAGTAGGTCTTAACAGACCGAACAGTCAGTTGATGACCATCATATCAGTAAACAGTAGTGGTTCCAACATGGGAACTGACAGAGATCTCTATAACAGTAGCAGTAACAGTACAGTAATAGTAAATTGCTATGGATGCCACGAATACAGTTTACAAATAGGACAAACATTCATTCAGTAAGAAATATCATTTCAGAAAGCAATACAGTTGGTCATTCAGAAAATATTTATGATTGAATATATCTTTACAACATTGTTACTCACAGAGTTCTGGGCTACAGATAGGCTAGTGAGCGTCTTCGGATGCCAACCTTACACAGTTACAGGATGAACACACACTAAGTTGCACGTTTGGGAAACAATAACTTAGTCCCTATTTGACTCGGTGTGGTTCTATAGCATTATCCTCGTTAAGATGCCTTAAACTAGGCCTAGGAATGCCTAGGATGGAATGAGGATGCAAAGATGCACTTTAAAACACTTTTCAAATTTTTGCTGAAACAGGGGTCCCGTTCGAGCGTGGCTTTCTCCGCTCGAGCGGACATGCAGACAAAAGAGATACGCTTGAGCGTGACTTTCCTCGCTCGAGCGGACTGCAAAAGTACTGGATGCATGAAATTCACGTTCGACGGGCGCTTGACCCCCGCTCGAGCGTGAGACACAAGTCCTCGCTCGAGCGTGCATTCCCTCGCTCGAGCGGACTGTAAACACATGCAAAGTATTGGATACATGCATTTCGCGCTCGAGCGTTACTTTCCCCGCTCGAGCAATCTACATGAACTCAGAGTGTACGTTCGAGCGTGGAGGTCCACGCTCGAGCGTGGAGTTCCCCGCTCAAGCATGGATCCAAAATTTGGAATTTCTAGATTTGTCTCCAAGCATGAAACTCAACATTTAAAGCATCAAATTCGATCATTTTGGGCTAATTTTTTAGAAAACACTTTAAAACTCATAATATGACATGTTTCAAAGATCAATTTGCAAAATCAAAGCCCAAAGGTAGTTCAATTGAACCCATTTCCAAACAAAACTTCAAGAACATGATGTACATGCAACATGCATGAATTTAATCAATTTCAAAGCTTCTAATACAAGAACAAATGAGAATAAACTTCCAAAAACATGATGAATTCATGAACTATAATCAAGATATGGATATGCATGTAGCAATTTTCATGAAAACAACCTCAAAATGCTAGAACATGTACATACATGCATGATTCAAGCTTCAATTCAACATTGTGAACCAATTCTAGACTCTAATCACCAAACTTCCATGAAACATACAAGATACAACTTAAATACAAGTTCAAGAAGATGATTCTCCTACCTTAGGTCCTCAATTTCAAGAATGGAAGCTCAATTTGCTATTATCCTTCAATTCCTCCAAATTTCAAGCCAAGATTTCAAGATGAATCAATTCTCTCCCAAGACACACTCTCTCTCTCTCTCTCGGTTTTGGGTCTTGAATAATGGCTGAAGAGGTGCTAAGGTTAACATATATGAGTCAACTAATGGTCCTAGAATAATCCACTAAGTGGCAAAAGAGTAATAAACATAACTAGTGTAATTTAACATTATTTAATCCAATTTAATCATACCAAATCAAATTTCAATTAAACATACCATAAAATCACATAAATTCTAATTAACATAAAACACTAATCAGTTCCGGATTCGGCTGCCGATAAGGCCTTCAATTTGCAGTTTAAAACATAAAACATGAACATATCATTAGCAGTCAAACAGATAGACATGCATTCAAACTAATACACTCAATCAATCAGTTCAGAATGTCAGTCAAATCAGTTACTTAATCATGTTCAGTCGCAGTTTAGCAGTAATCAGTGGTATTATCAGTAAACAGTAGTGAGGATTGTCACATATGGCCATTACCATTTTACTTCTTTTAACAAAAAAATTGATACATTTTCCTCATTTAATATTTTGATTTGTTTTAATCTCAACCTTACATTTTCTTTATGAAAAGATAAGGAAAAAATTGGTGTGACTATACATACCAATTTTATAACTCAGGGTTATTTTGAGTATGATTTATAAATTGTTTTTTATTTATTTATTACAAAAGTACGTACAAAAAAATAAAGAAATAATGTGACCCAAATAAATAAATAAACAATTTATTTATGGAGTTAACAAATGAGTCCTAAAATACTTATTTAAAAAAAAAAAAAAAACTAAGTTATATTCATATATCCAACATATATATTTTTTGTTATTTATTAATGATAAAATAAAAATGTGAATTATATAATCACTTATAAATAAATGTTTTAGTTATAAAACTGAAATGTACCATTCATATGTCACTTTTTCATACCAAAATGTTAACAGCAAGTTAATATTAAAATGAATGAGAAGATAACGGACAAAATGTAAGAAATTTTAATTAGTGGTAAATCGGATTTTTTTTTTTTCAAAGGAAAAAGAAAAGAGAAATTACAAATTAGTGAATATTTGGTAGTGTTTGGTTTACTTTTCAAAACTAATTCTGTTTTTAAATTATGATTTGGATACAACATGTTAACCAAACATATTTTTAAATAGGGTAAATTACACTGACACTCCTAAGGTTTATGTTTATTACAGTTCCTCCTTCACCTTTTGGAAATTACATCTCTCTCCCTGAGGTTTAAAGTTTCATTACAGATTCCCTCATCAGCAATTTAATTTTTTTAAATATCAATTTTGTCCTCACTGGGTAAATTACAATAACACCCCTCATGTTTTAGAAATTACAATCCCCTCCCGTAGGTTTAAAATAGCATTACCAATTGTCTCCTTGGTTAGTATTAGTTGGAAAAAAAATTAATTGAAAAAAATTTTTGTTAATAAAATTTTTAAATTTCTGTTTAAAAACCAACGTAAACTCATTTTTTGAATTTACGTTTTTTTCTTAAATTTACAAACTGAGAGAACAATTTATAAACCAAAAAAATTATCAAACAAGTTTTTATGACATTTTTTAAATTTTTTGTAAATATAAATTGAAATTTGAAAATGAAATAGTTACCAAACAGGCCTTAGATGGTAAAAATGTCGTAAAATTAGCAAATAATTAAATAAGTTACCAACGTAAGCAATGACTTATCAAAAGATTCTTAGGATATGTATGGTTTGATTTTTAGAAATTTTTTTAAATTAAAAATTAATTTGGTTAAGAAATAAAAAATAAAAAATAATTATCATTTAAGGGTAAAAAATAATTATCATTTTAACTTTTGGACAGGTTATATACATACGTATGATTGTTTCAATTTAATTTGTAAAAAATTATTTCTAGCCACTCGAAAGATAAAAATTACATAAAAATGATATTTATTATTTATTTTTTATTTCTTAACCAAATTAATTTTTAATTTTTTTAAAAAAATTCTAAAAATCAAAACCATACATAGCCTAAGAATCTTTTGATAAACCATTTCTTACGTTGGTAACTTATTTAATTATTTGTTAATTTTATGACATTTTTAACATCTAAAGTTTGTTTGGTAACCATTTCGTTTTCAGTTTTCAATTTATATTTACAAAAATTTTAAAAACTGTCATAAAAACTTGTTTGATAAATTTTTTTGTTTATAAATGGTTGTCTCAATTTGTAAATTTGAGGAAAAAACGTAAATTCAAAAAATGAGTTTACGTTGGTTTTTAAACAAAAATTAAAAAATTTTACTAACAAAGTTTTTTTTCAATTAATTTTTTTTTGCAAATAATTTTTTTTCTAATTCATTTTTTTTTTAATGAATTTTTTTTCCAACTAATACTAACCGAGGAGGTAATTGGTAATGCTACTTTAAACCTTAGGGAGGGAATTGTAATTTCTAAAATGTGAGGGATGTCAATGTAATTTCCCAGTGAGGGCAAAATTGGTATTTAAAAAAATTAAATTGCTGAGGGGGGAATCTGTAATGAAACTTTAAATCTCAAGGAGGGAGATATAATTTCTAAAAGGTGAGGGGAGAACTGTAATAAATATAAACCTCAAGGGGTGTTAGTGTAATTTACCCTTTTAAATATAACTCAAAATTACTTTCAAAATTTTTCTATTTATTATTAGGGTAAATTACAAATACACTCCCTGAGATTTGATTAAAATAGGAGTCACTCCCTGTGGTTTTGAAAATTACATTCCACCCCCTGAGGGTTTTAGTTCATAACAAATCGCCCATTTTATTAATAAATCATCAAGTCAATTAACAGTTTTTAATGATGTTAAAAATATGTTTCAATTAATAATTTATGTAATTTTATTATTGCATAAGAGAACAATTATGAACTTCATTTTTTTAATTAATTCTGTTAAATAAAAATTTTTAATAAGAGGGTATTTGTAATTTTTCAAACCACAGAGAACAATCTGTATTTTAAGCAAATCTCAAGGGTATATTTGTAATTTACCCTTATTATTATTATTAATTAATCAATCAATCACTTTTTCTCTCTCATCTTTCCTCTTTCCTGTCACATATGAAAGGAAAGAGAGTATTTGTTATTTTAATGATTAATAAAATGCATCTTATTTTTTGATTGATTAGTAATAATATTAATAATAAGGGTAAATCACAAATACACCCTTTAGGTTTTCTTAAAATATAGATTGGTCCCTGTGGTTTAAAAATTACAAATATTGCCTTATTAGAATTTTTTATTTAACAAAATTAACTAAAAAAATTAAATTCATAATTGCTTTCTTATACAATAATAAAATTACATAAATTATTAATTGAAACATATTTTTAATATTATTAAAAACTGTTAATTGACTTGATGATTTATTAATAAAATGAGCGATTTATTATGAAATTATAAATCTCAGGGGATGGAATGTTTCAAATCTCAGAATATGCCTATTTAAGTATTTTATACGTTTCAAATAATTTTTAATTGTCTACAAATTAATGATGTTAAAAATATATTTCAATTAATAATTTAGGTAATTTTATTATTGTATAAAAGAGCAATTATAAATTTCATTTTTTTAGTTAATTTTGTTAAATAAATTTTTTTAATAAGGGTGTATTTGTAATTTTTCAAACCACAGGAGACAATCTGTATTTTAAATAAATTTCAAAGGTGTAATTGTAATTTACCCTTATTATTATTATTATTATTATTATTTATAATTTTTTAAACTACAGAAGGCAATTTATATTTTAATTTGTATTTTTTTAGTTAGTTTGCACATTTCAAACGTGAATTAGATAAGTGATAGATCAGAATACTACTAGAATCACTCATCGCGTTATCGCTTGAATTGGAGCCCACCTGGTTCAGTTCTTGAACGCGATCGGCTTTGCCATTGACGTACGAAGTTTTACCAAATTAGATTACACCTTAGCACGTATAACTACGTAATTATTTATATTATATTATTCTTATTGTTAAATACTTGCACAATAACTTAGAGCAACTCCAAGGGAAGAGGTAAAATGGGACTGTTAGCTATTTTAGCTCGTATGACCCTAATATTCTCGCTCGTATAACGTAATTTAAATTTCACTTTATCGCATATCATCATAAAATTAATATTTATTTTATTATTACAGACTATATTATTATTATTATTATTCTCATTAACAATAATATTTAATTAAACTCTCATATGGTTTGATACTCGAAATTAAAATAATTCAATTAATCAATTTTACTTTATTGAGAATTCCACAATTAAATTAGAATAAGAATTAAGTAAATGTAAAATATTATACATGGCGGGGTCGTCACAAATTTAGAAGCCTAAATTGTGATTTTGGAACATTTCTATTGTTCATATATTTTATGGGCAAATTATACTTTATCCCCTTAACTATGGGCCATTACCATTTTACTTATTTTAACAAAAAATTGATACATTTTCCTCATTTAATATTTTGATTGTTTTAATTTCAACCTTACATTTTCTTTATGAAAAGATAACGAAAAAATTGGTGTGACTTATATACCAATTTTATAACTAAGAGTTATTTTGAGTATGACTTATAAATTATTTATTATTATTTATTTATTACAAAAGTACGTACAAAAAAATAGAGAAATAATGTGATCCAAATAAGTAAATAAACAATTTATTTATGGAGTTACCAAATGAAATCTGAAAAAGCCTCACGAATATGCAACAAAACATAAATAAAAATAGAAATCAATCTATAAGATGCATTTACCTAATTATACAATTGATTAAGATCATAATCTCTGTATATTTGAGTACATTTAACTATTTTGCAAGTACATTACAAAATCAATTCTACAACATAAAAGGTTGCAGAATCAAATCTAAAAGCCTCAGGAAATCGCTTGCGCATTTCAAATATAAATTAGATAAGTGATACATCAGAATATCACTAGAATCACTCATTACATTATCGCTTGAATTAGAGCCCGATTGGTTCAGTTCTCGAATGCGATTGACTTTGCCATTGACGTCTGAAGTTTTACCAAATTAGATAAGTGATACATCAGAATATCACTGGAATCACTCATTACATTATCGCTTGAATTAGAGCCCGATTGGTTCAGTTCTCGAATGCGATTGACTTTGCCATTGACGTATGAAGTTTTACCAAATTAGATTACAACTTAGCACTTTCTTTTTGTAGTTTTGAAAATTACGTTCCATCTCCTGAGATTTCTAATTTCATAACAAATCGTTTATTTTTATTAAGAAATTATCAAGTCAATTAATAATTTTTAATGATGTTAAAAATATGTTTCAATTAATAATTTAGGTCATTTTATTATTGTATAAGAGCAATTATGAATTTCATTTTTTAGTTAATTCTGTTAAATAAGAAATTCTAATAAGGGGGTATTTGTAATTTTTTAAACCACAGAGAACAATCTGTATTTTAAGTAAAACCTCAAGGGTGTATTTGTAATTTATCCTTATTATTATTATTAATCAATCAATCAATCACTTTTTTTTTTCTCTCTCATCTCTCCTCTTTCCTCTCACATTTATCATATTTTATACATCAACCAATCAAAAATAAATAAAAAAATTACAAATCATCCTAATATTATTTTCAAGACTCATAATCAAACAAATTTAGGGTTGGTTTGGCATAAACTAAGGGTTGGTTTGGGATGTTCTAAAAAAGTATACATTTTGACTTATTAGCTTATATGGGTTGGGTTTGGATTTGGTTTGATGTGATGTGCTAGAAAAGTGATGTGATTTAAATAAGATGATGTGACTTAAATAGGATAGTGACTTTTTGTATTATTTAGGTTATGCCAAACTTGGCCTAAATAATACAAAAAGTCAAAAAGTTACTATCCTATTTAAGTCACATCATCTTATTTAAATCACATCACCTCTCTAACACATCACATCAAACCAATAATACAAAAAGTCAAAAAGTCACTATCCTATTTAAGTCACATCACCTCTCTAACACATCACATCAAACCCAACCCAAATCTAACCCATATAAGCCAATAAGTCAAAAAGTGTACTTTTTTAGAACATCTTATTTAATCTTTTCAAATTATGATTCAAAAACTTAAAATTCAAAACATAATTTCACATTCAAATAATTATTATAAAACTAAACTAAACGGACCCTTTGTATTTTTATGATGATGAAAAAATATCCTGTATTCATGATGCAAGTCTTTTTTCATGTGTGTCTGTATGAGAGGATTCAGAAAAGTTGTTGGAAAATTCGAAGATCCTTGAAGAATAATTCGAATTTTCTAGAAGATGATGAGAGGCTTAGATTCTTCAATAGTTTCAACTAAGAATACAAAAGAAAGGAGATGATGGAAATAAGAGATTGGGTGAAGAAGAAAACAAAGTAGCTAGAGAGAGAATAATGGTAAGGCTCTCCCATGGATCTCCCACTTTCATTCTCAAGGTTGATAATGGAGAATGGAAATTAGTTCTTTTCCTAGAGTTCTCTCTCCAAAATCCATCACTTGTAAAGCTATGGGTGGGTGGGTGCTATTTATAGGCACCTCATGATGTAGGATGGAGCCCATGTGCAAGGCACATGGGAAATATTCTCTCTAACCAACTTGTCCAAGGAGGTGACCTCTCTGAGGATGAGAAAAACCCTGAAGAGGAGATCAACCCCTCGGCGAACCCTTCTTCTTAGCCACACTTAACCAATGATCCCCAATCATTCCAAAGGGTTAGGGGTAGTCCTAGAGAACGACCTGCCGCATAAGGGTTAGGGGTAGTTCAAGAGAACGCCCTGCCACAAATATTGTCGAGTCTCAGGGACCCCCTAGATCGTGCCACCTCGACCCGGGTATAGGCTAGTTTAACCGAAGAGTGAATTTATCTCCACTTACCGTCCTCGGGATCGGGTCCTTTGTTCGAACTCCATTACGTTCATGGTTCTGGTGCGTAGATCCCGGAAATCTCCAAGCCCGCAAGTGTTCTGGGATTCATTAACGGAGCGACTTCTTGATTGCGTTTGAATTCGTTCGAAGCCAAGTGCTTCAGATCTCTAGGTTCGTGGATCCGAATCATTTCGAGTCCGAGTCTGAGTAAGTCTCTAAGTTCGTGTATCCGAACCTTTTCGAGGCTTAGAGCGATTCGGCCCGTTTGATGGCAATAAATCCAGGCTCACCAATCTTGGACTTGCGATAAATTCAGGCCTATCAACCTTGGACTATTGGGCCTAATTAATTTAGTGGGCTTAAATTAACTCCTCTTACAGTGTCAAAATTGCACCAACAACAATTCGGAAAACTATAGAATATTTTTAGAATACTATGTGTTCATACTCCTTAACTAATTATCATTCAATATGCCTATTATATTCCCTAATCACCTAATATAATACCTCACCTAGGGATGGCAATGGATAACTTACCCTGTGGATATCCATGGAGACCCAACCCAAATACATGGGTTTTCCCCTGTTTTTTTTATCCATTGGGTAGGGTAAGTGATATTCTTTAAATATCCACAGGGGATGGGTACCCACTAATTTCCCCATATGTTTTCTTTTTCTCTTTTTTTTTTTTTCACAACCAAAACTAAATATACATTCAATCTTTTTTCTTTTATTTATTTATTTATTTTTTCAGGTTCACAACCAACTCTTTTTTTTTTTTTTAAGATCCACAACCAAAGCTAAATATACATCCAATCTTTTATTTTTATTATTATTTTTTTATTTTTAAGGTTCACAACCATTTTTTTTATTTTTATTTTTAAGATTCACAACCAAAGCTAAATATACATTCAATTTTTTTTCTTTTGTTTTTTTTAAAATTTTTTTTTTAAAGATTCACAACCAAAGCTAAATATACATTCAATCTTATTTTATTTTATTTGGCTCAACAATAAAATCAAATGCACATTAATTAACATTGTCACATTATTCTTGCCAAATTTTATGCATATCTAGAATTTTTAAATTTATTTAAAAAAATTAAGGACACTATCTAGTGCAGGTTTCGGTTTTCTTTTCTATGTTATTTTATTTTGTTATGTATTGTAATTTTCAGAATGGTTTGCTTATTCTGAAATTTCAATTACCGAGTATGAATCTATTTGTTTTATGTTATTACACAATTTATACAAAATATATCTATATATATATGAATGTATTTGAAAATAAGGAAATTGTAGAGAATTGAAATAAGCATGAGTCGTGATTGGTTAGAAAGCATAGGTACAAAGATTTATTTGCTGGAAAAACAAAAAGGGGATACAAAGTCTTACTAAATAATTTTTTTTAAAATAAAAGAAATTTTCTTAGTTATGAACAGATTTAACTGAAATCAGCTTGTTTCCCAATGTTATGCTTCATTTATTTAGATAGAAAATATTTTTTAATGAAAAATATTTTTTAAAAAACTAAAAATATATTTTTTTATATTTGGTGGTGGTGGTGATGGAATGAAGGTGAAAGTAGAGATTGTGACATAGTGGTGGGGTGATGGCAGCAGTGATGATGGTAGTGGCTATGGTGATGGTAGTGTGATAGTGAAGGTGAGAATGGTGGTGATGGTGTTGTGAAATTAGTAAAAATTTAATTGAAAAAATATTTTTTGTTTTTTTAAAAGTAACAAACAACAAAATTCGTAGGGGACTAAAGGAAGAAGATGGAGGATGGATTGGGTGTGGTAAGGCATAGATATCTTGAAATGAGTGGTTCAGATTTGTTAAAAGATATAATTAGATTTTGGATAAATTAAAATGAATGGTTCAAATTTGATAAGAGAAAGATGGTTTAATGTCTAAAATGTCCGTGGCTAAGAGATCAATAAACAATTCCTTGTTTATGCCCTGATGTAATTTAATATGGGTCTTATAACACTTTCTTCAAACAGGTTATTTCACATTTTATTTCTTCAAACAAGCTCTTATAACATTGTAAACAGGTTCTTATAACATGTAGGGGAGAGAGTGAGAGAGAGAGATGGTTGTAATTTTTTTTTAATCTTCCACGTTCTTCCACATTTTTTTTTCAATTACTAAAACTTATTTGATTGTCTCAAAATGATATATTTGATTATTATAAAACAAACTTTTAATTAATTAATTAATGTCTATTTGATTTTGTTATTGAATCAAATAAAATAAAATAAGATTGAATGTATATTTAGTTTTTGTTGTGAACCTTAAAAAAAATAAAAAAAATAAAAAATAAGTTGTTAACATTAAATATATTAAAAAATAAAGAAAAAAGATTGAAGGTATATTTAGCTAAAACCTTAAAAAAAAGAAAAAAAAAAAGAAAAAAAAAAGAAAAGAAAAATTGTTAACATTAAATATATTAAAAAAGATTGAAGGTATATTTAGCTTTTGTTGTGAATCTTAAAAAAAAAAAAAAAAAAAAAAAAAAAAAAAAAAAAAAATTGTTGTTAAACATTAAATATAAAAAATAAAAGTAAAATAAAAATGGGGATTAAAGTGGGTTGGGGAAAATCCAAACCCATTAAGAAATGGGGAGGGTGGTATCCATGGAGAATGAGGAAAATTTATTATAGGGGAATGAGGATGGGGAATTAATATCCACCCCATTAACCCCCATTGCCATCCCTAACCTCACCTACTCTTATTTTTCACTAACCACAATATTATAAAATATTACGTGTTTATATTCTGATATTATTATAATGTAATTATTACTGATTTATAATTTTTGCAAAAAAGGAAAAGAAAAAACAAAAAGGCATTATAGATCCATAAATATTGTGCAAAAATACCCACAACTAGGTATCCATCCACCACATCCAGATCAAAATAGATGAATGAATGTACACACAACACACCACCTCCATGTGAGCCACTTTCTATCACAGCCAACATTTCAAAACATGTTTGTTAGGCTTCTCCTCCTCATCTGCGTGCGTGTCAATACATTTTCAAAACCAAACAAAAACCGTTAATTAAAAAGATCTGAGTTGTGGCGTCAACCGCGACCCTCTCTCCCTCCCTCCCTCCCGCCCTAATCTCAATTTTTTTACTATTCATTCTTTCTGGTACAAAAACCACCTTCAACTCCCTCCTCAAATTCTGAATCTCTCCGATCGATTTCTCGACTCAATTGCCTGATGATTTCCGCCGGAAATCGTCCCTTGGTGTGTTGTTCTTCGCTGGAGTGTGGCTTTTCTGAGGCTTCGTCTCCGAACTTAGGGTTCGTGAAGTTGTCGCTGCCTAATTTTGATTGTAAGAGTTTGGGGTTCCAAAGTACCAATGCGAGATCGAGCTTTTTCGCGCCAGTGAAAGCAATGGAGGGTTCTAAAACTTCGTACGTCAATGGCAAAGCCGATCGCGTCCGAGAACTGAACCAGTCGGGCTCCAATTCAAACGATAACGCGATGAGTGATTCCAGTGGTATTCTGATCTATCACTTATCTAATTTATATTTGAAATGTGCAAACGATTTCGTGAGGCTTTTAGATTTGATTCTACAACCTTTTATGTTGTAGAATTGATTTTGTAATGTACTTGCAAAATAGTTAAATGTACTCAAATGTACGGAGATTCTGATCTTAATCAATTGTATAATTAGGTAAATGCATCTTATAGATTGATTTCTTTTTTTATTTATGTTTTGTTGCATATTCGTGAGGCTTTTTCAGATTTCATTCTACAACATTTTGCAAATGATTGCTTATTTTTTATTGTTTTATGTTTTGAGATCGGCTTTGTAATGTACTTGCAAAATAGTTAATTGTTACTCAAATGTATTGAGATTCTGATTTTAATCGATTGTTTAATTAGGGAAAAGCACCATCCAGGTGTCTACAATTGGGAATTCGACGAACATTGCTTGGCATAAGTGTTCAGTTGAGAAAATTGACAGGCAGGAGTTGCTTCAGCAAAAAGGTTGTGTAATATGGATCACGGGTCTCAGTGGTTCAGGTTTGTATTTTTTTTTTATTGACCATGGCTCGAGCCTTACTATCTATGCTATATGAATTTTTTCATGTGTTTGCTACATTTTGATGTTTGGGATCAAATTGAAGACATGAAGCATAAACTCCAATATATCAAATAGATGATCAACATCCTTATAGTGTGATGATTGTCGTCACTCATGTACTGAGATGATATTTTTATTTATATTCTTTAAATTTCAAGCTGCTTAAAAAGATTGGAGGATGTATCATTTTTGTATTTATAAATGCTCTGCCAAGCAGGCTGGTGATGCCTACTAGGATGTCATGTTCCCCTCATTTATTTTTTCTTTAATGTTTGAAATTGAAATGAAAAATGACAAGTCTGTTGGAAGTCATAAATGTGAAATTCAGGAGTGGATGTAATGGAAATTTTGTAAGCAGACATCATATGCTAGAGATCATAACTAATTACCATTATCTTTACAATAACTAATTAATAAAATGTTTACATAAGAAGATTTGGTTCATTGTGACCACTTTTGAATTGGTTTTAACATGCTGCTAAATTAGACTTCTGTTCAGAATTTGGATATTAGTTCCAATAAAGTGAATACATGAGTTTTCCACCCTTTTTATATGCCTTTCATTTTTTCTTCTTAGAGCTTTAACAAACATATCTTCAATGTTATGCATAAGGAAGGATTACAGTTTTTAAATAAGATTGGTGGCCTTTTTTTAACTTTGGACATTAAGTTAAGTTCTTATCAGCAATAGACATCTTTTCCACTTTATTTAGTTCATTTTCATCTATTTGGAATGAAAAATTGTGCATGTTCACAAAATGACTTAAAATGCGAGTCCATCAAAAGGGCTCTTATATCTTTGTCAAGCCCAAGATGAATTGGGTTGTCATTTATCTCAGTATTTTACTGATACTGAAGGAAATACAAGAACAAGTTTCTGATAACAGCTCTAAGGCACATTTTGGGGAACTTTTAA
This sequence comes from Camellia japonica, assembly GCA_030407325.1. NCBI lineage: Eukaryota > Viridiplantae > Streptophyta > Magnoliopsida > Ericales > Theaceae > Camellia > Camellia japonica. The sequence goes on along the minus strand of JAPPVO010000002.1, from coordinate 174,641,203 downwards.
GTTACAGCAAGAGTTCGATACTTTTTTTATGCAATCTTCTCAATATTATTAGCATTTCTTACCCTGGTATATCTTCTTCCGGTTTACTCCCTATTTTCAAGTAATTGTTAAGACTCATGAACTATTATTTTGTTTTATCATTTTAAATAGTTTGATCTTTAATTTTAGGAAAGAGCACTTTGGCGTGTGCTTTGAGTCGAGGCTTGCACTCCATGGGAAAGCTGACCTACATCCTTGATGGTGACAACGTTCGTCATGGTCTAAATCGCGATCTTGGTTTCAAACCAGAGGATCGGGCAGAAAACATACGAAGAATGGGTGGGTTTTAATGGTCCATCATTTGTACACACTTCATTGCCTAAATTTGCCCTCTTACTCTTTTCTAAAATAGTTCAAATTTCATATTTATGGTTTTCAGGGGAGGTAGCGAGGCTCTTTGCAGATGCTGGAGTTATTTGCATTGCCAGTTTAATATCGCCCTACAAAAAGGACCGAGATGCATGCCGTGCATTACTGCCAGAAGGAGAATTCATTGAGGTTTGTGCTCTGGAAGGATTGAGCATTTGGCTGCATAAGTTGTTAGTGTAGTACTGGTAGAAAGAGGAAGGGGATTTTTGGTATAGAGAAAGGTGCTTCATTGCCTATAATTGATAAAGTCTATAACTCACAGGTGTTTATGGATGTGCCTCTCCATGTATGTGAAGCAAGGGACCCTAAAGGCCTGTATAAGCTTGCACGAGCTGGAAAAATTAAAGGTATCTTCTTGCAGTCTCATTGAAGATTGAAATTCTGAAATCTGAATGATTGTTGTTTCCTTTCACCTTTTTCTTCACTTGATCTGCTGTGTCAGTGTTCTAAACATAATGTTGATGAGCTTGAGATTAAATTTATGGTGTGTCATTTAAAAAGCGTGAGGGCTGTTTCGAAATCTCGTCAAGCCAATGCCACCTCCAGATTGTAAAAAACTTTCTTTCACAATTTTTTTTACAGGTCACTAGCTCTCAGTTTAAAGTGTTCTCTTGTCTTGCAGGTTTTACAGGGATTGATGATCCATATGAGGCACCATTAAATTCTGAGGTGTGTATGCCCTTTAATGAAAGAGATGTTTTTATGTGCCTGAATTCACTCAAACATGTACATTCCAAGGATAGGTTTCATTTAAAACATGAAAATTTCAGGATACACCGATTTACAATATCAAACAATAGTATATATTAGTGAACCAATATGCATCAAGACGAGAGGTCTCGCTGAAATTAATAACTGGAGTCGAAGTTTGGGGCCTTTCTTGTATCAGGGTTGTCTAACATGCCACGGTTTACCTATTGATGTTTAAATAACCCATTTTTGCAGATAGTATTACAACAGAAAGGAGAGGTCTGTGCTTCCCCAAGTGAAATGGCTGAAACAGTGATAGCTTACTTGAAGGAGAAAGGGTATCTAAATGCTAATTTGTGAACAGTGGCCCGAGTTGAATATCTGTCTGTCTACCAGTAACCAAAACATGATATGCAAAATTCCAAATGTCTGCAGGATGGGAAACTTGTTTCCTGTTTCTGTGCTTCGATAGTATGTTGGATGATGTCAGATTAATTGATGTCATATTTGTTGTAATGCCGTTCAAAAGGCATTTTGTGTTTGCTTCAATTGATAGCAATAAATAAGGAAAAGGGTTAGTCAAGTGTGATTCTGTTGATAAAAAAGCTTGTTCAATGGTTGGTAAAACCCGACATGTTCTTATGAATAATTCTGATTCGATGAATTTTAAAATCACATAGCAATTTGTTTTCCTATTAATAAGGTGTTGCAACCTAGCTTCTTGGCAGGACAATATAAAAGGAAAAAAATGCCGTCTCGATGGAGTATACAATCTTGAAAGGTGGTGTTTTTGTTCCTCCACTCCTTTAGACCATATATTTCTAACCCATTTTGTGTGAAAAAAATACATAATAGAAGTATAAGCATGTGCTATAACAATCATTTTAAAGACTATCCTTTTTAATTTGCATTCTCCAGTGAAAAAGTAAAAAAGGATATGGAATCATTTTTTATTATTTTTAAATCAATGTGAAATACAATTTATATCTAACCCAAGTTCCAACTCACCATGCTTTTGAAGGTATTGGAAAAAAAAATCTGTTCATTAAAAAAGATTTGGTTGTCAGATGAGCGGTGGATCTGAATGATGGCGACATCGTCATCCTCCTCTCTCCTCTACGTCGGTGGTGGTGGTGGTTCTCATTAGGCGTAACTGTCTCCGGCAACAGACATTGCGGCGGCCAACAATGGTTGTTCTTATGGGGGGAAGCGGCTTGAGTCTTGAGGGAGAGGTGGCATTTCCAAACAATCCGTTGGGTTGTTTTTAGGATTCAGCATCCTCTCATTGTTTCATTACTTGGCTTCTTACCTGGTGGATTATGGAGCCTACGTTTAGGTCCAATTTCAATGATTCGAACCGTTCACATTTTAAGATCTGTTGATTATATTATACTTGTAAAAAATTAAATTGATCGGATATCAGAAAACATGTGCTTGGATCATCGAACTAAAAACTATTTTTTTAAAAATTTAATAAACAGTGATATTCGATCAACTTGATTTTTCACAAAAATAATATACTTAACAAATCTTAAAATGTGAACGTTTTGAATTATCGAAATTAGGCTTAAAAGTAGGCCCAATAACTTAGCAAGTAGGAAGTCAAGAAAAGAGGGGATCCTGATTCTGTTTGCAGTCCAGATCTGATCTGATTCCCCAGAGAGCGAGACAGAGAGAGAATGGAGAGCAAATAGCAAATACCATTCAATTCAATAATTTTTCTTGTACTACCAAATAGCAATGGAGAGCAATAATAAAAGAGTTTAAATAGGCAACAGTAGTAGTAGTAAACATTAATGTCAAACATCGATGGGGTGTTACAAAGATTTGACACAGAGAGAGTACAATTGAGTTAAAGGTGTAAAATAAATAATCAAAGGAAAGGTATAGGTAATGAACGGCGAGAGAAAGTGTGGTGGAGAGACAAAAAGCAGAAGGCAAGAGCGGTGGTGAGAGCCATCGCAGCAAAGTTCACTGCTTCTAAAATGGCATCGAAACGGCGCTCGTGGAGACCCCAAAGCGTAGTCACGCAGTCCCCAAAACCACCCACCACCGTTGCTAAGAATATCGCCATCTCTCTCTCTCTCTCTCTCTCTCTCTCACGATTCTAAACAGAGATGAGATACAAACCCAGATGACCCAGTAACCAAAACGAACCACGCACACCGGACAACAACTCTAGTCTATAATTGCAATTTGGAAGTTTATTGAGCATACCCATACCCATACCCCACCCACCTCTTTCAATCTCATTTATTACCTAAGTTGATTGGTCCCGCCATTAATCATGGTGTTTGCAACTTACATAAGTGGGTTTGCAACTTGCATAAGTGGGGTGATTTGAGAAGTTAGTTAAAAGTTAATTTTTTTAATTTTTTTTAATATATATATATTTTTATTTTTATGTATAAAAAATGTGAGAGGTAATGTGATATAAAATGAGTTAAAAATTAAAAGTTAATTTGTAGTTGGATTGTCAAATTGTCTCATAATAAATAGCTGTTGGCGTTCACCAAAGAAAATTAAAAAAAAATAATACACTTAGGCCTCGTTTGGGAACATGTTATTTTAGTAACTTTTTAATTTTTTATGAAAAGATGTACAGAAAAATAGAAAGAATGATGTAACAATTTATAGTGATTTTTTGACTTTTGATTAAAACAGAAGGTTGCCAAATGAGGCCTTAATGTGTGTACAAGTTAAATAAATAAATAAAATATTTATTATATATTGTATATAACTCAAATGGTAAAAGTCTAATTTATCAAATTTGTAATCTTAAGTTCAAGTCACACCCTTCTTTATTGTTTTGTTTTGTTTTTGTTTTTGGGTAGATTACAAAAAAAAACCCTAAAGTTTCACGTGTTTTTCAAATTAAACCCTAGGATTCCGATTTCATCAATTTAAACCCTGAATTTTATTATGTGTCACAATTTATGCCGTCCATCCATCTCTGTCTACTGAACTAACAAAGAACTTATTTTTGTAACACATGTCATTCTTACTTGTTATTTCAAAATTAATGTAAAATAAAAATTATTTTTACCATGAACATAATATAGGGGATCAAACCTCCTTATTTCTCAAACTTCACTTTCAGCCATTCATTCTCCAACACTGCCCCTTTCCCCAACCACCCCATTTCCAAGCAACGTCACAAAAATCCCCATTTCCACCATCACTCCTAAATCCTTTCACAGCCACCGGAGAACACACCCATTCCCATACCACCACTGCAACTTGCTGTATAAAACTATGGCAACCCCACCACCGGCATAGCCCAAAATGTCCCCATCAAGCACATCCATTCCTTTACTGACATTTTTTCTTTCTGAAATCGATCGTTCCTTATCATCAACTTCCCTACTATGAAAGCTTCGGTAGAGATCAAACAAAGAGGTTCGAAGGTCTATCTTAGATCGCGAAGGTCAAAGGTAGTCCGCCCCCTCTCTTGGATCCGAACCCCCTCTCTCTTTCTCTCCCTTTCTCACTCTCCTCATATCTCTCTCTTTCTCTCTCTCCCTTTCCCTCAACTCTTATCGTTCGAAGCAACACCGCCTTCATCTACCCTACCATTGTCACCTTAATTTCATAGATGAGTGATGAAATCCTAGCCTTCGCCATCGGAAGGCTGCTGTCGAAACCTTAGCCTCTGTAAGAAGGATGTGTTCTTCAGATCTCTCTGAACTCAGATCTGCATATTTCTAAGACAGATCTAGATATTTTGCCATCAAAAAGCTGCAGTCGAAACCTTAGCCTCTGTGAGACAGATGTGTTCTTCAGATCTCTCTGAACTCGGATCTGCACATTTCGAAGACAGATCTAGATATTTCAAAAATGGATTTAGAGCTCTCTTTTCACTTTTCTTCTTGAGGTTATGGTGGTGATTGTTAGGACCTTACTTATTGTCAATTCTGTGCACAAACTTGGATTTCATTGAGTTGTAATTTTCTTCTATTTTTGGTCTTCCTGCTCGAGCGAGGAACGTGGTGCTTGAGCGGAGTTTCCACCATCGCAATACTTTGGCTTGACTGAAAAAATACTGCATGGTGTGATTTTACGCCCGAGTGCAAGTTCTTACGCTCGAGCTTGAATCCTGATTTGGAACACGCGTTTTAGTGTCCGTGCTTGAGCATCCATTCCCACGCTCGAGCGGACTTCGCGATTTTAGTAGCTATAAAACTGCAAGTTGCTCCAAATCTAGGGTGTGTTTTTTAGATCTTTTTAAAGGGTTTTAGGGTTTTCTTTTCGGGCTATTTTACTGGTTTTCCTTGATATTTGATTGAGTATTGAACTCATATTTTGATAAGCACACATCAAGGAGTTTGGTTGTTCTTCTTTAAGAGTGTTTTTCTTCGGTAGAATCCGAAGATTTAAGCGCAGAGTAATCGAAGGAGTTTGATGTTGTGTGCAGTAGTTGATTCGACAATGGATGTTGTGGATTCAACATCAATTTGATCAATTCCAAGACGAAGGTTGCGGTGAAAGATATACAGATTGTGGAAGACAAATTGACAGCGTTTTGGTAATTTGTTTGGTATATTTGTAATCTTTCTTCTTCAGTAGTGGATTGATTTGTGACATTTCGCTCGTTTTTTTTTTTATCACAATTGAAGGTGTTCCAATAGTGATTTTTTCCACGTAAAAATCCTTTGTGTCTATTTATTGTTTATGAAACAACAATCTAAATTACTTTTGTACGTGCTTGATGATTTAGATTGTGAGTTTTAATTGGTTGGGAATTGACACAATTAAATCTTGGTTTAGTCACGAATCACTTAGGTTTTCTCAATGGTGATGATGATGATGAAACTGGTTTTAATCTGTTCAAAAATATGTTTTGTGTTTTTTTATTTAAAGTTTGGTTTGGTTTGGTATTGCAACAGATAAAAACATATAAAAATTGTTCTTCTGTTGATCAAATGATGATGATGATGATGATGAAATCGATGAAGTCAAAGATTTGGAGCCTTTTATATGGGGCTAATAAAAAATGGCATCGTTTTGGGTAGGTTTTGGTGCCAAAAATGATTTTCTCCGTTATTTCATGAAACAGAGATAGACGGGGGGCTTACATTGTAACACAAAATAAACTCTAGGGTTTTAATTGTCAAAATTAAAAACTTGGGGTTTAAATTGCAAAACACGCAAAACTTTAGGATTTTTATTTTCGTAATTTGTCCTTTTTTTTTGTGAATACAAAAATTGAATACTTGACATAAAAGAAAAAAAGTTTCGAGACATCAAATAGATGCTTACATATATAAAATAGATGCTTGCATATATAATAATATAGAGAGATACGGAGAAAAGTAGTTGCCTGGGTGCTTTATCTATCCTTTTTATTGGCATTTACTTGTAGCATCTGATGATATACTTTATGAGTAATGCTAGAGATTTTAAAAGTTTTACTAAATGTTTCACATGGGTGTGAAATCTATATATATAGATCCCACACCCATGTAAGATATTTAGTAAAAAATTTAGTAAAACTTTTGAGTCTCTAACATTATTGATACTTTATTTGGGAAATTGAGCAAGACTGCAAGATAACCTTGTATAGTATTTTGGCATAAATAAGAACTATCCATGGGACAAAGTGACTATTAATAATACAAAAATGGTAGAGAATCTAAAAGTTCTACCAAATGTCTCACGTGACTTTTGAAATCTCTAATATTACTCTTAATAATACTACACACTGGCTAGAAATATCAACGTATGACTTCTAATATTTTAAATATGAACCCAACACTAAAATTCAACCGTACAAGTTTTGAATTAAAATTTAGAATACTTTTACAAGTTTATACGATTAGTATTCCTTATCAAGCTGATAAATGCTTTGTTTTGCTTTGGGCTGGCATTGCTTTCCGGAGAACCCATTTGCTTTTTCTCTTTTGAACCGAAAAAAAGTGAAAGTAGAAAATATTTTCAATTGATTTTTTCCCCCCTTCAGAATATATTTTTTATATTGTTTAGTTACAATCTTAAAACTAATGGACTAATGGTGATGTTAGTTCAAAAAATTCGGAACTGAAAAATTTGTGCGTCACTTGATCATTAGTTCAAAAAATATTTTCTACCTTTAAAAGTAAAAAACATTTTCCATTCTTATAAATTTGTTTTCATTATACCAAACATTAAAAAATACAAAAAATATTTTCTGCCAAGACAAAAACAGACCAAAATAGAAAAGTTTTACCAACTACCAACAACTAAAACACTAATTATGTAATTTACCTAACAAAATTGCATTAAAAAAAATAGATTTTGTATTTTGCCTAGTGTATACTCCAAGACTCTCTACGCTTGCAATTTGTTTGTGTAGAGCCTTTAAAGTTCTCCAAATGGCAAACCAAAAAGAGGATGAAGCAAAGCACATATCGTTTTGTCAATCTTGTTAGAACTTTATTATGTGAAGCTAGTCAAAATATCTAAAATGCTGTAAATGTCTCACCTGATTATTAATTATTTTAGTTAGTAAAAGTATCACTATGACATATAAAAGTTTTACAGACCAAATGTTTTAGTCTCTAAAAGTGAAAATTTTATTGTAAAAGACATTTAGGGACCAATTTCTATCGTCATGAGGATAGTCGTTAAAAGGTTATCCCGAAAAGTAAAAAATAAGGCTTTTAGCGACAAAATTTTGAAAATGTCACTAATTAATAGACTTTTGGGGACAAAATAATTTGGTCTCAAAATTATTTATTTTTAGAGACAAAAAATTTAGTCCCAAAAGGATAATAATTCATCACTAATATCTAATTTTCGTTGCTAAAAATATAATAACGACATTTTTTGCAACAAAAATATTTGGTTCCAAAAAAATATTTTTGTCCCTAAATTTTAGTCTCTAAAACCTTAATTTTTTGTAGTGTATATTAAAATTTAAGTACATTCTTTAATTTAACCAGTCACTTTTTGCAATGCATATACTCCAAGTATAGTCTCTATTTCTGCAAGTCAATTTCAATAAATATATTTTCAATTTACAATCTCCAAAAAGAGAGAAAGAGGGAGACAAAACATTGGCCTCGTTTGGAAAGTTGGCTATTTTAGTAAGTTATTTTAGTTTTTGGCTATTTTAGTAGGCTAAAATATTTGTGTTTGGGAAAAGAGTTAGATTTTTTTGTGTTTGGGAAAAGAGTTGGATTTTTTTGTAGTTGGATGCGATATTTGTGAGAGAAAGAGTAAAATGATTATAGGTTTGATGTCATATTTTGTCTTATTAACTATTTTAACTTATTTTATCTTTTTGTAAATTTTAACCCAAAAAAAGCCAAACCATGGCTTTCCAAACAAGCGCCATTATTTATTTATTAATTTTTAACTAGTGTGAAATGAATCTTCAAATATAGCTAACCAAGAATATAGCTAACCAAGAAGACATGAGACAATTAACTAGGCATATAAGCCTGTTGAAAAAGCAAAACAAAAGGAGACTAGTAAAATGGCTAAAGATTTTAGTTAACTAAAATGGCTAATGCTTAACATTTCTAAGACTTGGAAGAGTATTTTGATTTCGTACATTACCAAATGACCTAAAATGTACCCCTCTACGATTTCATTTGTGTGTAAATTTAGGTTAAAAATTAAAAACACGTGCTATAATAGTCATAATAAAAAGTTAGGGGATATAATATGAAAATTCAAATTTTATTAACTGACCCCCTTTCTCAAATGTGTGGATCCACACTATATGATACCAGAGTTTAAGCCTGTGAAAATGACGAATTCTTAATTTAACAATACTTTCACATAACTGGGTTCCTATTTTCTCTTTACTCGGCATACCACATGGTTTCTATTCTGCATCCTTTAAAAATATGAGAGAGACAAAATTTCTGTTGGAAAAAAAATGGAGAATTAAGGATCAGATGACTGTACCTAACAACTATAAGAACATCAAAATTCCAGCCAAGTATATATTAACAACCTTTAAATTTTACCATGCAATTGAAGGTAGCCATCTCTCCCCCCCAATTTTTTTCAGTTGTGCCACTCTTTCTTCCTCTCTTTTGGCAGCTGCCTTTGCTGCTGCATCTTTAGCTTCTAGTTTAGCTAATGATTTCTCGTATGCATCTCTTGCTGCAGCTATTATATCTGTCCCATCAACACCAACAGATTGGAGTTGACTTTTGAACTGCAAGACATTGTCATATCAATTAGGCAAATTCAAATACGATTCATGCTACATTTGTTGCATAAAATATTTTCCTATTGGAAACTTTTGCCATAAAATGTTTTGCGTAGAAAACATTTTCCTATGCATGGTTGCACCCTTTAAACTAATGTAATGTACTGGTGGTTGCATTAGTGGTGGTAGGGTTGGTGAATGCACTGGCAGCAGGGTGGAGGTGGAGATAGTGGGGTGGAGTTGGCGGGGGTGGCGGTAGTGTGGTTGCATTGGTAAGACTTGTAATATGTAAAATGTTTTTCATCTTTTAACAGTAGAGAACATTTTTCGCCCAAACAAACAGAGTGTAAGAATGATACAATTGCAGAATACATGAGAATCAGCAATAAGGAATCAAGAAAACTTAGATGAGAAGACAAACCGTCTTTGAGTTCTCATCAATCTTTCTACGAGGACGGATTCTTGGTTTTTTTGTTGGTCGCTGAAGTTCGCCTGTTAACATACATATAAACTTTACTGCTTGAATACAACTTGGAAAGAGAGGGTGTACAAATGTCCCACAAAGTATACACCAAAGGACTATCAACTTATTCATTTTTTATGCTTCAAATCTAAATTCAGTCTAACAAGATTGGCAGGACATTTACTACTGGCTAGTAGGCTCGCAATTCTAAAATTCTCTCCCGTCAGTAGAAATTTGATAGGTCCAATGGCATCTGGACCATTCATGACGAGAATCGCCATTTGGTGGACCATGAGGCTGTTTGTGAGCTTCTATTTTCACACACCACATACCTCATTTCACACTTTTTTTTGGGTTTGGATATCAACTTCTGAACAAAACCATATGGTTCAGAAATCTAAGTTCTGAACAAATAGTTGAATCACAAGGTCTGGTTCGGGAAATCAACTTCAGAAAGAGACATGATGTATAAACTAAGAGAAAGTTGTTTGTGGAAACAGAAGCCCCGTTCTGAGGGCTGTGCTTCAACTCACAAAGTGGCAGCAAAATTTGATGACAGGAGAAAATTTGTGTTCAATTGCCACATTTTTAATTAATCACTTGCAGCATATTTGATTTAACAGCACCACTATGACAGCAGGAAGTGTAGAAGATAATCACCTTCTATCATTGTAACTTCCTATAGAAGTGGCACAAATTAAGAAAGCGCTGAATGACTGACAGTTGTACTTAAGAAAATTGACCTAGTTATTCCCTAAAGGTGGACTCGGTATCAACATGTTTATGGTATAGCCACAAAACTTCTGAGTTGAGAGGAATATGCATGCCGACAGACATCGCTCTGCATTCTAGTAATTCGTATATTTGTGTTTGTGCCATTTTCTTAAACTCCATGCACAAGTTTTCGAATAACAAAAAGTATCACATATTGCAGTCTTCTTTCACACAAAACAACCGATTTTTCCTAAGCAAATGGCAAATAGTTTCACTATAAACATGATGAAGTACATTATTTTCTCATCATTACCTAAACCTTTCTGTGTCCAACAATTTTGTTTCATAAATCCTTCCATTCATCCTCAGATATCTGATTCTACCCTTGCATCACGGATTGACCAATAAGATGCACACAGTACCTTTCGTAAGGCCTTCCATGACAAATAAACCTCTTTAATTCATGCTCCATTCAAATCCACATGGGTATAATATGACTGAATTTCTTGAGTAAAGTATGATATCAGTGATCTCACTCTCCCTCGCCTGACGCATGCACTTGCGTCAAATCACTGATTGACACTGTAATATGATTTTCAATCTTAGTAATCTGTTCTATAATTATGACATATTCATACGACTGTGCATTGTCCTTCCCAGCGCAGCCCTAAACAAGTAAGCTTATGATTGTAAGAGGGGTTAACTTGAACCCACTAAATTAATTGGGGCCAATCGAAACCCAATCGAAAATCCCAAAAATTGGTGAGCTCGGAGAAATTATTGCCAAATGGGCCTAAGTGAATTCCATTAAATGGGACCACAAAAAAGCCAACAAATTGGGCCAAGGAAGACTCATCAAGCAGATATCTCTAAAGATAGTCCAACGAGCCCATCCGAGGAGGCCCGGATCATACGGGGGTCCGAGGAGGTTAACTGTTGTTTTCAAAAAAGATGAAACCCTCGGAGAAGATCCATTCTCCGAGGTATTGGCTTAGTCTTGAAAGGGTTCAGAATAACAAACCTAGAGACCTATTTGAGTTCAGACTTGAAAGGGTTCGGATCCATAAACCTAGAGATCCGAAGCGTTTGGCTTCGAATGAATTCGGACGCAATTTAAAAGCCGCTCCATTAATGAGTCCCAGAACACATGTGGGCTCGGAGCTTTCCGGGATCTACACACCAGAACTATGGGTGTGATGGAGTCCGAACCAAAGACCCGGTCCTGAGGATGGTGAGTGGAGATAAATTCACTCTTTGGTTAAGCTAGTCTATACCCGGGTTGAGGAGGCATGATCTAGGGGGTCCCTGAGACTCGGTAATATTTGTGGCAGGGCGTTCTCTTGAACTACCCCTGACCCTTCTGTGGCGGGGCATCCTCTGGGACTACCCTTGACCCTTTGGGATAATTGAGGATTATTTGTTAGGTGTGGTTAAGAAGAAGTGATCGCTGAGAGGTTGATCTCCTCTTCGGGGTTTTGCTTATCCTCGGAGAGGTCACCTTCTCGGACAAGGTGGTTAGAGAGAATATTTTCCATATGTCTTGCACATGGGCTCCATCTTACATTATGAGGTGCCTATAAATAGCACCCATCCATAGCTTTACAAGGGATGGATTTTGGAGAGATAACTCTTGGGAAAAAACTAATTTCCCTTCTCCATTATCAACCTTGAGAATGAAAGTGGGAGATCCATGGGAGAGCCTTGCCATTATTCTCTCTTTAACTACTTTGCCTTATTTTTCATTCAATCTCTTATCTTCATCATTTCTTTGTTTTTATGTTCTTAGTTGTGACGGTTGAAGAATCTAAACCTCTCATCATTTCTAGAGAATTTGAATTTTCTTCAAAAATCTTCGAAGATCTTCGAATTTTCCAACAACGTTTTTGAACCCTCTCATACAACGACAAAAAGTACCTAATAGACAAAGTTTTCTTGTAGAAATCACATCTAGAATGAGTGTAAATTGGTAGTATAATGGAAATTGGAATGCTTTAGACCGACTCAAGTGCAGGGTTTCCATATAGACATTTTGTGTAGAAACTAGGTGCAGAGTGAATAGGCATATCCTCCCATAGTTTCAGCTTTATATTTTTTACACGATTATATTGATTTTTTTTTAGTAAAATTAAAGCCACTGAAACTAACTGAGGTAGATAGTGTGTAGGTACTAAAATAAAATAAAAAAATGACGACATTTTAATGAATTACTATAAAAATTTACTTAATTTTACGTGAATTAAAACTTTAAGGTAAACTAGTTTAATTATGTAAGAAGTATAAAATTTATTATATTTATTTTAAATCTCATGAGAGGTGAATGTAATTTATCAAAACTAAAATTATACAACCAGATTGTCAAAACTAAAATTTTGTAAGCAAAACATAAATATAGCACATAATAGCAAATTTGAGATTACTTGCATTAAATTTAACATAAGTAGTAGAAGGATTACTTAAAAATTTAAAGTAAGTAATAATTTTTATATATGTATAAGTAATTAAAATTAATTTCAAATTCAAATTAAAACCATTCACCTTGTTTGATTTCATAAAATTGAGCCAATTTTTTTAGAAATCTAAGTATTTTATTTTTCATATTTTTAGTAAAAAATTTAAATATTTAAATATTTTTTTTTTAGATGTACCTAACCTAGATACACTTAGAAAGAATAATATTTATGAAAAAGATATTTAGAAAATTAATGAAACACAAAAATACAAAAAAAAATATAAAAATTTAGTTCATTTTCGTATGCTTGTATATTTATTTACAAATATGATACTTTTAAGGTGCATATAACTTATATACATCGAAAAAGTAAAATTGTATTTAAAATATTAAAAAAATGTACTAAAACCAAAAAAATACAAAACACAAAAAATAAATTTTTAAGAATTCAATCAAAACAAAATAAGGTGATTGTAATATGAATTAAATTGTGAATACTATTTACCTAGTTTAAAAATCAAACCAAAAAGTACATTACCAACAAGGGGTTGGTTCAGTGGTAAGGTTTCTGGATTCCTCGCTCAAAGCTTGAGTTCGAGTTTCCATAACCACTTATTGGGATTAAACATATTTCTTAGTGCCTGGATCACGCGGGAGGCCTTAGTTTCGGTCCTAATGTAGGTGCGCGATAGGGTTTCTTGCATATGCGCTATGAGTATTAAGGGGTAATACTCCCTGGCGCATGTCTATTTTTTGAATAAATAAATAAATAAATAAAATACAAAAGTACATTTAAAAAAAATATAATATATATTTTGATTTGGAACGGATAGGCTCAATTTGTTTATGATGAAATAGGTAGAAAGTGAAAGAAAGAGAAAAAAAATTAACTTTTGTGAGTTTGTTTAGTTTGAAAGTGATAGAAAGTATAAGAAAACTAATTTTTTTGTACAACCTATAGCACTGTAACTAATTTTTTATTTCTTAAAAAAAATACAAGAAAAATTGAATGTGTGATTTATCTATAATTTCATTTTAATCAAATGCTTGTAAGAAAATATATTTTATTTTTTATTTCTTTTCTTTCACTTCATTTTCTTTTACTTTCACTTTCTACTATGAAACTCAATTGCTTGTAAAAAAAAAAATATTTTTCTTTTCTATTTCTTTTCTTTTACTTTCACTTTTCTACTAAGTTTTTTTCTAATCAAATAGAGTCATAGGGTTTATTTTTATATATTGTTTTTTATATCAGTTCTAGAGGCTAGAATCTGTAGCACAATAGGCCGAGTGACCACCTTAGTTTAGGGCTGAATCACCGACTTAGTTTAAGGCCAGCTGTTCATTCAGTGTTATAAATATCGGCCCAAATCCGATGGATTTTACATTTTGGAAGGCGGTTCGGGTATCAATGTTTCAAGGTATCGGTGTTCAAGGTGTAAATTTGAAGCAGTCTTCGACATCGTCGGCGACTCCAGTATTGAACCTGAGCACTCGCTGGAACCCTAATTTTGTTTATTCAAAATATGTAGAACAACAACATGGCAAGAAACAATACAATAAAGATCGAATGTTCATCACAAAGACGAATTGGGCCACTGAGTGGGGCGGCGCCAAATCCAGCGTAACTCCTTCTTCCTCCTCTCTCTCTCTCTCTCTCTCTCTATCTATCTATGTATTTATATAGATATATGACCCTATGCTTGGACAATTGGTTTATATTAACCAATAAGATCCACACTCTAACTTAATTGATGAAACAAATTAGCAGTTGAAATGTTGTTGTTATGTAGTGTGTGGTTTGGTGCTTTAGTTAGTAATGATTTACATTGTGTAAATCAAACTTTGTTGTTTGCAAGAACTGTCAAGAAGTATAATGTGTTTCTTTACAAGTCGGGCATTGGGGCGGGCTCGTCCTGATTGCAAAAAGGAAACCAAAGTCACTTGCAGGCTAAGTTGTGCAAGTTGTTTATTTTTGGGCCTTGCTTTAATAGAACAATTCGAATTATGCTGTAAAAAATTAGCGGTGTGGTTGATTGGTGGGTTAAAATTTGTTAACTTGTTTATAAATTGATCAACGAGTCTATATGTATATGCAAAATTATGTTCTACTTACCTGCACAATTTTCTTTAGCACCATTACCATTAATTGGATGATATTCAATTTTAGAAGGTGCTGTGGATTGAGGATTTTAAATAGGAACATTCTTCTGCTGCATTCTGTGATTTGGAAATTCATGCTTTATGTTTATAACCAACTTAGTGGTGTTTTGTTCGTTGTTTAAAAAAATGTGGACCTCTTAATTGTATTATTTGCTTGTTTGTCTTGTGAAATTACATCTCACATGTCAAGCGTAGGAGGATTGTTCATGGCTCTATGCTTGGATCAATTGGTTTATATTAACCAATGAGATCCATATTATAAATTGTGGTGTGTGGTTTGGTGCTCTAGTTAGTTGCGATTTACTTTTTTGTAGAATCATAGGTGGATGTCCTGAATGGATTTTCTTGTTGCGGCTAATGGATTGTGAAGTTCAGGCTTAAGGTTTATGGTGGTTGTGCTGGATGGTTTCTTAACTTCTATTATGTGTGCACAGTTCGTTGTTCTTGTTTTTGTTTGTGTTGCTTTAGGTTGATGATGTTTTTTAGTGCATGTTTGGGAACTTGGCATTTTTAGTTGCTTTTTGGCTTTCTAGTTTTTTATGAGGTGAAAAAAGTTAATGTGTTTGTAATAGTTTTTTTTAGTTGAGTAGATAGTTGTGAGGTACAAGTTGGTTGATTGATGTGTATGATGTGACTTTTTGCTAATGTGGTTGAATTTGTTACCTGATGGTTTTCCATCTCTATTTTTTGTTAATATTTACTTGTGGTTGTGAGTAATATTGCACCATCTACATATACCTCCTGGTTTGTTTGTAATTTAGACCTTGGTTTTTATTTATTTCAATGTCTCTCTAATCTAGCATGTATGATAGGTCCTAACTATGTTGTTTTTGAAATTTTCTGTATTGTGTATAATTCATGTAGTTTTAGGTGGTAAGTTTTGACATGTACTTATTTCTTGATCTTGTGTGCGGTAAATTGCATTTTGGCAATTACAATTATTTTGTTTTGTATTTTTAGATCTTGTGTGCGGTAAATTGTATTGTGGCAATTACAATTATTTTGTTTATTTTTCTTTTTCTGTGGGAAATTTTTTAATTTTATTATGGATCAGTGCCTTTGGCCAGTTTTTAGTGCTGAATAGAAGTATAAGGAAATACTATTCAACTAATTGTATTTTCATCAAGATTGGTGATTGATTGCTGAAGGTTCCTTTTATTTGCTTAGATTGCTCAGTGAATTATTGTGTAGTTATATCACCAATTTGCCCATTCTTCCATTCATTAAATGTTTTTGTTGTTTTGGTTCCTAATAAATGTAATTATCTAATCTAGAGTTTATGCACCAGTGTATGCATATGACCCTATGCTTGGACAATTGGTTTATATTAACCAATAAGATTCATAATATAACTCCATCGTTGATACAAATTAGCTGTTGAAATGTTGTTGTTGTTGTTGTGTGGTGGTTTGGTGCTCTAGTTAGTAGCGATTTACATCGTGTAAAATCAAAGTTAAATATATGCGTTTCTTTTAAAAGTCGGGCATTAGGCCGGGCTGGTCCTGATTGCAAAAAGGAAACCAAGTTCACTTGCAGGCTAAGCCCAACGAGCTGTTTATTTTTTGTTTTGGTTTTATAGAATAAATTAGAATCATGCTATTGTTGAAAATTAGCCGTTTGGCAGATTGGCGGGTTAAAATTTGTTAACTTGTGTATAAATTGATCATCCTGTCTATTATGTATATGCAAAATTATGTTCTAATTGCCTACGCATTATTTCTTTTGCACCGTCACCATTAATTGGATGATATTCAATTTTATTGTGTATTTTTTTTTATCAATTTAATTATTTTGTATTCTAATTTGTGTAATATGTTTTGAATAATAGCTAAATTATTTTCCACTTGCCTAAGCAATTCCTCTTTAGCACCATCACCATTAATTGGATGATGACCACCCTTCAATTTTATTGCATTTTTTTCTTCATTTGATTATTTTGTATTCTAATTTGTATAATATGATTTTGAATAATAGCTTACATTTGATTATTTTGTTAATTTTGCCTTGGGATTTGGAATAAATAATAATTTTTTGTTTGTTTGAATTTATAAAAAATAAAGTTGTATGTTCACTAATATTGTTTTTCATTTTGTATTTTCGTCAAAGGTGGTTTGGTTGCTGAGTTTGCACCAAAATCAGCTCAAATCAACTTGAGCACATCCCTACTTTCAACGAGTAGACAATAAGGTTGACAAGGTTGTATTGAAAAATTCTATATCTGTTAAAGGTAGTTTCATTGTTGTGTTTGCTCCAAAACCAACTCAAACCGACCTGTGGACACCCTTACTTTCGATGAGTAGACCATAGGCTTAACTCTTTCACCTTTAGTGAATTTATATATTACTATATATATGTATATATATGTAACTCAATCTATATATCTGAAGAGAAGGTGTGGTGATGAGTTTATAATAATCTCGTTAATCTGATAATTTCTGAGGACGATTTTATAATCCATTCCCAGCACACTGAGCGCCTTCTCATATATTTCATTTCTTATGAACACCTCTAATCTTGGCTGTTCTTGTAACTTTAGTTTTTATCATGGCCCCATTGACTATTAAGAACATTCAAAGTTCTGAAACTTGTAATTTTGTCTTGAGTAATACATTACCTAATAGTTTTCCATCTCTAATTTCTACTGACCTTTAGTTGTGTGTAATACTGCACCATCTACCTATTCCTCTTCCTGGTTGTGTTGTCATTTGGACTTTAGTTTGTATTTATTTCAAATTCTCATAGAACTAGCTTGTATGTTGGGTATTGCATGTGTTGTTCTTGAAATATGCTCTATTCTGCATAATTCATAAAGTTTTAGATGGTTAGTTTTTTCATGTGCTTTTGTTAATGTGATTATTTATTTTGTCTCTGTATTTCTAGATCTTATTGTGTGTTGTAAATTATGTTTATATTTTAGATACACCTCGTTGCATAATTACGTCCCTATTAATGAACTTCATCAACTGATGGTGTTTTCATCATGATTTGTAATCGTTGAATGTCCCTTCTATTTGCTTAGATTGTTGCTCAGTGAATGTTTTTAGTTGTTTAGGTTCCTAAATATAATTATCTAACACTAGATTTAGTGGATTTTAATGACTGTTGCCTGCTGGTTCTTTTTATGTAGTAGTTTCATAGCAAAGCTGACTTGTGTTCTGTCTTGTTTTTTTTATTTTTATTTTTATGTGATTGAGCATTTTGTTAAAATGCTTTTTCCTTTAACCTGATGCTGCTATGGATCAAGGATTGGATATTCAAACTGTGAACAATCTTTTGCTACACTATGTGAGACTTGGAGTTTTATTTTTTATATTGATATGCAATTCATGGTTGATCTGGCTCTTTGTTTTTAAAATCAATGACTTGATGTGCTTTTAATTTTTCCCTTGGATGGGACGATACCATTTGTGAAATTACATGAAGGGCATATAAGTCTTTTTCATGCCCAAGTGTATGCATATGACTCTGTCATGACCCGAATCCGCCCCTAAAAATTTAGGTCATAGTCATAATCGGCTAGTAATTCGTGGATTACCGAAGGCCTCAAACGCACATACAAAATATCTATGTTAATGGGGCCATAACGGAAGCATATGATGAGAAGGAGTCCATTGAGTTGTGCCAATCATGAGTAAGATCATAGAGATAACCATGTAACACATTAATACATTTAACAACCCAACAAAAATACAGGAGCCAAAGGTTCAATTCTACATAGTGTTTACAACCCAAGACCATGAAAGCAAAAACAAAATAAGATCAATGTATGGTGTGAGTCAAGACAAAACTCCATCTTGAAGGCAGGCTCGATTGGGTCTAAAAAAGAATAGCTCCTGAAGTTGATTCTAGGGGTATGCTCCATGCTGCGGATTATCGACAGGTGCATACATAATATTGGGTGAGCGAAACTCAATGAGTAATAATACAGTAAACAACGTAATAATTATAAGATTCTCATAATATCCATAATCGTGTAATCAAAACGGCCTCGGGCCCAATTTGCACATATCAAAACGGCCTTGGGCCCAACATTTATGTATGTATGGACCCAAGAGGTGATTCGTACGGACTCTAGAGGTGACTCCCACTGTAGCACTTAGTTTCGTACAACACTTTGTTCCATACCAGAAATCAATGTGTTTTAAAGACTAAACAATTCATATTATGTCATAGCATAAATGAAACGGATAAACGAAATGACTTTGGGCCCACCATATCATATTACAAACAATTCACATTTCTTGTTCATAACTCATTTCACATTTCTTGGAAACTTGTGCATTTTGACAAAATACAATATTAGAAGATCATGTCGTACATAAATCAAAATACATAATGAAAAACATATCTTTACTATACTATTACTCACAGTGATTTCCAGAAATGGTTGACCGGTCCTCGAATCAGGACCTACAACCATAATGCGCATGGCATAGCATATCGGAACATAGAATTACTCTCTTGATCAAATCTACTTCTCTTAATCTTTTCTTAACCAGATAAATCAATCCCTTGCTTTGCTCCTTAACCAATTATTTTTGTTGGTTCTAAACTCATTAGTCTTCAATGGGTCATACTCCGTGTCTAGGAAAATAGGAAAAAACGAAAGGAAACTGGGTTAGGAGAGGAAATAGCATGAAACGGTTAGAAAGAAAGTGAACAATCTTCACTAATTTGAACATATCTATTTGTGTATTTAGAATTTGGATGTAAGACTACCCATTGGAAACTAGACTTCCGGGGTTTGAATTTAGGCTCAAGAATCAATCAAAACAGAGTCCGGATGAAGAAGATATGCCTTTTTGAAGTTGGGATGAAACAGGGGTTCCGCACGTGCGGAAGTCTTCACCGCTCGTGCAACCCAAATCTGCTCGAGCGAAAACACCGGCCGCTCGAGCACCCAAGGAGCAGAATCAAAACCTCTTTTTTCCTTCATGTTTTGCTCGTGCGGAGCCTGTGGCCGCTCGTGCGGTCTGGGCAAACTCAGACAGCTTGAAAATTCATCAAAGATTGAGTTTTCAACCCAATTTCAAGCCAAGATTTCATGTAATCTTCCTTTAAAAGATGAAATACTAACCTTGCACAAGTGTAATCACAACTCAAACACATCAATCTTGCTTAGAGTTCAAAAATCAAAAGCTCATCTTTCATAATCTTAAGAGTTTTAGAACATAACCTCACAAATGCATTTGTACATGGAAGATCCTTGCATAAATCTTGTTGTATGGACAATCTAGAGTTTATTTCATACATTATTCACAAGATTGAACTCAAATCATGCAAAATCAAAACATTCAAGTCCCAATTTCTTAGTTTAGCTCAAATAAATACATAACCCAAAACCCTAACCCAAAAGGGTTTCAAATTTTCAAATCTCTATATGTTTTTAAGCAATAGATGAGTTGTATACAAGAATTCCAAGTAAATTTCCATACCTTAGCTCAAATCTAGGGTTTGCTCCTTGAATCTTCACCAAATCTCTAACTTCTCCTCTTCTTCTCTCTCTAACTCACCCTCTAGCAAAGCTTTCCCAAAAATGATGAACTCAAGAACTACAGAGATATATATAATATAGGCTAATTAAAATATTACGAATCGTAATTTTACAAAATTTCACCATAGACTCTAAAAATCATGCTAATCACAGATATGAAGTCGGTTTTGGTTTATCGCACCTCTAAGACTTTCAATTTTCAATTCAAAGTTCTAATTGCAACAAATTTTCCTATATTCAACCGATATAAAATCCAAAATCACATAATTCACATATTTAACTTGCAAATTCATATTAAACACATAAACACGTGTATAATTAAGCATAATACGGGTTGGGTAATTGTATTTTAAAATTGAGTTTTTATATTTTTTATGTTTTTTTAAAAAATATTTTTACTGAATTTTTTTAATATTTTAAGCAATTTTTTTATTTTTTATATACATCTAATCTAGATATACTTAAAAAGTATAATATT
Organism: Camellia japonica; assembly: GCA_030407325.1. Classification (NCBI taxonomy): domain Eukaryota; kingdom Viridiplantae; phylum Streptophyta; class Magnoliopsida; order Ericales; family Theaceae; genus Camellia; species Camellia japonica. Next base: position 174,620,201 of record JAPPVO010000002.1, on the reverse strand, counting down.
TTGTGATTTTTGTTTTTTAAATTCACCAAATACAAAAAAATACAAAAATACAAAAATTCAATATATTATCTTATTTTGTTGTATTTAATGGATTTTTTAAAATTTTTTTGTACAAATTTTATACTTTTTAAATATATGTAGATTAAATGATCTAATCTAGAAATAAAAATGAAAAATCTAGATTAGGAAGGAGAATGTAATTTTTCAAATGTGAGGGAGGTAATTGTATTAAACAGAAATCTGGGGTGTCAGTATAATTTACCCTTAAACAAAAATGGAACACATATTTTGGTTTGGAGCAGGCCCATTTACAAAAAAAAAAAAAGAAAAGAAAAGAAAAAAAAGAGTACATAATTTGTACATATATATCAACCCTAGAATCTATAGCAACAACTTATATCAGCCTGAGTCACCACCTTAGTTTAGGGCCAGCTGTTCGTTGAGTGTTATAAAGGCTGGTTTAGCATCATCAAAAAAACCTAAAAAGTCAAAAAGTCACTAAAAAAGAAAAAAAGTTCATACTATTTACCTCTTTTTTGGCGGGAAATCTGTCAATTGAAAAAAGAAAAAAAAAAGAAAAAACAGCTCTGCACAAAACTATGCTGCCACACATCTAAGTCAATGGAAAACGTAGCACACTTGTAGCCACACATGCCATTAAAAAATTTTTTTTTTTTGAAAAGAGACAGAAAGTGCACTACCAGTACTGCTGCTTGTGTCAGCGAGGGTCAGCGAGGGTAATTTCGTAATTTTATAATTTTATACAATATTTTAATACACATTTTTTCATAAAAAGTCAAAAAGTTAACCCAAACATCCATATTTTTTTCCTCTACTTTTTAGTCCAAAAAGACAAAAAGTGTACTTATTTAGGACACCCAAAATAACACCTATTGGCCCAAATCCGATGGACAAGTCAAAATACGGCCTTAGTGTAATTAGAAAACTAATGCTTGTGAAATTCAGGTCTGTCATCAAACCTGCTCAGAGCATTTAACTATTTGGTGAATTTATTCTTTTAACTCCTTTGCGCAGAGAGGAACTGCTCCACTTGTTTATTTGTAAAGGATATTTAGCATAGATTGATTTATAGTTGAATTCAAGGCCCTTAATTGAGCTGGTTGACAAAAACAGGATTCTTGTAGCCGGCTCCAAGTAGTTGGGATGAGGCTTTATTTTGTTTTGTTGAGTTGAGTTAGAGTTCTAGATCGATGTAGACATGAGGTTCTTTGAAATCTCATTGTGACCCATTCTTTTGAAATTGTTTGTAATTATATAGCCCCAGAATTTGACCTTTTGAATCAATGATATGACATTGTTGTCTGCCGGCATACCTTGCTGAGTATGTTGTTTGTGCTGCTGATGCCTTATCTAACAATATTGCTGTGTGGACTATTTCTTGCCAAATTCAAGTTGGCGATGCGCAGTTGATTCAATAATCTGGTGAGCTTATCCTTTGAGTTCATCTCTGATGCTAACAGTTAAGTTGAAATTGATTGATTACTTGTGATGTTTGTTTGCCTCCATGAGTAGGAGGATTGGACTATGAGTGAGGTGGACCCTACTCATAACATGTTTGGTTAGAAAAGTTATAAGGGGATTAACACTTCAATAGGAGTAGTAGTCCACCACTATGGGTGGATTAGTGAAGATGGGTGAGAGGTGGGATTGATGGTAAAAAAAAACCATTTTGTCCCTTAGTTTCAATGATTCTACAATGAAAGAAGGGTAATTATGTAATTTCATATGTTTATTCCCAATCAATTAATACCACCACACTACTACAAAAACACACTTTATTATCTTATATTTCTAATTTAATACCACTACATTATTAATCTCATCACTCAATTTCACCGCACTCATAATTCCATCTAACCTAATCCGTCAAAATAACGTGGCTAGGAATTTTTAATCCATTGATTGATTTTCATATATATATATAGCCTTTGTTTGGGATGTGGGTTGACTTTTTGACTTCTTGACTTTTTGGCTATTTTAGCCTGGGGCTGAAAAGCCTCGTTTGTGATGTGTTTTTTGGTTTTTTTTGACTTTTGTGAGAGAAAAAAATAAAATGATTATGATTTGAATGTAACATTTTATCTTATTGACTTTTTAATCTATTTTATCTTTTTGTAATTAAAATAATATCAACCCAACCCAAACCTCCATGCCAACGAATGCAATGTCTTGTGTGGTCACTACTTTCTACAAAATAGTGGAACGAGAATGGCCTCGAGGGACTCAAAAACATTCTATGAATATGTTGATAATTCTGCTGGTTAGGTTTGGCGCTTAGTGAGAGAGAGGTAGCGTTAAATACAGTTATCCGCTATAGTGTTAAATACAATTCTTTGCTATCTAATGTTGTGCAATGCTCTCGCACATTACAAGGTAGTGTTTTTTTCTTTCCTGAGCCGTATTCTCTTTCTCCATATAGGTTTTTTTTTTGATTTTCTATTTTGTCTGGTAGTACCTTACCCGAGTCTACGACATCTAATTTTGTAATTGGTTTGATTAAATATATCAAAGTACAAAGACAAATCCCAACGGCAATTTATGAGGTGTAATTTTTAGAAGAAAAAAAATATATAGGGGGTATCTTTGTGCTAAAAATAATTAGGGTAAATTAGACTTACCGTTTAAAGAAAATACAGTTAGTGATTGGAATTAAGATAGATATTATATAAATATTTATCATCTTTTTTTATTTATATGACTAACAAATTACTGATAAAAAAAACTAACTATTATTTGTCTAAGGATAGTTAGCGTAATTATGTCAAAAATATTAAACTAACTGTATTTTTTTTAAACATCATAGGAGGTGAGTGTAATTTTACCCAAACTAAAATCAGAAAATTACAAATCAAGTGGAGTTTTAAAAAATAATTACATACTATTGGAAAAATTTATAATTTTAATAATTAAAATTTGTAAATTTTATCATTAATATGTAATTTTTTTCTCCACCATCCACTGATGGGCTATTTCCCCAACTAAAATTATGTACGCAAAACATAGACATAGCTCATAATCGAAACATTGAGATTACTTCATTAAAAATTTAAGAATAATTACTAGTAGATCCTATTGAGCGAGCTTATTTACTCGTAAGTCACGATTAATTAATTAATTAATTAATTTATCCCTTGTTTTGATAATATAAAAATTTAAGACTTTTTAGATGCATTTTGTTTTTGGAGAGTAATTATTTGGTATTGATAATCATACTGTTAAATTTATTAAAATGATAAATAATTGGGATATCTTGGCTTTGGCTTTTGTTTATTAGTTTTGATTTATTTTTAATTTATTTGAATTAGTTTGCTTTTGTTTTTTTGATTAATCTTTATTCTAAGCAAATTGTTTCATTCTCTATTGAAATTCTAGTGATTGGAATTTGGATGTAGGAACATAATCCCATAAGTATGGTTTGAGATGCAAGCATGCTATGGATTTTTTGTTTTGTTTTTGTGTTCTTTTCCTAGCCAACAAAGGGAATTTGTTAGCGTAGTGCTTTTGGAAAAATTGTTGCACATAGAATTGGTGTGTGTTGAGTAGCTTCTTCAACAAGGTGCAAACATTTGTTGACATTGGAATTTGCAGGTAGTGTTCATAATTCACGAGTGTGGTATGGAGAAAAGATAGTGAAATTAACATGCTTATTACTGATCTCTGATGTTGACAAGCTGCCAATGTTTGTGGATCATTTGTGTTAGGACCCTTTGTTGTCAAATTCCAGCGAAAAACCTTAGTTTGTACTCAAGTTGTGTTTTTCCAATTTTCCAGAGCAGGGAAAGTGACGCTCGAGCGGGGTTTGCACTCTCACAACATTTCTGTTAAGTCTGCAAAAATACTGGATGTTGTGATTCTACGCTCGAGCGTGGGATCTTCCGCTCGAGCATGAACCCTGTATGAATCACGGAATATGAAGTCTCCGCTCGAGCGGGATTTCCCACGCTTGAGCGGACCGCACGATCTCAGATACTATATATTCGTGTGTTGGTTCAATTCTAGGGTGACTACTCCTAGATCTTGTTTAAGGATTTTAGGGTTTTGTTTGAGGTTTTCATCTGAAGTTTTTGGTGAGTTTTCCTTGATATATTTGAGAGGGTTTGTAACCTATGATCTAAGATACATACATCAAGGAGTTTGGTTCTTCATAATTAAGAGAGTTATTCTTCGGTGGATTCCGAAGATCCAAACGTGGAGTTTCAAAGAAGTTTGATTCTGTACGTAGTCGTTGACTCGACAAGTGAAGTTGTGGATTCAACTTCAGATTAATCAGTTCCGAGACGAAGGCTTGGTGAAAGAGTTACAGAAGGTTTGAAGACAAATTGGATGAGTTGGGTAATTTGTTTGTTATCTTTGTAATCTTTCTTTCTTCAGTAGTGGATTGATTAGTGGCGTTTCGCCGTGGTTTTTTATTACAATTGAAGGTTCTTTAATTGTGGTTTTTCCACGTAAAAATCGTTTGTGTCGATTTATTGTTTATTTCGAAAACAACAATCTAAATCATTTTCGTAAGTGCTTGATGATTTGGATTGTGTGTTTTGAATGATTGGGAATTAAAATACTCTAATCTTGATCTAGTCACGAATCACCTAGGATTTTCAATTTGTTTATATTTGAAAGTGATTTTATTTGACCAAATCTCAGGTGCTTGGAGCTTGTCTGGAAGAGTATGGACTAGCTCATAACTTGTTTGTGTATGGGGTTCTTTAATACAGTGTTTCTTATGATTAAGTCATTCTAATATGCTGAATAATCTAGTAGTTTTCAATAATTCCTTTCATTAAAGTTGTATTTTTCTAGCAGACTTTGTTACATATTCTTGACTAGTGGGGCAGTTGTAGGACTAGAGCATGAGTACTAAATTAGGGGAATTTGGAGCTTGATAATCAGTGAGTAATATGTTGTAGTCAAAGTTTCTTCTTGGTAGTTTCTTTCTGCAGCTGATATCTCCAATGACCAGATTAGTTTTCAGTTGTTTGACTTTGGAACCAAATAAGACATGGTCTCCTGGTGGCATCATGTCCTCATTTTCTATTGGAAAAATATGATGTGTTCCAGAAGGAAAAAGTACAACGAAAGAGTAGGGGACTTCTTGAAGAAAGAGGATAGTTTGTCAAGGGGAAAATAATAGTGGTACAAAGATTGGGGAGAGAAACAAATATTAAAGTCATTGTGATGTTTGATAGTAACATTTATGCCATGAAAGGTAAAAGAATGGTGTCTGGAGAAGATTATTTTAATTGTTCTGAAAAATGTAATAGATATGCTAGGATTTGCGCATGAACAGTAATCTTGCTGTAATGAATTAATTATGATGGAAATTTCCACCTTACGATTTTTGTGGTATTGTGTTTTAGGGCAAATGGATTGTAAGGTTGTCATAATTAATTGCAACCCATTTTTCTTTATTTTTCTGTAGGCGAATATCATTGCCCAATACTGAATAAAGTTTTTACTGAATTTACACACATTGTTATTGTAAGGACTACAGGAAATATTTTCTGCTACGTGGTTTGTTTGTTTATTTATTGATCATCAATACTAGTGGTCTTTCCTCCTAAGTTCTTTATGTGTAATTTCTATGTAAGTGATCTACACCTCTTCCATTTACCTTTGTTTCATAGGCAATCAAAGAATTAAACATCAAAGCCAAGAATTGGGAGCTTCTCACTGATGAAACATTCACTAGAGAAGATCTTATAACAATTCAGGTAATTAGTAGCTTTGGCATGTCGTCTTCTAGTTGGCTGCTATGTTACATGAACTCTTCTAATTTTGTGAAGTACTCATGTTGGACACTCGACACTTGGGAAGGGTATGAGATATGTGTTTGATATACTTAGTTGTACATGTTGGACATCCACCGATTCCACCCAACAAGTATGTATAAATAGTTGAATTTACTATATAACTTTGCATAAGATTTCAATTTAATACATGAATTGCTCTATTTTAAGTTATAAACATTATTTTTTCCTTAAAATTAGTATTTAAGAAATTTAGCCATGTGTTGTTGTCTTTGGATATATTAATCCAACACTTAGACACATACTGACACTTGACACCTGTTTTCGAGTCCATGTAACATACTTGGTTATGTTGAATATTTGTACTTAACTTTTCACTACGAGTTTTCATGACGCTGTCCTTGAATTTTTGGGTGTGCTCTGCAGAATCCTAATGCACTTGATAGGAGGGTGGGTTCTCGTGGATTTTGATCATGTAAAAAATAGTTTGAAACTCGATGATGAAAGTGAGTCTTTTTCTTTTATTGGTTATAAAACTATATTTTCTTTTTATTCTTTTTTTTTTTATTTTTAAAATCTCCTCTCATGATCATATTTTTTGGTTTCTTTGTGCTAGAATTGATGAAAATGAGCTCAGATCCAACCTATAACATAAATGTTTCTGGGGATATCAAACAGATACTGAAGGAGCTTGGAACTGAGAAAGGAAAAGAAATTGCATTGCATGAGGGAGGAGGAAACAAGGCACAAAAAAGTACCAATATGTATGCCTGCTGTCCCCTAAAAGATGTGCCCATAATTCTCTGGTAGATAGTTCCAGTTGCGATCTTGTATGCACATTAAACTTTGTCATCTTTTGAAGGTAGACACATGACGGTCTTCTCTACTATTGTTTCTTTACAGGAAGAAGAAGATGAGCAGGAGAAAGCAAAAGATAAGAATGCTGATGATGAAGAGAATGTTAGTTTCAGTCCCTTTGATTTCAGATTAATAGAAACTTTAAACTTCCTTTTTTTTTTCCTCCTTGAAAATAATCACATTTTCTCATTTGTTACATTTCAGGACAAGATTGGGTCATGGTACAACAATGCAGGAAAATGAGCAAGTAAATCTGGATCTGTAGGTGGTGGTGTTGGCAAGTACTTGAAGGTGAGAAATGTGCAAGCTGAATCTGCTGCTGTTGACTGGTATGCAGGCAACTACTGTAGCAAAGAAAAGGAAATTAGGTGTAGCAATGAGGGAATTTAAAGACTTTTCTTCCTGGTAAGGTTTTCCCACGTTGTTTACCATATTTCAGACTTGAACGCGTGACCTGGAGGTGGTGTAGCCTAGCAGTGTAACATGATCGTTTGAGTGAGAAAAAGGAAAAGAAAGAAGAAAGAGAGATTTGGAATTACTCTGTTCATTACATTTGTATTTGTTGGTTATACAATACCATGCATCCAGTCAGAAATTCAATTAGAAATTTTTATGAGAAAATACAGATTTTTTTTTTTCCTCTCATTAAGAGGTGAATGGTATAACTATAATTTTCCATTCATATTTTCTTTCTTTTTTATTTTCTTTTGCTTTGTGCTTGTACCTAGATCACCTTCACATGTGGTAGGCCCCACATGCACCATGTCACCCCTACCCAAGAGATGCAGTCTCCACGTGGCTAGCCCTCAGAGGTGCCACATCGCCTAATTAGATTATTGGGGTCATATGTGCCTAGCCTAAGCAGAGGCATAACCAATGCACCAGGTGGACGAGTCAAAATATGTGGAATCCCAAGGCTTGGCCTAGAGCATCGCTTGGCTACCATTTCTCAATGATGTGGCTTGACCCTCCCATTGGCTCAACCAAGTGGTCCTTTGCCGGGTCACGATGCTTTGATCCCCTAACACTTGGTCAAGTGTCAAGGTCCCATCCAAGGGTCAACACCTTGATGCCACACTCATTTGTGCCCTTTGGAGAGCCAAAAACATGCCCAAGAAGTTGTTGGTGCAAGTGCAAGCCAAGGCCCATGGCATGCCACGAAGCAGCCCATGCCAACAACCAGCCAATAGCAACTTTAGGCCAATTTTTGGAGGGTCAAATGTAGTATTTTTGCTTTGTAAATTTTTATGTAAATACCTTAGTATTAAAGGTGTTTTGGGTCCAAGTATTATAATTTTTCTCTTTTTGTAGAAATTTTAAAAATCCATTATGACTCCTCAAACATAGTGGATGTTTCCTCTTGCCAACTAGGAAATAGCTTAACAAGCTATATTAAGGAGGAGGTACCCAAGTGTTGAACCAAACCACTTGTGCCTTTAAAGTACCCCAACCTAGCCAATGGTAAGGCAACTCTTGTAGCACTTTTGGTGCATTGTTCAACTATTGTAATGCCTTCTTTTGATCAATGAAAAGTTCATTTCGCTTTTAAATTGTGCAAAGCTTTTCTAGTGTTGCTTGCTTTAAATTTAGCTTGTTGCTTGCTAATTTGTGGCTTGTCTCCAACCTAGTGGCTCATAAACTAACTTACATTGTGGTTGCTTGTCTTTGTAAACACTTTGAGCTTTATTGGTGGGCTAGTGAAGAGAGTTAACTAGCGCCACACATACTTACTTATCTCTTAACAAGGCTTCTACATAGCCGGTGTGTGATAATTGGTATTAGAGCCCAGTCTATTTGGCTTTCTCTATTCTTGCTTTTTAAATGGATGCTCCTAGCAACCGTCAACCTACACAAAGGGAGAGAATTGAGCTCTTGGAACAGCGTATGATTAGCCAACCTTGAGCAACGAGTTCATGATCTTGAGTTGAGCTCTTGGAGCAGTGTATGGACAATATGGATGCCTTGGCAGGTTCATTAGCCAACCTTGAGCAACGGGTTCATGATCTTGAGCAAACTCATGGCCTTACTCAAGGGCAAGATTGGGAGGATGTTGTCACTGAACTCAAGCTAGAGATTGAAGATCTTAGTGGCCGGGTTGGTGTTCTTACCCATGCCTTTGGCAACGCACCTGGTGGTGGCATGGAATTCCCTAGAGTGCGTGTGCCCGAGCCCCGTGCCTAAGGTGGCGCCCGAGATGCCAAGGAGTTAGACAACTTTCTCTTTGATATGGAGCAATATTTCAAAACTGTGAAAGCCGAAGCTGAGGAGGCAAGGATTTCTATGGCCACAATGTATTTGTCTGATGATGTCAAGTTGTGGTGGCGAACTAAACATGATGAGATGTAACGCGACTTATGCACAATTGAGACTTAGGAGCAGCTTAAGCACAAACTTAAGCTCCAATTCTTCCCTGAAAATGTTAAGTAAAATGCCCAGCGTGCTTTGCGGGATCTCAAGCACATTGGCACTATAAGAGATTATGTGAAACAATTCTTTGGGCTTATACTAGACATCAAAGACATGTCAGAGAAAGACAAGCTCTTATTCTTTCTTGAGGGATTGAAGCCATGGGCCAGAGTTGAACTCCAAAGGCAAAGAGTGCAAGATTTAGCCCATGCACAAGCAGTAACTGAGTGCCTTACGGACTACGTCGAACCTAAGCAACGGGACAGTGGTTCCCCGCACAAGAGTAAGGGAGATGGAAAGTCCCAAGGCCATGGCAAACCTAAGAGTGGGAGAGCCAACACTTCTATATCCAAAACCCATTCGGGTGGAGGACAATGGCAACAAAAGAGTTATGGTGACAAGGCAAAAACCCCTCAACAGTTCTCCACAAGCAAAGCAAAAGGCTCTATCTCTTGTTTCTTATGCAATGGGCCACATTGGTTATCTAAATGTCCACAAAAGCGTGCCTTGAATGCTCTAGCAGCGGCGCCTGACCATGTCTTTCAACCAAGTGACGATGATAGCGAGGAAGAAGATGTGCAGTCTAGGCGAAGTGGTAAGGGTTCTAAAGCAGCTGGCTCTAGAGTGGGAGCCTTTCATATGATGAATGCCATGGAGAAGAAGGCTTCTACAAGGAGGCCTAAGAAGAATGCCAAGAATGGCAAAGTAGGCAAGCATTCAGATCCTAAACAACTTATGGAGTCTAAAGACGAAGGCAAAGGGAAGAAACCCATGTATAGTGGGGAATTATCAGGCAAGTTGAACAAAAGGAAGTCATCCAACAAAGGTTTGATGTTTATGGATGTAAAGCTCAATGGGAAGCCCCTCCGTGCTTTGATTGACACCAGGGCCATCCACAATTTTGTTGCTGGGACCGAAGTTGAAAGACTTAGGCTATCTTTAGAAAAGGATGCAGCCGCATCAAGGTGGTTAACTTAGCAGCGTAGCCCATCTATGGGGTTGCAAAATCTGTTCATTTGAAGGTTAGCACTTGGGAAGGAAGAGTAGATTTCACTGCAGTACCCATGGATGACTCCCAAGCCATCCTTGGGATGGATTTCTTGAGAAGCACAAAGACGGTAGTCTTACCTTATTCTAATAGTATGTGTGTCATGAGGGATAAGCCATGTCATATTCCTGGTATGGCCACCAACAACAATGGCCGGTTTGCCTCAACTATGCAACTCAAGAGAGGTGTTAGGCATGGTGAACAAACTTGGGTTGCCGCATTGAAGTTGAATGAAGCTCTTGAATCTACTCCTGTCCCAGCCGCAGTCAAGAAGGTCTTAAGGCAATTTGCAGATGTTATGCCAGAACAGTTGCCTAAAGAGTAGCCTCTACGCCGAGGTGTGGATCATGCTATTGAGTTGGTGCTAGGGCAAAGCCACCAGCTCGTGCATCGTATAGAGTGGCTATTCCTGAGTTGAATGAATTAAAGAAGCAGCTTACAGAGTTATTGGAAACAGGCTTTATTAGGCTATCCAAGGCCCCATTTGGTGCACCTGTCTTGTTCCAAAAGAAGCATAATGGTAGTCTTCGCTTATATATGGATTATTGGGCACGCAACAAGCTGACCATTAAGGACAAGTATCCTCTTCCCCTAATTATAGATTCATTTGATCAATTGAGCAAAACGAGGTATTTCACAAAGCTAGATTTTCGATCGGGGTACTATCAAGTAAGAATTTTCGAGGGGGACGAGCCCAAAACTACATGTGTTATGGTTCCTATGAGTTCTTAGTCATGCCATTTGGCTTGACCAATGCCCCAGCAACATTTTGCACCATGATGAATGAAGTTTTTCAAGAGTACTTAGACCAATTCGTGGTAGTATACTTGGACGACATTGTGATTTATAGCTCCACTTTAGAAGAGCACGTAGAACATCTCAAGAAAGCACTGTCCAAGTTAGAAGAGCACAAGCTTTATGTCAAGCTAGAGAAGTGTTCTTTTGCCCAAGAGAGTATTAAGTTCCTAGGGCACATTGTTGAGCATGGATGCATCCAAATGGACCAAGAGAAGGTTGAGGCTATTCAAGAGTGGCAGCCACCCGCTAATGTCTCGGAGTTGCGGTCATTCCTTGGGTTAGCTAATTATTATCGCAAGTTTGTTGAAGGATACTCAAGACTAGCTTCCTCATTAATAGAGTTGCTAAAGAAAGGCAAGCCATATGTTTGGGCAGAAGAGTGTCAACAAGCCTTTTAAGCCTAGAAAGAAGCTATGTCTAAAGACCCTGTTCTTGCTCTACCTGACTTAGGTAAAGCTTTTGAGATACAAACTGATGCATCTGATTTTGCTTTGGGTGGTGTTCTTTTACAAGATGGTTACCCAATTGCCTATGAGAGTAGGAAGCTCAATGATGCCGAGCGAAGATATCTAGCTCATGAGAAAGAGTTGCTTATAGTAGTGCATTGTCTAAGGACTTGGAGGCACTACATCTTGGGCTCATGGTTTGTTGTAAAGATTGACAACACGGCGGTTAGCTATTTCTTAACACAACCCAACCTAAGCGCACGACAAGCACGGTGGCAAGAGAAGTTGGTAGAGTTTGATTTTGCCTTGGAATACAAGGCTGGTGCCACCAACCATGTTACTGATGTACTAAATAGGAAGGCGAAGCTTACTGTGTGCCATCATGTATGTTTACTTACTTCCATTTCAACCAGCATCAAAGAGAAAATCAAGATTCATCTAGACAAGGATGCTACCGCAGAGAATCTTATGAACCTTGTCAAAATGGGCAAGACTCGCCAATTTTGGGTGCAAGATGGACTACTAATGACAACAGGCAACCGTATCTTTGTAACCAGGGCTGGTGATTTGAGAAAGACACTTCTTAGGGAGTGCCATGATACACTTTGGGCAGGACATCCGTGTTGGGAGCAAACATTGGCCTTGGTGAAGCAAGGATATTATTGGCCCCAGATGCGTGATGATGTAGAAGAATATGTCCACACTTGTCTGACTTGCCAGCAAGACAAGGTTGAACATAAAAAGAAAGCAGGCTTGCTTGAACCTTTGCCTATGCTTAAACGTCCGTGGGAAAGTGTATCACTTGACTTCATCACTGGACTACCTAAAGTGGGAGACATCGAGACTATCTTGACTATTGTGGACCGGTTCTCCAAGTATGCCACCTTTGTAGTTGCCTCAAAGTATGTTTCAGTGGAGGAGACTGCCCAACTCTTCTTCAAGCACATTGTTAAATATTCGGGTGCCTAAAAGTATTATTAGTGACTGAGATTCGCGTTTCGTTGGCAACTTCTGGACAGAGTTATTCAAGCTTTTTGGGTCACAACTTAATACTTCATCAAGCTATCATCCGGAGACGAATGGGCAAACCGAACGCTTTAACTGTATGCTCGAGGAGTATTTGCGCCACTTTGTCAATGCTAATCAACGAAATTGGGTGCAACTTCTTGATGTAGCACAGTTATGCTTTAACTCTCAAAAGAGTAGCTCTACGGGCCAAAGTGCTTTTGAGATAGTGAATGGATAGCAGCCACTGTTGCACCACACAATGGATGGACCTTATGAAGGAAAGTCACCCAGGGCTTATCAATTTGCCAAGGAATGGAAGAGAAACCATGACATTACTCGTGACTATCTCGAAAAAGCAGTAAGTAAAATGAAGAAATGGGTTGATGAAAAGAGGAGGCCACTTGAGTTTAGAGTTGGGGATCAAGTTCTTGTCAAACTCAACCCTGAGCAACGCAAGTTCATGAGGGGAAGAGACAAAAGGCTAGTGCACAAGTATGAGGGACCGGTCACCATTCTAAAGAGAATTGGCAAGTGTGCTTACAAGATAGATGTTCCATCTTTGCTAAAAGTGCACCAATTTTTCATGTGAGTTATTTGAAGCCTTACTTTCCAGACAAGGAAGATCCAACTTGAAATGAGCTGAAACGCCAAACCATCACAGCCAAAGTAGGGAAAAAGTCTGTTGAATATATCTTGGCCGATCGGGTGAAAATGGTTTCCAAGAAGAAACAAAGGCAATACTAGGTAAAATGGAGCGGCCTTGGAGATGAAGAAATCAGCTGGGAACGGGAGGCGAACTTGTCGGCTTTTCAAGACGAGATTGATGCTTATTGGGCAAAGTCGTCAAGGGCGTCGACTGTTCAAGTGGGGGAGACTGTCAAGGTGCGCCTATCCAAGGGTCAACATCTTTATGCCACACTCATTTGTGCCCTTTGGAGTGCCAAAAACATGCCCAAGAAGTTATTGGTGCAAGAGCAAGCCATGGCCCAAGGCATGGTGCAAGACAGCCCACAACATGCCATGAAGTAGCTCGTGCCAACAGCCAACAACAGTTGTAGCAACAGCCAGCACCAACAGCAACTTGCAGCAGCAGAAAGCAGCCTTGCCAGTAGCCCAGCAGTAGTGCCAGGCCACAGCAGGCCACAGACTTGTCTGCCCAACAGCAACTTTAGGCCAACTTTTGAAGGGTCAAATGTAGTTTTTTTGCCTTGTAAATTTTTATGTAAATACCTTAGTATTAAAGGTGTTTTAGGTCCAAGTATTGTAATTTTTCTCTTTTTGTAGAATTTTTAAAAATCCATTAGGACTCCTTAAACATGGTGGATGTTTCCTCTTGCCAACTAGGAAATGGTTTAACAAGCTATATTAAGAAGGGGGTACCCAAGTGTTGAACCAAACCACTTGTGCCTTTAAAGTACCCCAACCTAGCCAATGGTAAGGAAACTTTTGTAGCACTTTTGATTCATTGTTCAACTATTGTAATGCCTTCTTTTGATCAATGAAAAGTTCATTTTGCCTTTAAATTGTGCAAAGCTTTCTATTGTTGCTTACTTTAATTTTAGTTTGTTGTTTGCTAAATTGTGGCTTGTCTCCAAACTTATTGGCTTATCAACTAATCGATATTATGTTTGCTTGTCTTTGCAAACCCTTTGAGCTATCTTGGCGGGCTAGTGAAGAGAGTTAACTACCGCCACACACACTTGAATATCTATTGACAAGGCTTCTGCACAGTCGGTGTGTGACACTGAGCCAGGAAGGGAGGCATCAGACAATACTTCTAATCAGTAAGGAGGTTGAGCAGAGGTACCTCAGCTTGACCAAATGCTAGGCATCAGAGGATCATGACCTGGCAAAAGGCCACTTTGTCGAGTCATGTCACTATTGAGCAGGGGTGGCCAAGCGATGCTCTAGGCAACACCTTGGGATTTCACATGTTTTGACTAGTACACCCGGCGCCTTGGCTTGATGTCACACACTGGCTGTGCGGAAGCCTTGTCAAGAGATAAGCAAATGTATGTGGCGATAGTTAACTCTCTTCACTAGCCCGCCAATAAAGCTCAAAGTGTTTGCAAAGACAAACAACCACAATATAAGTTAGTTTATGAGCCACCAGGTTGGAGATAGGCCACAAATTAGCAAGCAACAAGCTAAATTTAAAGCAAGCAACACTAGAAAAGCTTTGCACAATTTAAAGGTGAAATGAACTTTTCATTGATCAAAAGAAGGTATTACAACAGTTGAACAACGCACCAAAAGTGCTAAAAGAGTTGCCTTACCATTGGCTAGGTTGGGGTACTTTAAAGGCACAAGTGGTTTGGTTCAACACTTGGGTACCCCCTCCTTAATATAGTTTGTTAAGCCATTTCCTAGTTAGTAAGAGGAAACATCCACTATGTTTGAGGAGTCCTAATGGATTTTTAAAAATTCTACAAAAAGAGAAAAATTATAATACTTGGACCCAAAACACCTTTAATACTAAGGTATTTACATAAAAATTTATAAGGAAAAAAGACTACATTTGACCCTTCAAAAGTTGGCCTAAATTTGCTGCTGGCTAGTTGTTGGCATGGGCTGCTTCATGGCATGCCGTGGGCTGTCTTGCACCATGCCTTAGGCCTTGGCTTGCACTTGCACCAACAACTTCTTGGGCATGTTTTTGGCACTCCAAAGGGCACAAATGAGTGTGGCATCAAGGTGTTGACCCTTGGAAAGGCGCACCTTGACAGTCTCCCCTACTTGAACAGTCGACGCCCTCGACGACTTTGCCCAATAAGCATCAATCTCGTCGTGAAAAGCCGACAAGTCTGCCTCCCATTCCCAGCTGATTTCTTCATCTTCAAGGCTCCTCCATTTTACCTAGTATTGCCTTTGTTTCTTCTTGGAAACCATTTTCACCCGATCGGCCAAGATATATTCAACAGACTTTTTCCCTGCTTTGGTTGTGATGGTTTGGCGTTTCAGCTCATTTCGAGTTGGATCTTCCTTGTCTGGAAAGTAAGGCTTCAAATAACTCACATGAAAAACCGATGCACTTTTAGCAAAGATGGAACATCTATCTTGTAAGCACACTTGCCAATTCTCTTTAGAATGGTGACCGGTCCCTCATACTTGCGCACTAGCCTTTTGTCTTTTCCCCTCATGAACTTGCGTTGCTTAGGGTTGAGTTTGACAAGAACTTGATCCCCAACTCTAAACTCAAGTGGCCTCCTCTTTTCATCAACCCATTTCTTCATTTTACTTACTGCTTTTTCGAGATAGGCACGAGTAATGTCATGGTTTCTCTTCCATTCCTTGGCAAATTGATAAGCCCTGGGTGACTTTCCTTTATAAGGTCCATCCATTGTGTGGTGCAACAGTGGCTGCTATCCATTCACTATCTCAAAAGCACTCTGGCCCGTAGAGCTACTCTTTTGAGAGTTAAAGCATAACTGTGCTACATCAAGAAGTTGCACCCAATTTCGTTGATTAGCATTGACAAAGTGGCGCAAATACTCATCGAGCATACAGTTAAAGCGTTTGGTTTGCCCATCTGTCTCTGGATGATAGCTTGATTAATTATTAAGTTGTGACCCAAGAGGCTTGAATAACTCCATCTAGAAGTTGCCAACGAAACGCAAATCTCAGTCACTAATAATACTTTTAGGCACACCCCAATATTTAACAATGTTCTTGAAGAAGAGTTTGGCGGTCTCCACCGCTGAAACATACTTTGGGGCAGCTACAAATGTTGCATACTTGGAGAACCGGTCCACAATAGTCAAAATAGTCTTAATGTCTCCCACTTTAGGCAATCTAGTGATGAAGTCAAGTGATACACTTTCCTACGGATGTTTAGGCACGGGTAAAGGTTCAAGCAAGCCTACTTTCTTCTTATGTTCAACCTTGTTTTACTGGCAAGTGAGACAAGTGCGGACATATTCTTCCACATCATCACGCATCTGGGGCCAATAATATTCTTGTTTCACCAAGGCCAGTGTTCGCTCCCAACCTGAATGTCCTGCCCAAAGTGTATCATGGCACTCCCTAAGAAGTGTCTTTCTCAAATCACCAACCCTGGGTACAAAGATACGGTTGCCTATTGTCATTAGTAGTCCATCTTGTTGGAACAATTCGTATTGAATTCTTCAATTGCTGGTATTTGGGTCTTCAAAACTTGGCGATGAACTTGTCTATATAGAACAGAAATATGATGTTTCAAGTCGCGATACTTAGTCACTTTCCTAAAGACAATATTTGCATCCACCAAAAGGTGTGCAAGGGGTTACAGCAAATTCGCCTCTAGGATACAATGAAGCTTGATCTATCAAGTCTACTGGCGTCTGCACTGATGAAAATAGATCATAATACTCTTGATATAATCAAGAAAACCAAGACACTGATAATCAAATTTGCAAAACTTCATTACTAATAAGAAAAGTAGAAATTTGCTTAAGAAACTCTTGATCAAAAACTCAAAATCAAGAGGGGGACAGAGAGAAAGAGAGAAAGAGAGAGAGAGAATTGTAGAAATGCTTTTGAATTTTTTGTGGATGGAATGAAATGGCTAATTTCGCAGCCTATTTATAGGCCTTGATGCACCTGATCGAATGGTCATGTCCCTTGATCGCATCCGATCAGATCTGACCATTGGATCGACGATCTACGGTGCAGATCATTCTCACACCGAATAGACGCCTTGACTAATCACACTTGATCACGATCAGGTGCCATGGGTGAACTCTAAACCACCAATGAAGCCTTGAATCTTGTCTCAATAGGAACCTCAAAGTGAGGCACATAAGTTGGCTTGACAAAACAGAGTTCAAGTTGACGCTACTAAGTTCGCTTTTGCGCTTGATCACCTACATATATATATATATATATAAAACGGTGAGCTAGAGCTCAGTGAATAATCTCAATGTAAAGAGGTTAAATGAATGAGTTCCACATATATAAGAAAAACATTCTTAACACGAACAAAGCATTTATTAGACATATATATTTAGAATTCATAAAGTTCACCAAACCATTCAGAGTTATTTACATTTTGTGGTATAACCCAATAGTACTGAATAAAATATTAACAAAACGACCACAATGGACCGAGGACATAGGCATAACGATCCCAATGGATCGACATATACATAACGATCGCAACGGATCAACAAAGACATAATGACCACAATTGATCGACTTAGACATAACAACCACAACGGGTCGACATAGACATAACGACCACTATGGATCGACATAAACATAATGGAGATTTTCGAAAATCAAAGCATGTGTTCTGGGTGTCACATTCGATAATCAAAAAGGGAATCTCATTCATTCTTATCAAACATAGGTTTTCATATCATAATCATTTTGAAATTCCACAGCATAACTTAGCATTTCGAAAAATACATATCGTATCAGACATTTTGTAAACACAACATAGATTTCACAAGATAGCATTTTCAACACCATTAAGACGAAAATATCTTTACAAAGACATTACTCACAGTGCTTGGCCGGATGATACCCTCGTGTAAGTGACCTACACAACACATTCAAGCATAACGTCTCAAAACACGATATATTCATTCAGTCGGTTCTTCAACCTACTTGGTTTATTGGTTACTTCATTCCTATTCATTCTTTAATTCTGTCTGTAATCATGACATGCACATGAGTTTGAAAATACATGTTAACACTATGCAAATAAAGGCTCGAATGTAGGAAAAACGAAGAGAAAACGAAACAGAAATCGGTCTGAAAACCGCACATGCGAAGGACCTGGCCACATGAGCGGAACCACCACCGCACGTGGGCTTCGGATGTGCAATTAAAATAGTATGCTCGGCTTGTTGTGTTTTGTTTTCCGCACGTACGGTTCTGGGTTGAATGGTGTCCGAAATTTCTCTTTGCATTTAGAACTCAAACTTTTCAAAATCTAACTTCAATTTCATGTATTCCAAGGCCCATAACTCTCAAAAACAACTTGAATTTAACATATCTAACTTTAAACAAAAACCATAACTTCAAATCAAAACTCAATTTCCATGCAAAAGATTAAATTCTTGAATTTAAAGTTTAAAATCATAAACCATGCATATTCTGAGTTCCATATTCAAAATTCATGGGGTTTTCTCCTCAAATTTGAAGAACCATGCAAGATTTCAAATGTGTAAACAAAATTTCCATGAATTCATGCCATGCATGTGATGTTATGAGTTCCATTTATCTAATTTCAACATTATCTTCTTCATATATACATTCTACTTCAAGTTACATCATAAACACTCTTAATTAAACATGATTTCATCCTAATTCAGCGTAATTCCATAAACTTATGAGTATATCAACCCGATTTCAAGAAATTAGCAAGAAATTCTTACCTTAGATAATTGAATTTGGAGATGTTGCCTAGTTCTTCTTCTTTTTCTTGTTCCTTTCTTCTTCTTCTTGAGTTCTTTAGGGTTCGCTCTCTTTTGTCTCTACAAAATGCACTTAGTCTCTCTCTTATTCTTTCTTTTCTTTGCTCATTGATGAGTAGGATTTAGGACTTATAATTAATCTTTAATTTTCTTAAGCCTTGATTAATTATAATGTTAGATTAAATTATATCAAATTCACTCAAATTAAATTAATTCTCATCGTAATCAAATTTAATCTAAACTAAACTAAACTTAATTATTCCAATGTGGATTGGGCTCTAATTACCTATCCAATTATTTAATTCCAACCTGTATAAATTACTGATTCAAATAGGTTCAGTTCATATCCTATACATATTTGTTAATCATATCAATTCACACATGGCATATAAACACGTAATCAATACAAATCATATAATTAGCTTAATTAATCAAGGAGGTGGTTGCCACATTCTCTCCCCCTTAGGATGTTTGGTCCTCCAAATTTAGTTATCTTAAGTCGAAAATAAATCCAGCTATTGTTGTCTCATCTCCTCTTTCCCAAGTGGTTTCTTTCCCATTCAGCTTTGTCACAGAAGTTCAATTTAGTTCTCAGTCATTCAATAGTTCGTAGTTCAATTCGGTTATTCATCATAGTTGATATCGTCTTCAAAAGATATCCCAAAGTATTCAATAATATAAAGTGAATTTCGACATTAATCCCGTAGCATCAAATATAAATTACGGTAATACTGAAGTAATCATTCATATGACTCATACAATTCTGTTCACCTATAATTCACATGTGCCTAAGCAGTCGAAGATTAATCTCAAATGGTGTTCATAATTCTCCTTGCTTTTCAAATAAATTAAAATATCTCGCTAGTAACATTTCCTATGAAGTCTTCAAAATAAATTGAGTATTCAATACATCATGAATAACAAATTGAAGTTCTCGATCTATCAATTCTTTTGATAATACGAATTCTGTCACTCGTTCGTAAGCACTTCACATTTCTGCGTTATCATTCTCAAACAAAATGCAATTAGTTCCGGGGATCAAAAACAATAATGACAAAACATTTATCACATAATAATGGTCCATTCGAAACAAACGAATGTATGGGTTCTGAGTCAATTAACATATAGGTATTTTGTTCATAATTAGCAAAGGTACATGAAATAGTAGTCTGAGTATTTTACATATTCCCTGAGATGAGTGCAAATACTATTCCTTGCCTGACATCTTCACTTGTCGTAGTAGGTCTCGTCATTGGTACGGAACCAGCTAAGTTAGCAGCAGGTCTATAAACATTTTGTTCAACTTGAGGACAATCTTTTACCATATGTCCTGTCTTCCCACATCCAAAACAAGCCCCAGAAGTTCAATAACAGATTCCTTGATGCCTTTTCCTACACTCTAAACAAATTGGTGCTGAACTGTTTCTTTGGGCGAGTTCACTTTGATTGGAATTACGAGACATTTCCAAGTTTCGTTTCTTGTTCATCAAAGGTGTTGGTTCTCTATTCACATCAGAGTCTTGTCTCTTACCTTTACAATCATTCACCGGTGTCCTTACTTGCTTTAAAGCTGCAATGTTCGCCTCAAATATGAGAGCTCTATCCAGGACATCCACATACCTTGTCAATTTTAGAACATTAACTCGATCAAGTACTTCAACATCAAGTCCACTCTCAAATTTTCTGGCTTTCTTATAATCAGAATCTACCATGTGAGGTGCGTACTGAGCGAGCTCTATGAATTTGGCTTCATATTCAGCCACAGACATGGTACCCTGTTTCAACTGCTCAAACTCAAATACTTTGCGGTCATGGACGCACTAGGAAAAATATTTCTCATAAAATGCCTCTTTAAATTGAGCCATGTTATAGAATAATTGTTGTCTCAAATGAGCATCCACCACCATCTTGTTTTTTCTTATAAAGTAAAGGTTGCCAGTAAAACCTTTTGTGCCTCAGTGCACGGAAAAACTTCAAACAACTTTTCAGTTTCCAAGATCCACGCTTCGGCTTTCAAAGGTTCAATGCCTCCCTGAAAGGTTAGCGGCTTCATTTTATTGAACTTCTGTGTTAGAGTTATTATATCATCATTGTTGTTTGGCTTATTTTGCACTGGTGACGGAGGAGGAGGTGGGAGTTGTTTACTCTGTTGTTGTTGCCTTAGAGATTCTGTCAATAACTCAACCATTTTTTCTAACCAGTCTATTCTTACATCCAAAGATTCAGTTTCATCTGTATTTCTTGTTCTCTCCATTGGCCTATATAAAACATGGTAATAATAAACATAGGAAATACAATTCTCACATTCACAGTTACATTAAGTATGCACATAACAATTCCACACACATTCACACATGTTGATGTAATGCCCTAATTTAATTTCTAGGACATCCTATAGCTCATTTGGATGCGTGTGTGAGGTATAACTCGTGCTCTGATACCACTCTGTCACAACCCAACCCCCGTCCCAAAGGATTAGAGAAGTGACCAACCAGTAATTTGAGATTACCAAAGGCTTGCTTAACAGTAATACAATAAAAGGGCTGGCAGAAGCCTATAAATAATAAAATATAACATCCAATGAGCTATGAAGACTTAAATGGAACAAAACAAGTGTCATATATATATATATATATATATTTACACATCAGTCAACATCAAGCTTCGGTGCAAAATAAAAACATAATTTAGGGATTAAATCCCATTAACAAACCAGTCTTAACTTTAGACATAATAACATTTAGAACTAGTCTCAATAACATTCAAAACACTTTATTACAAGATACAAAAGGGTGAACTCTAAACCACCCATGAAGCCTTGAAGCTTGTCTCAGTAGGAACCTTAAAGCGAGGCACAGAAGTTGGCTTGACAAAACAGAGTTCAGTTGACGCTACTAAGTTTGCTTTTGCGCTTGATCACCTATGTAACAATCCAGGATTTTTCCCTCCGCTCGAGCGGGGGAGTTGACGCTCGAGCGGACTTGAGAGGTTCCCAGCATTTTTGCAGACAGTCCAAAATTCTGAGAGTTGTGAATTCCACCTCGAGCGTAGGAGTGGTCGCTCGAGCGGACGGCTTTGTTGGTCTGCGCGCGCTTGAGCGTGGAAAGCGAGATTGCCCTTGACATTTTATTAGTGTATTTGGAACCTCCTTATTTTATTTTGGGGTATTGATTGAAGTGGTAACATAATGATAAAGTAGGAGTGAACCAAGAATTTAATTCGGATAATTTTTTCTACGAACATCCGTCACTCTTTTGCTCTTTTCTTTTTCCACACTTTGAATTTGGATGTAAGGCTAGAACCATTGGAAATCTTATTTCCGGGGCTTCAATTTGGACACAAGAACGACCTAGAACGGAGTCCAGATGAGAGAGTTATACCTGTTTGAAGTTTTGGAATCTGTGCTGGAAGCATGTACGCTTGAGCGTGAAAATAGACGCTCAAGCGGACTGTGCGAATTCAGCAAGTTTAAAGGGACTTTTCTAGATCATTCTCCACACTTTCATCTCCTCTCTTCAGCCCTCTCACCCTAGGTCCGAAAACCCTAGGTTTTTGACCTCAAATACCTTCCATTTCCCCAAGGATTGGCCAAGATCTCTTACCAAAAAGTGAAGAAGGCTTGAAGCTCAACATTTTCAACCGATTGGAATTCGGATTTGCGAAGGATTCTTCTCAAAGCTTTGCTTCTTTGCTTGATTCTTGAGGTAGGGGTCCTAGTTCTTCTTCAATACTTACATAAATAGATAGATTTGTGATATTTTGATTATATACATACAAAACCTACATTTTTTAGCATATAGTGTACATTATAAGATTTGGGGGTTTAGGGTTTGAAGTGTTGGGGGTTCAATTGTTGGGTTAATATGGTGGATTATGAATCTTAGGTGTATAATCAATGGGAAAATTGGAATAAAAAGTAAAGGTTTAAGAAGTTTGAATTTTTCTTGAAATTCTTGATTTTCTTAAAAACCCTAAGTTGATTCATGATGATAAATAAGGATTTTGCCCAAATTGAAAGTAGAATCATGAAATTGGTAGGTTGAATTTTATATGTACAAGTTTAATTGGATTTTGGAGGTGTTTGAAAATTATGTTAAAAATTAGCGATTGAACTTTTATTAGGGACATTGTAAATCATACTATAATGTGAAAGGAAGATTGGGGAAATGATTGATTAATGATATAGATGACATAAACTTAGTTATGGAATGTTGAAAGGGGATTCAAGAATTTATCTTGAATTATGTTGAATTGTAAATAGTGTTGTTGAATTAAGTTGTGTTGACTTATGTTGAATTAAGTTGTATTGAGTAATGTTGAATTGAATTGTGTTGAGCTATGATGAATTGTGTTTGAATCAAGTTGAATTGTGTTGAATTGAGTTGTGTTGGGTGTGTTGAGTTTGAGTTGAGTTGTGTTGGGTCGTGTTGAGTTTGGGTTGGGTTGAGTTGTGTTCGGTGGTGTTGTGTTGGTACCCGCGTAAGGAGTTGAAAAATGGTTTTTCGGTGCCCACGATTGTCCGTATAATAGCCAGTAAATGTGGGGGATGGTTTTAAAAATTGAAGAAAAAGGTTTTTGGGGGCCCACGTCCCGCCGTTTAGTAGCCGGCAAATGTGGGGGTGGTTTGAATTAAAGGTGCCTAATTGCCCTGTCTAGGCTTATCGCTGGACGAATGTGAGAAAATGTTTTTGGGTGTCCACACAGTCCCGCCGTATAGTAGTCGGCGAAAGTGGAAAAATGATTTTTGGGTGTCCACACAGTCCTGCTATATTGGACCCGGCAAAAGTGGAAAAACGGATGGTTTTCGAAAATGTTTTGGGTGTCCACATCCCGCCGTATAGTAGCCGGCAAATGTGGGGGATGGTTTTCAAAAGTTGAAAAATGGTTTTTTTTGAAAAATATGGTTTCTGGAAGAAAATGGCTTTTGAGAAAATGATTTTTCAAAGTGTTATGAATTGGGTGCCTGCTATCCCGCCGTAGTAAGTCGGCAAAAGGTGGATTGTGTTGAGATATGTGTTGAGAAGTGTGTTGAGTTGATTATGTTATTTGTTACTTGTGATGAATCTGTGAAATTGCAAATTGATGTGTAATTTGCTTTAAAGAGAAAATGTGTATAGGCATTATTAGTAAAGAATGGAAACCAAAAATGGGTATGAGGATTATAGACTATGATGGTAAACTTAATGAAGTAGTTGTGTTAATAAAAGTAAATTGTGAGCGTTGTTCTGTAATTAAGTAAAGGATTGAATTGAAAGGGGTTATTAATATTGTGTTGTCTTGAAATGAAACTTTGAGGGTGAAATTAACAGTGTGAATTGAGTATAGAAGAATTGTTAGCGAGTCAAAAAGGAACCTGAACTTGAAGTTATGGGGTTTTAAATTAAAATAAAGAGTAGAAAAGAAGAATGAAAGGAAAAGAGGAATATTAAAAATGGGAAATTAAATGGGAAATATTTTGGAATGAGTTAATAAATATAAGATGATGTGGTTCCTTAAACATAAATGTTTTTAAAAAGGGATTTATGGTTTAATAATAAAAAGGAATAGTTTGATGGTTGAAGGTTTTCCTTAAACGTTCAAATGAATTTTGAGAAAAAGATACTCTATATATGATATTATGAAATTATAAAACGTCACTCTACTATATGGTATCACCCTGCACACATGATCATTTCTATCTGTGTGTTAGTTATTGATTGAGAACTATGAGATTCCTACTGGGCATTAGTACTCACCCCTGTTGTTTTTATCTTTTTATAGGAAGGAAGTGTGGATTCTTTGATTGAAGAGTTTAGAAGTCCATGTGTCTTTTATATGTAATTTCGTTGTAGATGTGAAAGAAATAAGTATTGTACATGAATGTCTGTAATTATTTATTTGTAGTTCCGTAGTGGAAGCTCGACATTTATTATTGTTATTGTTGTATTCATTAAGAAAGAGAGAACATGTATCATTGTAGTTCTATTACTCAAGGCTAATGGATGTTTGTAAAAAAAAAAAAAAAAAAAGGACCTAAATTAAAGGCTTTGGTAATGATTTCGAGTAATTAAAATTTGGGGCGTGACAACCTATATATATATATATATAAAACGGTGAGCTAGAACTCAGTGAAAAATCTCAATGTAAAGAGGTTAAATGAATGAGTTCCACATATATAAGAAAACCATTGTTAACACGAACAAAGCATTTATCAGACATATATATTTAGAATTCATAAAGTTCACCAAACCATTAAGCGTTATTTACATTTCGTGGTATAACCCAATAGTACTGAACAGAATATTAGCAAAACAACCACAATGGACCAAGGACATAGGCATAACGACCCAAACAGATTGACATATACATAACGATTGCAATGAATCGACAAAGATATAATGGCCAGAATTGATTGACTTAGACATAACAACCACAACGGGTCGACGTAGACATAACGACCACTATAGATCGACATAAACATAATAGAGATTTTCGAAAATCAAAGCATGTGTTCATGGGTGTCACATTTGGTAATCAAAAAGGGAATCTCATTCATTCTTATCAAACATAAGTGTTCAGAAAACTTGTCATATCATAATCATTTCGAAATTCCATAGCATAACTTAACATTTCGAAAAATACTTATCGTATTAGACATTTTGTAAACACAACATAGATTTCATAATATAGCATTTTCAACACCATTAAGACGAAAATATCTTTACAAAGACATTACTCACAGTGTTTGGCCGAATGATACCCTTCGCGCAAGCGACCTATACAACACATTCAAGCACAACATCTTAAAACACGATCCATTCATTCAGTCAGTTTTTCAACCTATTCGGTTTATTTGTTACTTCACTCCTATTCGTTCTTTAATTATATCTGTAATCATGACATGCACATGAGCTTGAAAATACATGTTAACACTATGCAAATAAGGGCCTAAATGCTGGGAAAATGAAGAGAAAATGAAACAGAAATCGGCCTGAAAATTGCATGTGTGAGGGCCTGGCCGCACGTGCACTCCGCATGTGCAATTAAAATAGTATGCTTGGCTTG
Source organism: Camellia japonica (assembly GCA_030407325.1). Classification (NCBI taxonomy): domain Eukaryota; kingdom Viridiplantae; phylum Streptophyta; class Magnoliopsida; order Ericales; family Theaceae; genus Camellia; species Camellia japonica. Next base: position 174,594,430 of record JAPPVO010000002.1, on the reverse strand, counting down.
TTGTGTTCTGTTTTCCTCACGTGCGGTTCTGGGTTGAATGGTGTTCGAAATTTCTCTTTGCATTTGGAACTCAAGCTTTTCAAAATTTGACTTCAATTTCATGTATTCCAAGGCCCATAACTCTCAAAAACAGCTTGAATTTAACATATCTAACTTTAAACAAAAACCATAACTTCAAATCAAAACTCAATTTCCATGCAAAAGATTAAATTCTTGAATTTAAAGTTTAAAATCATAAACCATGCATATTTTAAGTTCCATATTCAAAATTCATGGGGTTTTCTCCTCAAATTTGAAGAACCATGTAAGATTTCAAATGTGTAAACAAAATTTCCATGAATTCATGCCATGCATGTGATGTTATGAGTTTCATTCATCTAATTTCAACATTATCTTCTTCATAAATACATTCTACTTCAAGTTACATCATAAACACTCTTAATTAAACATGATTTCATTCTAATTCAGCGCAAATTCCATAAACTTATGAGTGTATCAACCCTATTTCAAGAAATTAGCAAGAAATTCTTACCTTAGATAATTGAATTTGGAGATGTTGCCTAGTTCTTCTTCTTCTTCTTCTTCTTGAGTTCTTTAGGGTTCGCTCTCTTTTGTCTCTACAAAATGCACTTAGTCTCTCTCTTATTCTTTCTTTTCTTTGCTCATTGATGAGTAGGATTTAGGACTTTAATTATACCAATGTGGATTAGTCTCTAATTACCTATCCAATTACTTAATTCTAACTTGTATAAATTACTGATTCAAACAGGTTCAATTCATATCCTATACATATCTATTAATCATATCAATTCACACATGGCACATAATGACACATAAACACATAATCAATATAAATCATACAATTAGCTTAATTAATCAAGGAGGTGGTTGTCACAGTTTTTCAAATAAATTATTGAGAATGATTGTGGAAGTGTATATATTGTTTGTTGTGTTAGAGATTCTTTCCTTAAATGTGATTTTAGAAAATAAAGGAGGTTTTTTTTTGAAAAGTCATTAATGTATGATTTTATAAAAGAAAGGGAATGATGTTGGGTTTTGAAAAGAGATGTAAAAATATATCTATTGATGAGGAGAGTGGAGTTGGATATTTATTATCGCTCCCACCTTGGAATTTATTATATTTTATCTGTTGTTGAAAAATTATCTATTGAATAGAAATATTTGTTTTGGGCTATTGGTGGAGGATAACTTTGATTGTTGTAGAAACTACATGAGAATTAGGTTAATTGAAACTAGTTACCCATTCATTTTGCATTGAATATTGTTTCATATTAAACATTGAAAATGTTTGTTTTTGAGAAAAATAGGTGTATACCTTGGTGAATCTAGTTAGGGGGCTTAGTTGTGGTTTATATTGTTAGCTTGTGTGTCCTTCGTGAAAGTCCAGAAACTTGCGCGATTATGTGTTGATCATTCCGGTTAATACCGGTAAAATGGCTTTGGTAGTTGTAGACACCCCATTTTTGACCGATCTTAAGACTCAGACGTCACCGATTGAGCGCTTGGTGATATTGCATATCGTGCTCGATCAGAGGTTTCAGAGTCTCGGTTGCGAGCCTTGCCTCCGAACTTCCGAGCTTTTCTGTGCTTTGCCTCGGTTTGCGAACCAGGCTCTGTTTTCTCTTCCCGAAGGGAGGGAGAGGTCTCATAGACCATCTCTCAGTGCCCGTAGGTTACGTTTCGTGGTCGTAGGCCATTTTTCCCGTTTGGAGCCCGGTTTTCGATTTTTCGGAGTCGTTGACCATGTGCCTCGGTTCGGGACCGCTTAACCACCTCCGTTTGCTCTGGTTTTTGGCATGCATCTCATTTTCTCCCTTTTGAGGGACACTGTGGCTCGAGAGACCAACTTCGTGGTCAAACGCCACCTCCGGTGCTTAACAGCTTGTTTTTGGGGCCCCAGGCTGCGCGTTTTGGCCCCCGAACCTTCGTTTTGCATCCGTTTTGTTTCATTTTTGTTGGAGACCTCATTTTCATTGTTAGGAAGCTTGTAGAAGGGTGGGAGGCCAGCAATTGTTCTGAGGACCAGCTTTATTCCTTCATCGCTCTCCGTCGCCCGTTTTCCTCGCTAGAAAGCTGGTGTTGACCATTCCCGGGCCACTTTCTTTGGCCCTCAACCACATATTTGTGTTGTACACACCTGGGAGGCCACCAATATGACATGGCCGGCCAGTAATTGTTCCTGACCCTTTTGAACCCCTCTAAAAAGTTGGTTTTTCTCTCTCCTGGTTCACATTTTCAGGGTTTTCTCCACATATCTGTGTTGTGCACACATGGGAGACCACCTTTTGGGGGTGGCCAGCCACTAATTCTCATTGACCCTTTTGACCCTGGCCGGCCGGCCACCTGAACCCTCTGAACCTGGCCGGCCATGCTCCCCTCAGCTGTTTCCTTACAGCTGTATCCTCATTTTCCCCTCAGATCCTGTATCCGAGGGGGGGTCTTTTGGGGGGGAAATTTGAATTTGATTTTTCCCCCCCTTTTCCTCCACTCCTCTATAAAACTAGCACCCCCACACCTATTTTGAAGGGTTACAAAATTTGGTTTAGAGCTCTTGCATATAATCTCCCTCTCTCTCTACTTCAACCCCCCAAAACCCTAAGGTTCTTGCACCAATCCATAGCACCACACCTCCACACTCTATTCCAGCCACTTGGAGGCTATTTCTAGAGGTTAGGAGCACCATTTCTTCAACCAAAAGCTGCTGGAGCTTTGTGCTACAAGGGTAAGCTTCTTTTCCCTCTTTTTTGTTCCTATTTTGCATGCAATCTTAGCCTTTGTTGCTTACATTTTTGGGCTCTGACCCAGACTGTAAATAGTCATATTTTGAGCTCCTTTTCATGTTTGATCAAGGACCTCTTGCTTTTTGAGGTCTCCTACTATCACTTGCCTCTTTAACTCTCTTTTAGGCCTTTTTTTGCATAGTATTTTAGGCATATTTTTGAGCTGTTTTGGACTTGGTCATAAACTGTAAAATATCTTGTTTTGAGCCTCTCTTCAACATTGTTGAAGGGCTCTCCTCTGTTTGAGGCCAGTAGCTACCACTTGTCTCTTTATCCCTCTTTTAGGCCCTTTTCTTGCATAATAGTTTAGCCCTACTTGTGTTCATTTTTGAGATTTGATGTAAACTGAAAAGTGCCATGTTTTGAGCCCCTCTTAAACTTTGTTGAAGGGCTCTTTACTATTTGGGGCCAGCTGCTGTCCCTTCTCTCTATTCTCTCTTTTAGGGCCATTTTTTCATGGTAGATTAGCCCTATTTTTGTTCATTTTTGAGACTTGTTATAAACTGGAAAAAGTCTTTTTTTGGCATCATATTCATGTTTCATTAAGGGAATTTTCTTATTTGAGGTCACATACTTCCTTGTGTGCTTGATTCCCTCTTATTTTGAGCCTTACACCCTAGCCCTTGTTGCATGCCTTGTTTGACCTTCTAGCCACTGGAATCCAGTGAATTTCTAGTGGCTTTGATGCTGTTTTGAGCCTCCAAATCAGAGGGGGGTGACCCCCTCTCACCTTGACTTGTTTGGTGGTCATTTTGGCCTTCCAAAGAGACCCTATCTTGCATGCTCCTTAGTCACATTTCAGGATCAATTTGGTGAGTTTTAAGACTATCATATTTGATTTTCAAAGTTTATTTGGTCATGCTTCATGTCTATCTTCCATGTACTTAATAACCCCTTGTATGCCCCTCCAAAGGAGCCCCTCATTTGTGCATGTGTTGGCTGCCTTTCCATGTTTATTTGGGCATATTTTGGCATGTTTAGTTCACTGATTTTTTCTGGTTTGGTGAGTGCTCACTTGCTTCATGTACTTGCCATGTAAACCATGTTTGCCAGTCAAAATTGCATGCTAATTTAGGCCATCTTGCTAGCATCTTTTGGCCACACTCTAAACTGGAAAAGTTCATGTTTTGGGACTGCCTTGACTCTGTCTTCATGCTTCATGTTCAAATAATGCATGCTTTGTATAGCTATAAGTCATTCCATGTGCCCAGTTTTGAGTTTCGGGTCTCATCTCATGCATCGGGTGCCATATTGCCATGCTTCGGGGCTGTTTAGCATCATGTTTTAGTGCTGAAATTTGCTTGTTTGCATATCATGTTCCATGCTTTACCATGCTTTGGTAGAGTGGCATTCGTGCCTTAGGTTCGGTCCTCGGTTTGCGTGCATGTGTGCACGTATCTCGAGTGTCTCATTTTCATCTTATGGCCACTGATGTGAGTGTGACTGAGGTCCACTCATGTTGGTGTAAGTCCATCATGCATTGTGTATGCCATTTCAATTCATAGCATTGCGTATGCTAGGTTGCATGTTACAGCATCGTATATGACGTGTTACATCGTGCATTGTGTATGCCATTTCATAGCATTGTGTATGATAGGTTGTATATTAGTTGCATTCATGCATGCCATGCATATTGCATTGTGTTTGGGATAGGAGTTAGCCCGAGCACGGGAAACGAGGGACGTTTCGTACTTCGAGTGACGGAACGTGTCTCAATTCCCAGTCGCCGATACTCCGGATTATCCATGATGGAGTCTCGGTCTTGTTGTGTTTATATGCGCATTCATTCCATATTGAGTCATGCGAATCGACTCCTCGGCCATCATGCATCGATATGCGTGATTGGTGGTACGAGGATCGAGGACTACGCTCCCTGAAGAGTAGTCCAGCATACATATGTGAAAATACATTGCCATGCCCCTTTCTTGCTCTCTGTTGCAGCAAATCAGAAATCGGCAATCTTTTGGGGCTTCGCGCAATATTCCGGGTTCAGTTGTAAACAGAGACTAATTGGGGCATCGCGATGGATTTCCGCGCTAAGCAACTCAAACGTACATCATTCATCATCCGGAGCAGAGTCGAGGCAGTCCCTGGCTTGCATGCTAATTTACTGTTTTTACTAGTTAATTTGTTAATTAATTAGGATTTTGTATTTATTCGGACTGTAATATTCATTCGGACTGTAATTATTCATTTGGGACTGTATATTATTTATTTGGATCCTCTGAGTGAGGGCACAACTGTAATAAGTGTGCGTGTGTGTGATGTATGTCTTCCAACCCCACGTCTTTCTTTCCCTTTTATTTACCAGCTTATGATGGTTAGATTAGGGCATGTTTCAATTAGCATACAGTATGATAGCATGTTTGCATTCATTCATCTGTTTTGCATGCACCGGGCTCGGCGCATCATACTAACTGCATTTGTATACCGAGTTAAATACTTGTTAGTTGTAGCATTCCATATGCCATGTTTAGAATAGCCGAGCCTGCTATAGTTGCATTCCTGCATGTGTTGCATTAGGCATTTCTGTATAGTTAGGATCATGCATGATTTCTAATTAACTTCTGTTTTGGCTTGGAGTACTCGGTAAGTTTTTATGCTTTAGCATCCTTGCATGTGTGTGAGTGACTGCCATGATAGCATGCTTACCATGAGGCTATTTGCTTATGTGATATAACTGCCTGAATGCCTGTGGGTGAAGGTTGGGTTATTCGGATTGGAACAAATCATTGACTGTGAGTTTTAAGCCCACTAGATAGTGGCAAAACCATCTTTTTCTAAGCCCACCCGAGGGTGGCAAAATCTGCATTTTTAAGCCTACTTGCGAGTAGCAAACCATCTTTCAAAAACAAACATAAAATGTTTTGTTCCAATTCAGACGACCCGGTCTATACTTGTATGCTGCGCGCATCACATAGTAAATCTAGGCTAATAACCGGAATAAGAACGCATAATGTTTTCAAAACTAGATATCATGGTTAGTAGAGGCCGATCTTTGATCGGGCGAGCGGGGGTGCTCACGAAGTGACCTTCCCCAATTGTACCCAAGTTCCCGAGCCGAGGCAACTTTGGTGATGACGGACACGTGGCCTTAGGCAACGAGTCAGGGTTTCCTAAATTTCCCAAAATAAAATATTTAGGTGGCGACTCTGTATCTGGAAAAGCAGTCCATGTTTGGCACTTCTTTCAAAAATCTGTTTTCAAAACGATTTGCCGGATTTGGACTCTTTGGTTCAGATTAAGAACCGTGACATTTGAGTCCTGAACTGTAGTGAGCCCAAAATGAACGGAACGGGGGACTTATTCGTCCCGGGGCGTTCGGGGACGTCTACAGTAGTGCTTGTATAGCCAACTGGCAGACACGTACTTAGAGATTCCTAGTGTTTTGTATCCATTGTCCTATTTTCTTATGTAAAAAGATTTTTATTTATTTATTTATGAATTGATATATAATTCTGGCATTGCATTGTTTTGAGACGAAAATGAAAAACGTTTGACAAATGGCATGCGTATGCATTCACCTTATGACTTTGATAAGTTTTATACATTGTGTTAAAGTATCTCTATTGGGCTCACCCTACGTGGAAAACAATTTTCAGGTGCCAATGATATGCCTCTACCAAGGACATAACTTAGGAGGACTTGGAGCCAAAAGTTTCTTTTATTTTTTTTGATGTAATTATTTTTATACAAGCCATGAGCTTTAACTGTGTTGAGTTGATCTCACTTTTGTTGTACCCAAACATTGACTTAGAAAGATGTAGCCATTAGGGCATAAGCTTATCTGTGTCTCATTTTATTCTATTCATGTGCACATATCATATGCTATAGATTCAGGATCTAGAATTTATGAATGTATACACGTATATGTCATTTTTGTATGATCATGGAATATCAATGAAATGTTAAATACAACGCTGATCAGAAGTACCATTTGTATATACTTTTATGGCATTCGAAGAATATTCAATAATTTTTCAAGTATGATTTAATTATTATTTAATGTTACAAGTCTATTGGATGAATTAATTGTTTTGTACAAATTTCTTTTCCTTTTCCTTATTGTGATTTAAAATTTCTTTTCCAATTGTCAGTGCTGAATTTATCTGTGAATAGAATCAGTAATAAACTTATCTTTTCCCTACAAATTTGGATACTCTGTTTTTTGTCATCCCATCATCCCCACAATCACCAACAAAGCTCTCACTCTCTGTCAAATCAAATGGGGGGAAGAAATTGGTTTCATGTTAATACCCATTTTTATTTCATGTTAGTCAAATGGGTTGAGGATTGTTAACATTAAATGGGTTAATGTGAACATTAAGGTTAACCTGACTGTTAACATTAAGCTGAAAATAATATAGATGGTCATATTTTTTATTCATAGTTTCTAATTAGACAAAATATTTTTGGTATTTATTGAATACTTTTGTATTTACTTAAGCTTTATCTAGAACATTATTTAGTGGTGATTTGCATAATGATGATGAATTGTGGTGCACAGCAGATGTGAGCAGTGGTTTTGTTTTGGGAAAATGTTCTTATACTTTTTTTTTTTATTATTATTATTTTGAGAAGTGCTCTCCCAGATTTTGGATTTGGTGCTCTTTCATTTCTAAAAGGTATATTTTGTTTATAGTGATTCTTCTGGATATATTTATATATTTTTTGTTATTTTTTGGTATATATCTAAGAATGTTTTAGTTGCAGTAAGAGTGCTTCAAAGTTGAAAATCACTTCCAGATTAATTGCTTTATTTACATTTATGGTAATTTGTATATGAAGCATTGTGTTTGTGGTCCTATATATCTGAATCATTTCTTTAAATTTGCTTATTAGGTTCACATTAGAGAGCTTGAGGAAGAACCTTTCGCATCTGAACATTGTGGTAAGTATCTGATTTGCATTCTTACTAAGCATTTTAACGTTTCCTTTTGTTGGTCATACCTTAGAAAACAATTCAAATATCTTTCTGTGCCTATCCATAAATTCTTCAAAAGGTAAGGTATAACTTCCAATTTTTGGTTGCAATAATAACATTCTAATGATTTGAGCATATGCAAGTTTGTTCAAATATAAGTGATGATCCTCGCCACCATACATAGAACTTTAAACCCAAATGAAAGTCTAATTTTTCAAGGCAATTAAAATCCATTGAGGTTTCTGTTTTATAATTTGTTGTGGTATTGCTTTGTTTTCACTTAAAATCCATTGGCTTTTGTCTGGTTTCCTTTGCTTATATAGAGTTATGAGCCATTATATTGGTTTTCATTTTTCTGGATAATTAATTATTTTCTTTTATCCACCAATGTCGATAGCTATTATGGGCAGTTTGGAAGTTGATTTCAATAATTTTCCATGATTCTTTGATTTTGAAGCCCAACACATGCTCTACATAGTTGATTTGTGGTGATTCTCTCTCTCTCTCTCTCTCTCTCAAGATTTATATTTAATGGGTTCAATAACTTTTTCGTGGTGAGCACCAAACTTAGATTTTTAGATATATTTTTCATGTGAATGGGTTGTTATTTCGTGCTTTTATTGGCATATTAGTACGAGATTTTAGGGTTTTTAGTATGTTGTTATTGCATTATTGTACAAAGAGGTTTTCATTTGAACCTTTCTCACCTTTATTTTTTCTCCCCAATATTTAATGTACATTTGTAATCTCATCATACACCACCAGTTGAGCCCACGTGTGTTTGGATTTTGTTTTAGGCTGAAGATTCATAATAGAATAATTCCCACCCACTCCCACCCCTTATCTTAGTTATATCTAAATAAAATTTTTGTTCTTTTTAATTGGTACAAATGTATTCAATTTCCATGGAATTCGAAACTTTACCAATGTAAGCAATTTCAGGTTGAGGCATGAGTTATAGATATAAAAGGTAAATTCATGACTTAATTTGTTTTATACTTATAGAAGTTGAGTTGGAATTTTTATTTACTAAGATTTCAAATTCATGATTAATGATTAATTTCAAGTTTTTATTTACTTATAGAAGTTGTGTTAATGATTAATATTTGAAATTTTTTTTCCAATTAATTGGTTTTGAATTTCATAACTTAATTATTTAGATTTGTAATATCATCCAGTTCAATTTTTGATTAATCTCATTAACAAAAGTATTCTTATTTACATAGAATCCTCTAATTGGTTGTTTAGAATTTCATCATTATTAGTTGGTTTAACAGAGAAGCCTTCTATTTGTTAGCTTGCTTTCAATTTGATTTCCAAATTCTATTTTTTTCATAGTGTAATGATTTAACTATGTTCATTGTGGAATCTAATCTCTATTTGTTCTTGGTATTATTGATTGGTAGGTTATTGATATTGACATAAAACAGTGCATCTTTAGCTTAAATTTTATATTATTAGTTTGGCATCTGCATATGTGTGTGGTTTTGATTGATTGCTTGAAATAGATGGTTTGATTCTTGATCAAAAGAAACTAACAAAATGCGTAGAAAAACATAGTGCAATAGCTCATATCTTTGTCAGATTGATTCAATTTAGTTAAATTAATAGTATTGGGTAATAGTAAAATGAATATATACTGTCTTTTGGGTATAAATAGGACATTTTCATGATTTCATTGTAAATTTTATCATTTTTACTTGAATAATCAAATGAAATTGGGAAGTTTGAACTAAAAAGTTTTGTGGATGGGGCTGTTTTGTTGAGTATTGCTCATTTGGGACATTTAATTTTGTTTTTGCATGTAACCTTTGTTATTAAGTGATTTTGAATAGAGTTTCAATAGAGTTGTTAATAGTTGTTGATTCACTTCCTCCCTCTCTCAACTAAATCTCAATTTGCTTTTTAATTTTTAATTTTTATACTGGTTTGGTTTTGGATTCAGTTTGTGTGGAATTCAAAATATAAAATTTTTATTTTTTTAAGTTGAATTGAAGGTGTGAGATGTTGTGGTCATGACTGAAATTTGGTTTTGGAGTACTTGCACCATTGACTGAATTTCATCATAACTTTTCTAGCATTTTCTACTACTTATTTGGTTTCATTTGTGGGTTTTTGATTAGATCACGTTTTTTATACAAGCGTAATTATGCTAATTACATTTTTTTTTTAAATAAACACATAATCATATTTGAACTATTATTTTTTCCCAAGTGGATTTGGCATAACTGGTAGTTTTGCCCTCTTTCCTAAATTGTGGAATTTAAGTTTTTATCATTAAGTTGATTGTTAAATTGTAATTTGTGAACTTTATCATTTCTTCTTCCAAAATTTTCTTTGTTAACATCTAGGCGATGACACAGGATGTTCAGTTCAAATATCAGTTCAGTTTTTAATTTGTAGTTCCTAATGTGCCATTATGGAGTAACAAGAAGATTTCAGAAAAATTATGGAGTAACAACCATTTGGGTGCTTTTTGAATGGCTAAGTTCTCTCTCTCTCTCTCTCTCTCATGTACTCAGCCACCGAAATCGAAGTTGGGTTGATGTTTATCAGTTTGATATAGAGGAATTAACGATGTTGACATGCCCAATAGCCACTGCACCCACTTCTTCTTTCCTCTTTGCCGGTATGTAAGCACTACTTCCTCAAATGGCTCTTCTTAAAATACTACTCTCCACTCTTTAAAATTTTCTTTGATTTTTTTTTTCCTTTCCCTCTTCTATTGTTCATTTTCATCACTTGAATTACAGGCTGTTAGGTGATGGAATATACAAGTGGGTGACATGGATTGCACAATTGGGAGACAACGCGTATCTAACGTAAAAAGCCTTTTCTTTTTACTGTCATTCCTTCTTTAAATACTATAAATGCATACACATATGTATGCGTATAATGTAATGGATAGAATGAGTTTATTTAACGTGAATAGATCAAATGGTTCAATTTGAAAGATATTTGTTTGTGAGATTGTAATTCCCTTTGAAAGATCAATTGGATTTGCAAATGGATCTTTTGATCTTTTTCAAGCATCAAGCATTTATGGTGGTGTGCTATTGGCAATAAGAAATAATCAAATCTAAAATACATATAGAGATGTTGAATCAAGTTTAAAGTGGGACTACACTTGAGGCTATACATATTGAATGCATGATTATTTATGTTTTGGTTTCAAATTAATTCATGAACTATATGTATTAAGTAAATCTCTCTTGATTTCATATTGTAATTACAAAATAAAAGGACAAGGGAATTAAAAATGATTGTAATTGTCTATATGTGTATACTGAAAGTTTCATATACACTGTGACATGGAGTTTAACCTTGAATATGAAGAATTATTAATGGATTGAATAGATCATAACTATTCAATAGTTTGTCTTAACTTTTATTTTTTATTGATTAACTTGAATGTGATTTTTTTTTTTTTTTTTTAAAACTTAGAGTGCCGTAGGCACGGGTCATCCACTAGTATTATGATATGAGTTGTTATTATTATTTCAGGGCGTTACAATGTGTTAAATATTGATAAACTGAAAGAAGAAAAAAATGTAGCAACAAAAAATAGTAACAATAGGAAAAAAAACATATGTTATTTTTAATTTTTGTGGGGTTTAAATAAATAATCTCTACTATTGATCAAACTGAAAAGTAAGCTTTGAAATTGTAAAATGTTACAATTTCAAAGTATGATTCTATTAAGTATATATTCTTATTAATCAAACCGAAAAACATATTATGAAACTGCAAAATTTTACAGTTCTAAAAAATGATTCATTTTAGCACCAAAAAGATTGAAACTATAAAATTCTACAGTTTCACCGCTTGTAACTAAAACTCAAACACAATTTGTTCAGAATTTGAAAATTTTCTCCATTAATGCAGGAAAAAGAAGTGTAATACAAAAAAAAGTAAAATATAGAGAGAGACTTGTACTCAAGCAACTATTTTTAGTTTAGATCTAATCGGATTTGACGTAGATCTACTCAGATCTGATGTAGATTTGAATAGATTTATATCAGATTTGAGTAGATATATTCATCTTTTTCGCCATCGGCGAGTACGAAGTAAGGAGTCGGTGCTCGATGGTTACCGGTGAACCCCAATCAATGGTGGTCATCGGTTGCCAGTGACAATAGATTAGAAAGAGAAAGAAAAGAAGGAAAGCGTGGTTGTGGTTGTCGCCTAATATCAGAGAAAGAGAGATAAAGAGAAGAAGCAAGATGCGAAGAAAGATGAGAAGATAAATGGGCATAGGACTTTTGGGTCTATCTAAAAGATTTTAATATTAAATAGAACACGCACTTTTCAAAAAAGGCTTATGAGTAATTTGCAAAAAAAAAAAAAAAAAAAAAAAAAAAAAAAAAAAAAAAAAAGGGCAAATTACTCACAAGTCTTTTTTGAAAAGTATACATTTTATTTAATCCCAAAAACTTTTAGATAGACCCAAAAGTCTTATGCTCATTATCTTCTGCTCTTTCTCTACACCTTGCTTATTCTCTTTATCTCTGATATCGACGACGACCACCACTACGACCACACATTTTTTCTTTTCTTTCTCTTTTTAATCTACAGTCATCGACAACTGACGACTACTATTGATTGAGGTTCACGGCCAACCACCGAGCACTAACTTCTTACATCGTGCTTACCGACGGCGAAAGAGATGAGTTTTCAGCGAAGAAGATTAGTAGATCTACTCAAATCTGATGTACGTTAGATCCAGTTAGATCTAAACCAAAAATAGTTATCGAAGTACAAGCATCTCTCTATATCTGTCTCTTTCCTTTAATTTCTCAGTTTTAATACTTTTTCTGCAGTACACACTTCTATTTTCCTATTATAATGGAGACAATTTTCAAATTCTGAACTAGTTATTTTCGAGTTTTAATTACAGGTGGTGAAAACTGTAAAATTTTACAATTTCAGTTTTTTTTTTTGGGCTGAAATGAAACATTTTTTAGAAATGTAAAATTTTACAATTTCATAACTTTCTTTAGAACTGTAAAACCTTTTAGTTTCATAACATATAACATGTTTTTCAGTTTGATTAATAAGAATAAATACTTAATAGAATCATACTTTGAAACTGTAACATTTTATAGTTTCAAAACTTGTTTTTTAATTTGATCAATATTGGACATTATTTGCTTAAACTCTACAAAAATTGAAAATGACATATGTTTTTTTCCCTATTGTTGTTGTTTGTTGTTTTTAGATTTTTTCTTCTTTCAGTTAATCAATATTTAGCACATTTTGCTATTTTTTTGCTTTAATTTCTCAGTTTATTTGTCTTATTTTTTTGACAATATTCTGGACATTCTGGTGAGTCTCCAGTGATATTTTTGACGTCCAACGAACATTCTATACATTCCGACGACTTTCGGTGACGTTTAAAACATTCCAGCGATACTTCGACAAATTTCTGGTGATATTTAGGCGACTTCCCGATGATGTTCAACATTTCGGCGAGTTTCCGATGATCGTCTAACAGAAGTCTAGCGGTGGTGGAATATAACAGCGTTTTTAATTTTTTTTTTTTAAAATAGAATTTTTTTAGTAACAATTAAAATATATAAAAGTAATTAGTGCAAATATTTTGTTTCATGATTAAATATATTTTAAATTTTATATATAAGACTTATTAGTAAGTTCCAAAATAAAAAAAAATAAAAAAAAATTTGTACTCACATAACCCTAGAGAAGAGCAGACAAAGGTGAGTTAATGTATGGGAACAAATGGGCCAAGGCCCAAGAGCATGGTTCCTATTAAAAAAACAAGCAACGTCGTTTTCCGTAAACCCATATGGAAAAAACATCAATCAATGGAGAAGTTTGTGTCTTCGTCTTCGTAGTCTTCCTTGCCTCGTTTCGACTCCGTTTTCATCCCACTCAAACACATCCCCAACTCTTCGGAAAATCAATCAATCGTCAACAACCTAATGCAATCATTAACAACCAGGTTATGAGATTGTTGTGGGTAGAGAATGACAGTCGGTGGTGGCGATTCTCTCAGATGGGTTCTTCTTATTTCCACATTACTAGCGATTCTACACCGACTCAGCCTCAACTCGGTCTCTGCGATTTGCGAACTCAGCATTGTTGATCACAACAAGCTTTACAACTACAGCCTTGCCTCCCCCTCCCCCAAATTCCCCCACGGTGTCCTCAGCGAAGATGGGTACTCTCTCTCTCTCTCTCTCTCTCTCTCTCTCTCTCTCTGTGTTTGTGTGTATATTTGAGTGTATACCATGTTTCTTGATGTGGGTTTTTGTTCTGTTGTTGGGCTGACATGACCTTCATGATTGGGTTGAATTATGGGCCCTTCTATGATTGTGATGCATTATTATGATTAGTTTGAGGTGTTTAGTGCTTTTTACACAATAGCTCAAATATAATACTATTACCTGTTTCAACAACATTGACCATGATAAACCACTATGGTGGAAAATTAGGTGGCCATATTTTGGTAATTTATTTAGTTGAATTGGTTCAGGACACTGATGTATCATGTATTCATTTGACCTTTGCACTCATTAAACTTTTATGCAGTAGAGTAAACCAATCAAAAATTATGTTGAATTTCAGTGATTTTTTAATATTGAAAGTACTTCATGTGACAACAGATGTCAATTGGTCTGGAATCCAGCTAAATGATTTGTTATTTTTATACTTTAGGTTTTACAAGGTAGCAGTTAATCAGACCGTGCTTTGGTTTCAGGTTGGCTCTATCAGGTCACTCTTTTATTTCTATGCTTTTTCATGTGGCTAAATGATGAATTTTCAATTCTATAGTTTCTATGCAAGTGTGTAAACAAAACAAATATGTTTTTTAGCTTGAGGCATTAGTAAATAATGACTTGAAAGCAAAAGCTAGTTAGTTTGTGGGCTTTTCATGGGTCTTGCTATGAATTGTCCTAAAATTGTGTTGAATTGAGACTCAAGAATTTGTGAAGCAGAGTCTAAAAAATCATGTTGAGGATGTAACTTGAATTCTTTTTCTTAAGAGCAGTGTTGTCAAAATGGTATGATACGTTTCGTATTGTATGGAAAAAGATATGTATCGTGGACTCGTATCGTTGGTGACTTGAATTGCAAGATACATTTCCGTATCGTACGATTATGTATCGTATTGCGATTCAACTTGCATCGCACGATTAATTAATTTTTACATTCTTCTTCACTTTTGGCCCCATCAACTACTTTTCTCACTTTTAATCACCATAGCTGACACTCATTGAACAATCATTATCAAAAAATTTCATACAAAGGAGACACAAATTCAAATAAACTTGCAAGGAAAATTGACTACCATACTTCTTTTGCTACAAGAAATTAAACTACTATCATGAGTCTAATTTGATTGAATAATAATACCTGATTCACCAATTTGGTCGTGAGTTATATGATTTAGTAGTTTATTTTTTGCAATATATTTATATATTATATGAAAATGCTTATTTTTTTATTATCTATATTTATATATGTTAATGTATCTTACGATACATGATACAATATGATCCATGATACACAAAAGTGATACAACGAATATAACGACTTGACAACACTCCTTAAGAGAGACTGATATATTTTACTCGTCAATTGTCGACTTGATATGATGTTGCTTCAAGTTGACTCATTCTGTTCATTTGTATGAGCAGCTTTGCGATGCAATGATCTTCAACCATGATCCACCTACATGTATTGACTGTGAGGTAAGTGCTTTTCAAGATCCATATGTTGTTTTCTTTAGATTGAGAGAGCAAAAAATAACAAATAACATGTATGCATGCATTACTTAGCTGACCTTTTTTTTTTTGGTTGGTAATTTACTCTTTCATTAAGAACACAAATCCCAGATACAACTAGGCCTGAGGCATACACCAGAAAACCCAACACCAAGGGAACTAGAGCTGGACATATCCCAGGAAAAAAGAAAAAACACAACAACAACTTAAAAAAAAAAACCCCCAGAAACTAAAGCATGCTTAGTATCCTAGTTGGAACTTTCCAATCTTGGCAAATCAACCAATTACCGTAATTGTTCTTCACCACTCTACTTGTGCAAAGCTTATCTCTGATATCCAGCTCAATCTTTGTCAAAACAGAAATAGCAGCAGCATCAACTTTATGTCTGAAAATTCTACAATTCCTCAATTTTGGCTATGTGAGTCTCGGGTGCAATATGTGTTTAAGTGTTCGTTTCATCTAATCTTATTTCCCAGGACACAAGAACATGATATGAGATTCATACTTCCTAATATACTTGATTTATTTTTTGAAGTAAAATGGTATATGTTAAATGGACTTTTCTATTTCCCCCAAAGTAACTCATGTCCACCGGATATGACAAAGGATAAGGGTGTGGAATATGTTTCTGACACACATTCTCCTTTAGGCTCATTATTAGCTGTCATAGGTTTCACACATTTACAGTGTTAAAGACATTTATGAAGCTTAGGTTAATGAAACATATTGGAATGATGGTTTGTGTAGTTATGTGAACCAATGAATTGTTAGAAGAGATAAAACAAGATTGTTTTTACGGGTAATTACACCCCAGTGGAAGGTAGAAAAAAATACAAATTCATTAAAAATTTACAAATTTAATTATTAATATTTATAAAGTTTTCCACTGATTTGTAATTACTTTTTCAAATACTCACTGATGTGATATTTCCCTTGTTTTTACATATATTTGTAGTCAACTTGTAACCCTTGATTTTCTTCATTTATGTTAAAATTGTAGATTTAACACAAAATTGAATGTTAAACAGTTTATTTACCAAGCTCAGGAAGTCTTGTGGACAGTGTGAGAATATATGTTAATTATGGAAATATATCAATTAGGTTGATTGTATAGTTTAGATTGATTATGTGAATATTAGATTGATTGTATAGGGTTCTTATTTCCTATTTTAGATTAGGTTTAGATTTGCTTTATATATCAGTTGTAATCTTTGTATTAGACACAATTGAATGTACAGATTAGTATTCAGAATTCTTACATGGTATCAGAGCCGTCTCTAAGCCCAAACCCTAGAAGCTGTCTGTGAGTTGTGACTCTCTTTGCGTGCATTCGGTTCGATCGAAGTCACGAGTGCCTCTTGCATCTTCTCATGCTCCTCATTTGCTTCGTGCTTTGTATCTCCTCTCTCTGGAATCATGACCACGATTTCTGGTCTTTCTCTCTCCAGCATCGCGACTTCTCCCTTTCTCTGGTTCGAAGAAGCTCTGCACAATTCTTGCGATCCAGTTGGTTTGAAATCGCGAACCCTAGCTTCGTGATTGCCTCTAGTTCACAAAGCTTTAAGGCGTGACATCTCTTCTTTCCTCTTTGACTCGCAATTCCTTGGTCTTCTCTGGTCGTGAAGTTTCTCTCTCTGAATTTATCTTCTGCTCTTGGTTATTGTGGTTTATTAAATATTTTGTTTGAAGCTCGATATTGAAGTTTGCTCACAGACATCTCTTTGGATATTAAAGTTCGCTCACAGAAATTTCTAAATATTCTGTTTTAACCCCATATATTACAATGTCGGACACTAAAATTCAAGCCATTAAATGCAAATTCACCGGTGGTAATTATGTCTATTGGGCTAGTGTTATGAAGAATTTTCTCCTTGGTAAAAAAAATGGGGTTATGTTTTTGGTTTTGTTCCTTGTCCATCGGACTCGAAAAATGAAGGATATTTTGTGATACTTGGGATTGTGATAATGTCCAAGTTTTGGCCTGGTTTCATAATTCTGTGGATGACCGTATTAGAATGATGTTTTCCAAATACAGTACTACCAAGGAAGTGTGGGACTATTTATTGGGTGTGTATCAGCAGTCCAACTTTGCCAAGCAGTATGAGTTGAAAACAACTATTTAGAGTGCTCGTTAGCGGGATCAATCTATTCAGGACTTCTACATTGAGATGACAGGTCTCTAGGATCAGTTGGCTCTCACGGAACCATCTAGCCTCAAGGCACTAGATGCTTATGCTGAGTTTCGGGAGCAAGGTTGTTTAGTATAGTTCTTAACGGCTCTCTCCCCTTAATATAAAGCTCTCCGTGGTGGCATCCTTCATCGATCTCCTCTCTCCAGTGTAGATGCTATTGTTTGTGAGCTCCTCTCTAAGGAAACCTAAGAATGGTAGTGGGCTGAGGCGGGGCCGGGATCACACTCCCCTTCCTCAATCCCCAATTATGAAAATCTCCCCGTCCCTGGCCCCGATCCTCGACGGGGAACCTATCACCGTCCCCGTTCCCGTCCCCATCCCCGTCCCCGCCCCTAACGGGGATCGGGTTTCCTCAACTCCGAAAATTCTCCTGCCCAAATTTGTTTCAACAACACCATCAACAACAACAACAACATCATCATCATCATCATCATTCCCAATTGTTTTGTTTTCAACATCAACATCAACATCAACATCAACATCAACAAAATCATTAACAGATCCACTACCAAAAAAAAAAAAAAATGGACAGAACACACATACATACATGTATACATACATACACAAACAGATCTGTCCACTACCCAAAAAAATAAAAAAAAAGGACAGAGCACACATACATGTATACATATATACACAAACAGATCTGAGGAGGACGGAGGCGATGGACGACGGAGATGATGACGAAGGCACTGAGGCGATAGACGGAGGCTGTGGCTGCGACGATGGACGACGGAGGATGACAAACGGCGTTACGGACAGTGGCGGCGGTGGCGCCGAGGAGAAGAAGAGGTGCGAGAGTGAGAGAGAGTAGAGGGAAGAGAGAGAGAGAGAGAGAGAGAGAAAGAGAGAGGTGAAGTGAGATGAGGGTTTGGTAATTGGTTTATATATATATATATATATATATAGGGGTAAAATAGTAATTTCACTTCAGGGACAAACGGGGATGGGGATGGGGATGGGGACGGGCCGGGTACGGGGCTGGGACACTTATCTTTGTCCCCGGCCCGAAACTGATTGGGGATTGATTTTTAAATACCATTCTTGTCCCATTGGGGATATTTTTTGCGAAAAAATAGCTCAAATCGGGGTTAGGGGGTCGGGTCCCCGTCGGGCCGGGTTTAAATTGCCATCCCTAAGGAAACCTGTCTTAAGACGGCTAGTCAGACTCTGTCTCCATCTGTCTTCTTGGCTCCTACTCAGCCTCCTCTGTTGTCGATCCCACCACCTCATCAGCTTCAAGCCCATGCGAAGCCCAAGAAGGGGCCATTAGCTTTTGATGAGTGTGCTTTTTGCCATCAAAAGGGCCAATGGAAGTACAACTGTCCCAAGAAGGGATGCTAGTTTGTTCAGTCTTCTCAGCTGCCTCAGTCACAATTTTGACCTCCTGTTGCCAATATTGCACTTGCTCCAACTTCTGATCTTGACTTGGCTTCCTTGCATGCCCACATGGCTCAGCTTCAGCGTCTCCTGTCCACCTTCCAGCTATCCTCATCTGTCTCTGCTCTCACCTCTTTTCATTCAGGTTTGTTTGGGTCCTCTTCAGGTATCTTCTCTTCTGTCTGGCTTTTTAACTCTGGTGCCTCTCATCATATGACTTCTCACCTTTTCTTACTTTAAAATTGTATCTCCCCTCCATCTCCTATTATTGTTAATACTGCTAATGCGTCTGGTATGCCTGTTCTATCTGTTAGGTCTGTCTTACCCTCTGCCATGTTTGTTGTTACTATTCCTTCTGTTCTTTATGTTCCTCAGCTATCTGTCAGTTTATTATCTATCAGTTAACTTGATACTTCTGGTTTCGATGTTATCTTTTCTTCTTCTGTTTGTTGTGTGTCGGATCGGGTGTCCAAGAAGTAGATTGAGACCAACCGTAGAGTTAGAGATCTTTATGTGGTAGAAAGCTTGCATCTCCCTCTATCCACATCTCCAGTTGCTTTTCCCTCATTTTAGCTAGATTCTCAGTCGAGTCAGTTTTACTTATGGTATTCTCGCCTAGGTCATCTATCTATTGACCGTTTACGGTCTTTAGCTCAGCTAGGATTACTGGATAAAGTTTCTCCTAGTCAAATTGATGAATGTCAGGGGTGTAAACTTGCCAAAATGTCGGCTTTACCTTTTAATAAAAGTACTTTAGTTTCTGTTTCTTTATTTTTTCTTGTGCATATTGATGTCTGAGGACCCTCTCCTGTTCTCACTAAAAGGGGTTCCGTATACTATGTATCTTTTGTTGATGATTGCACCCGTTATATTTGGGTTTATCTTATGACTCATAAACCTGACTTTTACTAAATATATCGTACATTTCAGTCTATGATCACTACACAGTTTGGGACTACCATTAAATTGTTATGCTCTGACTTGGGTGGAGAATATTTTAAAACTGAGTTCTGTGAGTATTTGGCCAATTTGGGTACCCTTCACCAAACTTCTTGTACTGATACACCTGCTCAAAATGGTCAAGCCGAGCATAAACACCGTTATCTCCTTGAGACAGCTAGGTCTCTTCTTCTCTCTGCCTCAGTTCTAGCTTTGTTTTAGGGAGAGACAGTTCTTATTGCTACTTTTCTTCTTAACCGCATACCTACTCCCCTTCTTTTTGGTCGGTCTCCTTATGAGGCACTGTTCTCTCAACTTCCCAATTACTCTTTCCTTTGTGTGTTTGGGTTTGCTTGTTTTGTCCTTCTTCCCCGTAAAGATTGTTGGACCAAACTTAGTGCCCGGTTTGTCCTATGTGTCTTTTTGGGTGATAGTCTTACTTAGAAAGGCTATCGGTGTTATGACCCTATTTCCCGTCGTCTTTATGTCTTCCGTCATGTTTCTTTTCTTGAACTTCTGCCTTGCTTTCAGCTTCCTCCTATCACTACTCCAGTTTCCAAAGAGGATTTGGTTCACATTGATCCATTTCTTTCTGAGGTCCCTCTTGATGAGTACATCTCTTCTGTTCCCCATGACCTTCCTCCACTTTCCCCTCCTCCCCAACCTACTCCTTTTCTTTTTCCTCCGTTGTTACTTTATTCTCGTCGCCAGGCTCTCCCTCCACCAGTTGTCTCTACTCCTTGCTAATCCTTCTGCTTTTGACGACTCTGATCCTGCTGTACACCGATATCCTACTAGAGCGCGTCATCCTCTAAACAGGTTGGGTTGGTCTAATATATATTTTTCTGCTTCCTATCATACTTTTTGTCTGCTATTCATTCTTTTTTAGAACCTCTATTTTACAAGGAGACCTGTCAGGATCCCCATTGGATTTAAGCTATGGGGGATGAGTTGTCTACTTTACAGAAAACTAGTACTTGGGAGTTGGTTCCTTTGCCTGCTGGTAAGAATCTGGTTGGTTGCAAATGGGTCTACAAAGTCAAGACTCATTCTGATGGTTCTCTTGAGCGCTACAAAGCTCGTTTGGTTGCCAAAGGTTTCTCACAGAGGATTATGGCATTGATTATGAGGGGACCTTTGCTCATGTTGCCAAGTTAACTACTATCCGTACTTTGATCTCTGTCATTGCTGTTCGTTCTTTGCCTCTTTATCAGATGGATGTTAAGAATGCTTTTCTTAATGGCCATCTCACAGAGGAGGCTTACATGCGTTCTCCCCTTGGCCTTCACCATTTCTCTGGACAGGTTTGTCTCTTTTGGTGTGCTCTGTATGGTTTGAAGCAGTTTTCTTGTGCTTGGTATGATCGCTTTCAGACTGTTGTTACTGCGCTTGGGTTTCATACTTGTGCTCAGGACTATGCTTTATTTCTTCTTCACATCTCTGCTGGATTTGTTTCCTTATTACTATATGTGGATGATATGATCATCACTGGCTTTGACTCTTCTGTTATCTTTAAGGTCAAGCAGCATCTTTTTCACACCTTTGAAATGAAGGATCTGGGCCCCTTGCGGTATTTTCTTGATATTGAGGTAGTTTCTTTTCCTAAGGACTACTTTCTATCTTAGACCAAGTATGCCAATGAGGTTATTTATTGTGCCGGTCTTACTGACACTAAGTTTTCTGATACCCCCATTGAGCTTAATGTGAAACTTACCACTACTGATGGTGTTCTTCTAGATAATTCTACTTTATATCGAGAGTTTGTGGGTTGCTTAGTCTATGTGACGGTTACTGGCCTTGGTCTTGCTTATGTTGTTCATGTGGTTAGTCAGTTCATTTTTGCTCCTCGTTCTACACATTGGGTTGTTTTGGTTCGGATTCTTCGCTATCTCCGGGGTACTATGGGTGTGTTTGGTTTGGTTTTAGGAGATAAATTTTCAAAAAAATTTTGGGGAAAAAGTTTTAAATTTTTTTTTGTTTTGTTTGGTTGTATATTTTGGAAATAGTTTTGGAGTATGAAAGTTTGGGATGATTCGATATTTTGTTGTAATTGAGTAGATGCGTGTGAGAGAAAAAGTGATTGAGAAGGAGAGAGGAGAGAGAAAAAGTGATTGATTGATGCGTAGGAGAAAGTGCTTTTGAAATTTTTTTTCAAAAAATTTCCAACCACACAAAAGTTTGGAATTTTTTTTTTTCAAAAATTGTGTTTTTGAGAGTTAAACCAAACAAGGCCTATATTTCAGGGTTTACTGTTGTCTTCTACTTTCTCTTTGGACTTGGTGGCTTATGTTGATTCTGATTAGGCTCGTGATGTCAATGATCGCAAGTCTACTTCTGATTTCTGCATGTTTCTTGGTGATTCCTTGATTTCTTAGAAGAGTAAAAAACAAACTATTGTTGCGCGTTCCATTGCCGAGGCTGAGTACCGTGCTATGGCTCATGCTACTACTGAGATTGTTTGGTTTTGTTATCTCTTGATTGATTTGGGTGTCCCACAGTCTTCTCCGACCTCTCTTTATTGTGACAACCGCAGTGCTATTCAGATTGCCCATAACACTGTCTTTCATGAGCGAACAAAGCACATTGAGATTGATTGTAATTTTGTATGTCAGCATTCATCTCGTCGGCACTGCAACTTGCTGATTTCTTTACTAAGACTCACACCACTACTCGCTTTCAGTTTTTTCTTGGCAAACTCTCTGTGTTTTCTGCTAAATCACCTTGAGTTTGAGCGGGGGTGTGAGAATATATGTTAATTATGAAAATATATCAATTAGGTTGATTGTATAGTTTAGACTGATTGTGTGAATATTAGATTGATTGTATAGGGTTCTTATTTCCTATTTCAGATTAGGTTTAGCTTTGTTATATATATCAGTTGTAATCTTTGTATTAGACACAATTGAATATACAGATTAGTATTCAGAATTCTTTCAGAGAGAACTAGTCTTTGACAAAATATAAATAAAGCATGCTCGTGGATGGCAGTAAACTCAAGTCAGAGCTCAGAATGAGCTGGAACTTGTCTTAGTGTAGTAAGCTTTACTTGGCTTAGTTTGCTTCATTTGTTGCCGCACTAACAGGTCTTCTAGGTCAGTGGCAGCTTATGGATCATTCAATCAGGCTATATTTAAAAATATTGGTAAATATCGAGGTTTAGAAAAATAATAATATGCCCCATAAGTTTGACATAATTGCATTGACCTCCTTTTTAGTAAGACTAAAGTGATAGAAACTAATGCAAAGGTGTATAGACACATGAATAAACAAGGGTAAAACATACATTTTAGAATAAAAGAGATAACATCAGTTTTTTTCATCCATACAACTAATGAATTACTGATGAAAAAGGGGCCAAATGTTGGGTGAATTAAAACATTAAGGGAGGTCGGTATAATTATGTCAAAGGTGTGGGGCTAATTGTATTTTCTTGAAACCTTAGGGGAGGTTAGTGTAATTTACCGTAGAAATATAGATGTTTAGGAAGCCAACTAATTTTTTACAGTCCCAGCCCTTGCTGAGACCATGTGTGGATTTTTTTGGTGAACCATCCAAGTTACATGCATGATCCAATATTTATTCTTATTTTCTTTTTTAATATTATGATTGATTATATTATAAAAGGAAAAACTGAGTATTCTTTCTCCACTGCAGATTTTATTCGATTTCCAACTTACTTGAATGTCTTTTTGATATTATAGGACTGTGGGGGTCCATCACATTGTGGCATGGGCTGTAGTGCGCTTGTAGCTCACAAGATAGGAGGTAAACATTCTTGAAAGTTTTTATGGTACTACATGTTGTTAATCATTACAAAATACAAATAGAAAATTGTTTAAATGTTTTATATTTAGGATCACATTTCATGTTACCCTGTAAATAAATCGTGTGGAATGCCATCACAAAGATCTTAACAACCCTCATCTAAAGTTTTCTCACATTTATGCAAGTCCAATTGTTTGTATTGGACCTTTTTGTTCACCTTTTTTTGGTAGATTTGGCTGATGATGGCGAGGAAGACTCAGTCTAATCATCAGTTATTGGGAAATATCACTGCATCTGCATATTCCCGTGGGTATGAAGACACAACTTTTACATGTTTTTGGAGATCTAGAGTTGGCCAATTGTGTGAGGCTCAGTCTAGTGATTGGACAATAGTGTAATATTGCTGCACTGGTGTGTTCTCAAAGAAGTAAAAGGACTTGACCTATTCATGTTAAGCACCCTGCAATATTGCTGCGATTTACCAATTTTCTTTGCACTAGTTGCTATGCCTTTTTGAGTTTTGACCTAAACAAATAGAGCAAATTCATGAATATATTGTTGATGAAGTATTGAGAACTGCTAGCATCTTATAGAATGGTCCTGAAACCAATGAGTTACATATTTATGATGAGTGTTTCTTGTTTGCCACTCTTCATTCAATTTAAACACTATAGCCCAACAATACTTCTCTGTCCTCTTAATGTTGAGTGCAGAGAGAGAGAGAGAGAGAGAGAGTTGTTCTTCTCTGTCTTCTTCCTTAGCATTGAGTGCATTAGATGTTCTACTGATTGGATTTATGTGGTATCTGCAGGTTATCCTGTATGTACTACTGTTGGGCGTACGTCAAGCATGATAATTGATCTCATTGGTAAGTTCCTCCCCTAATTTTGTTAGATGAAGGAAGAGGAATACTAGTTCTGCTTGTTATGGTTCCCTTTTTCTGCCTTTTGGCATATGTGATGGTATGTCCTTGAAATAGCTTGGTCCTGTGCTTTATGGAGTTGGAGTTTTCCATAACGTGTATTGTTTTTTCCATTGTGATGTTGTGGGGTGTGGGTTGTCAAACATTACTGTTTTTTGTCTTAATATGACAGATGAAAAGAGTCCCCACATGGGTGTTGTTGTTACGATGTCAAATAACTTCTCGGAACTCAACTGTTCACTTGCTGTGTCTGTGATCTGTGATTCAAGTGGAGTTCAAGTGAGAGCTTGTTTCTTGCATTCCTTTTCATTTTTATTACCTTAGCTTTTCCTCAAAATTAGATTCATATTGGTTTTATGGCCTTTGAATATTTATATTCCCATTTTTCAGGGACCTCAGGCACTGGAGAAAGTTGGGACTTGCGATTACGTAGGTGCTTCAAGTTTATCGAATTTTCATTCAATCCTTCAGTGCTTGGTGGTCTAGTAAAGTTAGTGTTTTTCATTGTGATTATGTGGTTTGTTGGTGCACTAGCAATGCATTTTTAAAGTAGAATACCTATACATTTTCTACTGTTTTGAGTGTTATACTTTCTGATGATATAGCAAACTGATGGTGGAAGTGTCTAAAGACACTAAACTCGGGTTGGTGTTGAATTACATGACGTGTAAGAGCCAATTATTGATCTCGGAGGCTATTTGTGTAAATAGGTGTTCTTTATACATTAGAGTACGAGGCCATGTTCTTGTTTTATGGGCTTATGGTAGCATTCTGCTCATGCATACTCTTTGACACTTTGTTTACGTTATCTAATGGAGTTTTCCTTATAGAGACAGGTGACATGCCCTTTTCCTCATATTCTTTTTCCCACCTTTTTGCTGTTCTTTGTAGAAGGCTATATATATATATATATATATTTATCAGAAGAAAAGATTGGGTGTATAAAGCAAGAATTATTCTGAAATTTTGACTTTCGAGTTGTTGGAATTAAAGTCTTACTAGGTTTTCTGAGTGTTAGCAATCATCTCTGCCTATTCATTGGTTCATTATCGTACGAAGAAGCCAATAGCTTGAGAGGTTATTTCCCAATTCCATTCGTTGAGCTAATTAAAATCTCTTTTGGGCATTCTTCTTTTTTAACTAGTATATCATACCTGTTTACATGGTGCCTTCAGCTGAGATGCCTCATAACACCAAATCTTTTCAACTAGTTAGTATGTTTGTTGGTAAACTAATTAGTTTTTCTAACATTATTCAATCTTTTCAACTAAACACATCCTGTTGACGTGTAATGCAGACTTGTAAGTGGAGAACGGAAAGATCATCTGATGGGTGTTTGTTTTTGCATGAATAAATTTTGGTTGTGAAATTGGAGAAACTACTCCCTCTGTCCCATAATATTAGTCCCTTATTCTATTTTTCATTGTCTCAAAATATTAGTCCCTCTTCAAAAATCAAGTATAAAAATAATATAAATTTCTTATTTTGCCCTTCTTTTAAATTCATAAATAATATAAAAAGTATCATTATGACATTGATATTTTCAAAAAAATATACTATCAAAGGATAATTTTGGAAAATCAATTTTTTTAAAGTACAATAATTGTACTACCAAAAAAAGTTGGATTCCCCAAAAGGGACCAATATTTTGGGACGGAGGGAGTATGTTATTTATGACTGGTGGTGTGTTACTTTTTGGCTCTGTACCTCACTTCTTTTATACTACTGATTTAATATATGCTTGCTTGATCTCAAAGATCTTAATTTGACCAAGACTGTGAATTACATGCATTGTTTCTCTTTTGTCTAGTCAACTTCCGTTGGCATTTGATAAGTTCAATAGTAGTGTTCTCATGCACGATTCACAGTTGATTCAAGTTCTTGTTTCATTTCCACTATCAGGCTACACTACTAAGGCACCCTTCTGGTTGTGCCGAGATAGTATCTGTCCATGGGAAAGGACTGGGCTGGTTTGGCACCTTCATAACCATGTAAGGAATTTTCAATTTTAGCCTTGCACCCAGTTTGGTTCCATTTTCAGAATTTGTTTTTCTGAAAAATGCTAAAAACTAATTTGGTTAAATATTTCAAAAATTATTTTTGCACCCAAAAAAGAAAAGAAAGAAAAAAAGAGAAGAAAATGAGAGTATTTTTGAATTTTTCATTATTTTTTCACCAAATTAGTTTTTAGCATTTTTCAGATAATAGATTCTGAAAACGAAACTAAACTGATATGTAATACGTATGAGATTTAATTGCCTTAATCTCAGGTTTTCCAAGGACTCGATATTCACTAATTGCTTTGATTTTTCAGAATCTTATGCCTCTTTGGAGGGTATCTGCTGGCTGGAATTGTTTATCGTTTTTTCTACCTTGGCATTCGTGGCATAGATGTATGTTTTCTCTCTCAACTTTAATTTTCATCTTTATGTGTTCCCATATAGAGTGCTGTCTACCCATGATTTTGTGCATTAAAATGTTCTGCTTTGTTATATTTTTTTTTATTGTATTGTTTCACATTGTGGACTCCGCACAAACAAGGGGGCATCGTTTTGGCCATTAGTGGGTATTATAAAATAAAGGGAGATTGATCAATAAGTTTCATATTTTGGACTTGTGATCTATATAGTCTCATTTTTTTTTTCTTGCAATCTATTTAGTCATTTTGGATGTGTAATGACTCATTTGCTACCATATTGGAGTGTTACATTTAGGGAGTTACGTTAGAATGTTACATTTGAGAAAAACACACTAAGATATTTTTTAGTGTGTTATGTTTTTGGAGTGTTACGGTGTTACATTTAAGAAAAGTACATTAAGGAGTATTTTAATGTTGGAGTATTACGTCTAGGAAAAGTATACTAAAAGTTTTTTTAGTTTTTTATGTTGGAGTGTTACCTTGGAGTATTATGTCATGGAAAAGTACACTAAAGAGTTTTTTAGTGTTGGAGTGTTATATTTGAGAAAAATAAACTAAAGAAGTTTTTTAGTCTATTATGTTGGAGTGTTACCTTGGAGTGTTTCGTTAGAGTGTTACGTTATGGAAGTACACTAAGGAATTTTTTAGTGTTGAAATGTTATATTTGGGAAAAGTACATTAAGTGGATTTTTAGTGTTGGAGTGTTACTGTAGGAAATTAATGTATAGATATTATTGATTGATATCAATATACACATTTATGAAGACCATATTACACTCCTTATATAGGAGAAAACAAGAGCTACTATTTGTGCCACTAAGAGTCACTATTACCACTAAGAGCCACTATCACCACTAAGAGCCACTATCTATATCCTTACATATTATATACATCCACTACATCCACTATCTAGATCACTAACTACATCCACTATCTAGATCACTAACAATACATTACATATAATATACTAACAGCCCTCCTCAAACTCAAGGAGGATAGAGACTAGCCAACTTGAGTTTGGAGAGAGTAACAAAACAAGAAAATAAACTGAAAATAAAATAAAAGTGGATAGGAGACACTGTATGGTCGTGTCAGACCGTTGTAGAAGACCGTATGGTTATGGCAGACCAAGGTAGAAGACAGTTTATGGGGTCATGTCGGACCGTTGTAGAAGACACTATACGGCTGTGTCGAACCGTTGTAGCTGAGAACTGAAATCAATGTCGGAACAGTTTACCGAGTCTTGTCGGACCCATATAGGAGCTAACCGGAATCAATGTCGGGACAGTTTACAGAGTCTTGTCGGACCCATGTAGGAGCTAACCGGAATCATTGTCGGGACAGTTTACAGAGTCTTGTCGGACCCATATAGAAGCTAACCGGAATCAAAGTCGGGACAGTTTACCGAGTCTTGTCGGACGCTCAAAAGGCGTGCCCAATCTTATCAAAAGGCGTGCCATCAAAAGATGTGCCCGACAGCCATCAAAAGGCGCGCCGATTTGTTGTCTGGCGTTGAGAGGCGCGTAAGGCGCGTGTCTGCCTTGCCTATTTAAACCAAGGCGAGGCTGCCACTGATGCATAACAAACCAGCTGAAAAAACTCTTCGTTCTCTCTGTAACACTTCTGAGAGAGATACTTTATAACACGCTGTTGCTCGAAAAATGGCTTCTTCTTCCCGTTCTGCTCCCCAGAACATAGCCTCTTCGTCCCGTGGTCTTACCCTCTTTCCCGACCTCAACGAGGCCACAACCCAGAATATGGCCCTTGAACCTCAACCAAGCGCCCCTGGGCCTAGCCCCCTGGTTTTGCGCCGTTGAACTATCCGATGGTGGCAGTTGAGCAGATAATGGCTGCTCAATCTGATATTGAGGCCAATTATTATACATTAAGGTCATGTGTTGAGACCATGACTGCGGTCAACAACCTGTCGCACCGGCTTCAGAGTAGAACAAATGAGGTGCAGCAGGTAAAAGCCCAACTGGCTCTGCTCCAGCGCATGTATACGGATGCCCGAGCAGAGATATGTGTGCTGAAGGCAAAAAATAAGGAACTGAAGCGGAAGGCCACCGTGATGCTCAGATTTGGAGGGCCGCCATATGTGACGGTTGAGGAGCAACGGGAAGTGAACGTGCTCGGCGGCGTGGGAAACACGGAGGCAGCACCGGCAAGAGACGCCCAAGACAAAGGCAAAAAGAAGAGAACAGCTGAAGAGGCGAAAAAATAAGGCCGGTTTTTTGTTGTGTGGGTTTTTTTTTTTTTTTGTGTAAAAATGTGATCGGGGTTGATCCCCGAGATGAATAAAATAAGGGAAGGTTTGGTGTGCAAATCGATATGGTATATATATATATATATATTTTTTTTTTAATGAAAAAAGAAAGATAAAATAAAATAAAGAAAGTGGAGATTTGAGGGAAAGAGCCAATGGTGGTGGTAGGCAGAATTGGGAGGTTAAGCTTCTTCTGCTGAGCATCGAGTCTGGCACTAACATTCGTTGCACGGCGGTGATCAGATCCTTTCAAAGCAGCAGCAGCTTTCAGAGAAGAATGCCCACTCTTGTGAAGGATCGTGAATCTTAGATTCAGCCAAAACCTCGAGACACTTATAAATCACTCGTGCTCCAAGTAAAAAACCTACAAGGGTCACAGGCCTTTGCCTTTGCAATCTGCTGGAAATTTGATTATTATTGCCTTAATATTATGTTAGTGGATGTATATAATATGTTAGTGATGTATATAATATGTTAGTGGCTGTTAGTGGACATATAGTGGCAATATATAATGCAGCACCATCTTCTCCACTACCCCAATGGCCAACCCACTAGAGAGTGGAATGGGTTTGGTGACAACCAATCACCTCCTCCCTCAATTGTGTATAAATTGAGGTGAGGAGGAGGGGTAGAAAAATCAAGAAACAACAACAACACATCTGTGAGAGATTGTGAGAGTTTGAGAGTTCTATAGAGAGTGAAGGTGAGGTGTGAGTGTAATCTCCCTCCGGGAAAAATTCTATAGTGATAGCTCTCCGTGGACGTAGGCAATTGCCGAACCACGTAAATATTGTTGTGTTCTTGTGTGTGATTGATTTTTGAGTTGGTATCAGAGCAACAAAAACACAGCAGCCCTAAAACCGTCATAGCCATGTCGGAAGTCACGTCCGAAACCACCTCAACCCCTGCCGCTGCCATTCCGGTGAAAACGGCCAACAAGGCTGCAAATTACCAGCGCAGGTTTGATGATAAGCCACGGGTCTGGTGTGATTTTTGCAACAAGCCTCGCCATACACGCGAAACGTGTTGGAAGATCCATGGCAAACCTGTCAACTGGAAAAGCAGCAAACAAGGAGAGAAGAATCGTGGCTTTCCTACTGCTAATGAAGCCGATTCGGGTCCCTTCAACAAAGAGCAGATTGATCAACTCTTAAAGCTGATAAAATCCAACTCCTCATCCGGTACTCCTAGTGATTTTTTGGCACAAACAGGTAGAAATCCTAAAGCCTTCTCTTGTCTAAACTTCTCTCCGTGGATCATAGATTCCGGTGCCTCCGATCACATGACTAGTTTTTCCCATTTATTTAGTACCTATTTCCCTTGTTCTGGTCATGACAAAATCAGAATAGCCGATGGTAGTTTTTCACCTATTGCAGGAAAAGGATTTATTAAACTAACTGAGAAAATTAATCTCAATGCTGTTCTTCACGTCCCCAACTTAGCCTGTAACCTTTTGTCTGTCAGTAAACTATCTAAGGATTCTAATTGTCGTGTTACATTTTTTGAATCCCATTGTGAATTTCAAGACCAGAACTCGGGGATGATGATTGGGCGTGCTAGGATGCTTGAAGGTCTTTACTACTTTGATGAAGTACCTGTTAGTAATAAAAAAGCTCAGAGCTTTAATAGTACTAGTTCAATCTCTGTTCGAGAAAAAATAATGCTATGGCACTATAGGCTAGGGCATCCTAGTTTTCTTTATCTGAAACATTTATTTCCAGAATTATTTAAAGGGATTGATTGTTCTTCTTTTCATTGTGAAAGTTGCATTTTTGCAAAATCTCATCGCTCTACTTATTTGCCAAAACCTTACCAGGCTTCCAAACCTTTTTATTTGATTCATAGTGATGTTTGGGGCCCTTCTAAAATCACTACTCTTTCTGGTAAAAAATGGTTTGTTACATTTATTGATGACCATACCCGCTTATGTTGGATTTATTTGATGAATAAAAAATCTGACGTGAAAAATTTATTCACAAATTTTTACAATATGATTGAAAACCAATTTCAAACCAAAATTGGTATTTTACATTCTGATAATGGAACAGAATATTTCAATGAGCAGTTGGGTGAGTTTTTGGCAAAAAAAGGGATTTTTCATCAATCTACATGTCGGGATACCCCTCAACAAAATGGCATTGCAGAACGAAAAAATAAACATTTACTTGAAGTAGCACGTGCTATAATGTTTTACATGCATGTTCCTAAATATTTATGGGGTGAAGCAATTTTAACAGCCTCTTATTTGATAAACAGGATGCCTACAAAGGTGTTAACATACAAAACACCTTTTGATTGTCTCAAACATTTTTTTCCTGACACGAGGTTGTTTTCTGATTTACCCGCCAAAGTTTTTGGATGTACTGCCTATGTTCATGTTCCCAGTCAATTTCGTTCAAAACTTGACCCCCGTGCTATAAAATGTGTTTTTTTGGGTTATTCCTCAAACAAAAAAGGGTATAAGTGTTTCGATCCTCAAACCAAGAAATTTCATGTGAGTATGGATGTGTCATTTGTGGAAACAAAATCCTATTTCCCCAACACTTCTCTTCAGGGGGAGACAAGTGGAGTAGAAGACAATTTTTGGGATATTTCTATCCCTCTCCCCAATGTCATTTATCCTACACAAAAACCACATCTGTCTGATAATGATCACTTAGGAGAACCAAGTTCTATGGTGCCTAGTCAAGAAGATTCTTGTTTAGGGGGAGAAGTACTACAAAATGATCTAAATTCTGAGCTTCAGGTTTATACTAGGAAGCGATTTCATCTGAGGAATAATGACCCGAATGTCCATCCTAATGACCCGAATGTCCACCCGAGTTCTGGCATCGAAATTTTAGGTAATCCTATTCCTTCTATTTCCGACCTTGATGTTCCTATAGCAATTAGGAAAGGTGTCCGAAATTGCATTAAACATCCTATTGCAAATTACCTCTCCTATCAAAGACTGTCTAAAAACCATAGAGCTTTCACATCTAGGATTTCACACTTGTTTGTTCCAAGGAATATACAGGAAGCATTGGATGATCCGAATTGGAAATTAGCAGTCATGGAGGAGATGAATGCTTTAAGGAGAAGTGGTACTTGGGAGATAGTTGATCTACCCAAAGACAAGAAAACAGTTGGGTGTAAATGGGTGTTTACGATAAAATGTAACGCAGATGGAAGCGTTGAGAGATACAAGGCGAGACTGGTGGCTAAAGGCTTCACTCAAACTTATGGGATTGACTATCAGGAGACGTTTGCTCCTGTTGCTAAAATAAATTCCATTAGAGTACTGTTATCTCTTGCAGTAAATTCAGATTGGCCTCTACATCAACTTGACATTAAAAATGCATTTCTCAATGGTGATCTTGAAGAGGAGGTGTTCATGAGCCTACCGCCGGGATTTGAGCAGAGACTTGGTAGCGACAAAGTATGCAGATTGAACAAGTCATTATACGGACTCAAACAATCACCAAGAGCGTGGTTTGAACGCTTTGGGAAGGCAGTTATCAGTTGTGGCTTCTCGCAGAGTCAAGCAGATCACACAATATTTTATAAACATTCAAAAGACAGTAAAATTGCAATTTTGATTGTTTATGTTGATGACATCATTTTAACTGGTAATGATGAAGCAGAGTTAGCAGCCCTCAAAGAGAAACTCGCAAAAGAATTTCACATTAAGGATCTGGGAGCCCTCAAGTATTTCCTCGGAATGGAATTTGCAAGATCCAAGGAAGGTATATTCGTTAATCAGAGAAAATATGTTCTTGATCTCCTTGGAGAAACAGGTATGCTTGGTTGTAAGATGGTGGAGACTCCGATCGAGCCTAACTTGAAGTTACAAGCTGCTAAGGCTGAAGAAGTCAAAGAGAGGGAACAATATCAGCGACTTGTAGGGAAATTGATTTACTTGTCTCATACGCGGCCTGATATTGCCTTTGCAGTCAGCATGGTAAGTCAGTTCATGCACTCACCAGGGGCAGAGCACTTTGAGGCCGTTTATAAGATCTTAAGATATTTGAAAGGAACTCCAGGGAGAGGCTTACTGTTCAAGAAACATGGACATCTTCAAGTTGAAGTATACACAGATGCAGACTGGGCAGGAAGTGTTACAGACAGGAGATCAACATCCGGATACTGCTCCTTTGTAGGTGGGAACCTAGTTACATGGCGGAGTAAAAAACAGAATGTGGTAGCTAGAAGTAGTGCAGAAGCAGAGTTCAGAGCTGTTGCCCATGGAATCTGTGAAGTAATGTGGATTAAAAGAATTCTTGAAGAATTAAAGCTTTCTCACCCGACACCTATGAAGGTCTATTGTGACAACAAAGCAGCTATATCTATAGCTCATAATCCAGTTCTACATGATCGCACAAAACATATAGAAGTGGATAAACATTTCATCAAGGAGAAAATCAATGCTGGCATAATCTGTATGACCTACCTTCCAACAGGTGAACAATTAGCTGATGTGCTAACGAAGGGACTACACAAGAAGCAATTTGATAAGCTGACTAGCAAGCTGGCTATGGAAGATATCTTCAAACCAGCTTGAGGGGGAGTGCTGGAAATTTGATTATTATTGCCTTAATATTATGTTAGTGGATGTATATAATATGTTAGTGATGTATATAATATGTTAGTGGCTGTTAGTGGACATATAGTGGCAATATATAATGCAGCACCATCTTCTCCACTACCCCAATGGCCAACCCACTAGAGAGTGGAATGGGTTTGGTGACAACCAATCACCTCCTCCCTCAATTGTGTATAAATTGAGGTGAGGAGGAGGGGTAGAAAAATCAAGAAACAACAACAACACATCTGTGAGAGATTGTGAGAGTTTGAGAGTTCTATAGAGAGTGAAGGTGAGGTGTGAGTGTAATCTCCCTCCGGGAAAAATTCTATAGTGATAGCTCTCCGTGGACGTAGGCAATTGCCGAACCACGTAAATATTGTTGTGTTCTTGTGTGTGATTGATTTTTGTGATTGATCGTGAATCTTAGATTCAGCCAAAACCTCGAGACACTTATAAATCACTCGTGCTCCAAGTAAAAAACCTACAAGGGTCACAGGCCTTTGCCCTTGCAATCCTTTCTGTAACGCTTCAGCAAGCAGCATTCCCGCCTTATCAGATCTGTCCACAGCAATTGACCATTTGCTGTCAATAAACTCAGTAGCGGCAAGTAATGTTGCTGGCCAAGCCAATGCTGTCAGAAGTGCGCTTAATACAGTAATCATGGCACCTGTTCTCATCAACTCCATTGCAACTCTTGAAGTAAGCCAGTCCTGAATTGCAGTGCTTACAGCAATCAGATTCTTGGACTCCCACTGCAGTGCATACCTCTTCAAGCATGCATCAGTGCAATACTTTAAGTCACTGTCTGATAGTGGTCCAGCAAGATATTTGCATGCCTGCAATTTTAAAACCTTCAACTGCAAACAGGACTCAAAAAACAGGCTGCAAGTTTGTCAAAAAGGTATATGATAAATCAAGTGAGGTCAAATGTGGAAGCCAACGCAAAGAAGAGAGACCATCAGGACCAACAGATGGGCATGACATTAATATGAGTGATTCAATGAGAGGGCATGATGCAGTTGTTGCAGAGAGGCAGTTATCCTTCAGTTGGCTGCAAAAGGAAGCATCCAGAGAAGTTAGGAGAGGGCAATTAATCGATGCCTCAGATAATACACCACATCCTTTCAACTCAACCAACACCATACGTGGTGCTTCAATATGGAGTACAGTCAGTTTAGGACATATTCCCAAATTAAGAGACTGGAGACCAACAGGGCAAAATGATGCTCTTTCAAGATGATCGCAGCCATCCAAAGAAACTTTCTCAAGATAAGGGCATTTGAGTTCAAGAGATGTAACAGCACGACAACCAGCAAGGGAAAGAGAGAGAAAGCCTCTTGTCGCAGGGGAGAGCTGGACCAGAGAGAGAGAGAGGGAAAAAACAGCGAAGGAGAAGCTGAATCGGACTCTGACTGAGCACCTCAACACCATCCATGAAACCCTTGCGGTATTGTATCAAACACCTGCTTCATCTCTTGATAAAGTCAGCTGGAATGAGGTGATTAAAATGGCAGACCAAGTTTTCAAACAAGCTACTATAGTTGGAATGCTTTGGACTGGTGAAAGACCAGAAGTTAAAGAACTTGAGGAGAACATGGCAGCATACTTCAATATGCTACAAGGTTTCCTTCTGCTGTCCCATGGTAGTAAAGTGGGTGCAGGACCTACGCTTTCTTCTTGCATACATACATGTGTGAAGCAAGTTGTTGATTGCAGTTTCATGCTGTTTAAAGAGTCTGTCTCTTCCTATGGATCTGGTAACGAAGACCAAAAACTCACAATCCCTCCATTAGTAGGCAAGGTATGGGATGCGTGTTCTGCTGTGATAAGGACGACGCCGTCACCGGGAGTTGCAGCAGACGTTGGCATGAACTGGTGGTAGTTGTGGTATGTGTAGAGGTCCGGCGGGCAGCGAAGGCAAAGTTGCCGGCGGGCCGCTCGCCGGTGAGAAGGAAATACAGGCCTAAATCTTATAGCTCTGATACCATGTAGGAAATTAATGTATAGATATTATTGATTGATATCAATATACACATTTATGAAGACCATATTACACTCCTTATATAGGAGAAAACAAGAGCTACTATTTGTGCCACTAAGAGCCACTATTACCACTAAGAGCCACTATCACCACTAAGAGCCACTATCTATATCCTTACATATTATATACATCCACTACATCCACTATCTAGATCACTAACTACATCCACTATCTAGATCACTAACAATACATTACATATAATATACTAACAGTTACGTTTGAGAAAAATACACTAAAGAATTTTTTTGGAGTGTTGAAGTCTTATATTTGAGTGTTGCGTTGGAGTGACGGAAACGTGATCCAAAAATTAGATCTAACTTTCTTAAGATGGCGTCGTCCAATAAGGAAGGGTAGAAACATCCACCAAATTATACCAAAATTTAAAATAAGATCTCATGGTAAGATTATCAAAACAAATAGGACCTATCAGTGTATTAGAAAATCCGACTGATTGGAGTAACTGATTCCCATATGGGACTTTCTGATAATTTTTCCTAAAATAAAATTACCCTAAGGCTTTTAGCTTGGGTTTAGAATATATTGCTTGTTCTTGCCGGGCATTGTCAATTCAATTATTTGTATGTTCAAACTTGATAATAGATTTCATCATTGGAGCTTGATTTGGACTTGATGGTTTATATACATTGTTAGATATATGAAGGTCTA
Organism: Camellia japonica; assembly: GCA_030407325.1. Classification (NCBI taxonomy): domain Eukaryota; kingdom Viridiplantae; phylum Streptophyta; class Magnoliopsida; order Ericales; family Theaceae; genus Camellia; species Camellia japonica. The sequence continues at coordinate 174,557,802 of JAPPVO010000002.1, read as the reverse complement.
TTTTAATCAGTTAGAAATTAATTAACTATTCATGACATGTATTTGAAAACATGGTGGTTAGAATCTTATGATTCACAATTTGAATACGAGTTTTAACCAAAACTATTTAATTTGCATTGTTGAATGTTAAATTAAGTGAATCTTATGATTCAATTGAGATTCACTACAATTCATTGTGATTTACTATGATTTGTTATGATTTATTGTGTTCTATTTTGTTTACATAATACATGAAATGGCATCATTTTTGCAAAATAAAAAAGAGATCAATTAATGGTAAAACCTTAACAAACCTTGGCCTAATAATCTTGAGGTTATGGATTCAAGTTTCGGGGCAACCACTTTGTGTACTATGCCAAAAGTTAGGTGTGCACCCAATCTTTCTTCTGCTAAATACACATTAATGTGTACTAATTGGGCGTTGTTTTTAAAAAAGAGATCAATTAATTATATTGGTATACATATATATACAGTTATAGATAATGCTTTACAAAGTGAATCTTACAATTCACAATTAACTATTTTAGCAAAATGAATCATGGTTTGATTCGCGATTTGACAACAATGTGTAAAACTATGCAAAAATAACATATACCATGTTCAATCAAGCTAGCTTTTATCTGGGTTTCCTTAGTGTTTAACTCATGTGTAACATATGTTTTCTATTTTTCAGGTTATTCCTAATTTGGAATTTTGGGCCAGTTTACCCCATAGAGCTCAGGTATTCCTTCAATGTTTAAATCTTTGCTGCCCATATTTCTCCCAATGTATTATGGCTCAAAATATACTGCCAGATGTTTTTTTTGGGGGTGAATTGTTTCAGTTTTAGTAATTCTTTAGCTTCATTTTTTTAGTATAAGAAATAGGATCTTGTTTGGCTAGAAAAAAATCAAAAGAGGAAACAGGAATTCTTGGGAAGTTCAAAACTATGTGATGCTGACAAAAAGAAATGCCACACAAGAAAATAGAAGAAACTCTAATTCTCTGAACTCAATATTATAAAACCATTACATCCAAGAAAACCTTACTAAAAAGTTTCCAAAAAGAAAACTACCAGAGTTAAAGACTAATAAACCAATAAAACCTATTAAATTACAAATTAACATTAAAATTTATGTCCCTCTCCTGCTGTTTGCAGAGTATGTTTATGTTGTTGGTGCGGAAATTTAAAGGACCTTCTGAAGGTTATCGAAGCTCCTATTCTCCCGTCAACTTTTGAGTGTCGTCTTCAGTTGACTTTTGTTAGTGAAGTAATCTTCAATCGTCTTGGCTTTACTGCTAGCATTCAGCAAACAAGTGCAATCAGATTCAGTTTGGACACCGGATTTTAGTCAATCAGGGCTGCTTGCTATATCACAGCAGATTTTTATTATCCCTTTTCTGGACACACGGCCGCTATACATTGGGCATCTTCTCTTCCTGCATCAATATATTATTCATTTGATTGTTTGTAGTCACTGTTAAAATTTTGAATCTGAGCAACATAATCATTTTTGTTCGGTTTTGACAGTATTTTTTTTTAGTTTTTATTTTTGCTTGCACCCAAGTTCAGAGATCATGTAGTATGCTCAATGGCAAAGTGTGTACTAAAATGAATGAAATATGATCTAAACAAAGTTGGTTTGTTATTTTATTTTTATTTTTTTTGGGCCTGGTCTTTGAATGAGAGTCTGAAATGAATTCTGACAAAATATGGGCTTGCTTTTACTCTAGGTCCTATTATGGCCAACGGGTTCAGATTTGGGTTTGGCCTGATAATGAATTAGGCTTAGGCTGGGGCTGGGCTTGGGCCAACTTTGCCACTGGAATGGTGGATGTTTGCTATGGGCACCAGCTTGATGGCCGTCGAGCCCGGCCTGATATTTCTGTGGTTAAGGGGAACTGGGATGAATGGTGGGTTGTTTTCGACTGAGGTCTGTCTTGTAATGGATTGGGTTGGTGTTGCCCTGGATTTGGCCGAGGGTATCTCATGTGGACCTGCTATCAAAAAAGAGAACCTTACAGGAGTACCGACCGTGCTTGAAAAAATTGGAAGAAAATGCAGTGTGCTCGGTTATATTTATTTGGGATCTGGTTCACATTATATTAAAATTTTTTACATGCTTAATTTTTTAGAAATTTTTTTTTATTATGTTTTTGGTTCCATAGCCTTTTTTCAACCCTTACCCCTTGCTCTTCAACCAACAAAAAAACAAGAAGAAAAGATTGGAAAGCAAAAGGAGAGAGAAAAAAAAAAAAAAAAAAAAAAAAAAACCTTATAGAGAGTTATTGGCTCATTTTTCCTTTGGATATATGATATGGTTCCATTTTTGGTTGATGAATTTAGTGTGGGGCTGGTTTAAAAGTGCAAAGAAAATTAATGTTCCTTCTTTGTTAAAAGGGAAATTTTATGCCCTAGTTGTGATTTTTAAGATTTTTGGTTATGATTTGTTAAGCGTTAGTTATGATTTGATCATAATTTAGTTATACATATTGTGATATTAGTTATGATTTATTGTGATGCTGGTTATAACATTATTTTGATTATGATCTAAAATTTCTTTGGTTATACCTTATTTAAAAAGGAAATGTGAATTCTCGATCTCGGAATGTGTACTATTCATCTTACAAGGATTATTGAGCAAAGAGCAATGCTATGTTTCAAGAAATTTTTTCAGGGAGCTTGTCATGAAGATTTTCTATTATTGGATTAGTTTGTAGTGTTTTATTATATGTTATGCAATATTATTTATAGAGTACTATAAGATAAAACAAAATTTATACAATTTCTAAATTAAGATTTTAAAATTAAAACATACTTATATTAAGACAAGCCTCTTTTGTCATTTTGTTACCTAACATATTAGATTATTTTTAAAAGTTTTATGAAGTTATCTGAATATTTTTATTTTTATTTTTATAAACCCTAACTTTTTTAATCTTTTACAATTTTTTATTTTTTTTAAAAATTTTATTTTATGTTGATTGAATAACAGAAGAAATATGGTAGTGCGAGGGGTTGTAGTTTCGGCCAATCACATGGCTGTACATTTCTCCAATAACAAAAGAAATATGCTCCTCTTATCTTAAAAAATATAAGGGTATTTCTATGTACACACCATCAATTCTTTCAATACATACTATTATTTAGTGTATATATATATATAATAATTTTTAGATTATAAAAATATGTCAGTTTACACCATAATTTTTCTTTTTTAACCTAAGTTAATAAATTGGTGCACACCACAACCAAAATATTTAATTTTTTATGTATGAACATTTGATATTTGATCAACGCTAATAATTTGAACAAAATAATTTTGTTCAAATATAAATAATTGAACATTTTATAAATGTTCGACTTTGATTGTCCGAATACGTGAAAAATGAATAAACCATCTTCTATACGAACGAGATAAACAAAAAAGTAAACTAACCTTTTTATTGTTATATTATTTCAACTCAATAATCAGATTGCCATCCATGGTATGCAAATCTTCAAAATTAATTGATTTCAATATTCTTAAAACCCTAAATCTTCAAAGGTAATAATGTTTTGAGTTTGAAAAATAATGGTGAAAATTATAATAGCGAAGATGATGAGCGTAGTGTGTTAGATTATAATGATGAGTGTAGTGTGTTAGATTATAATAGTGAGATGGACAATGTTGGAAGAGAGATTTGTTCTAAAAGATATAATGTATAAGTTATGGTGTGTAAAGAGAGATTTATGTTTTCATCTGTGAATTACTTGAATGAGTACATATATATCTATATTGTCTTTAATAATCATTTAATTTGAAGGTATTATTGTCATATAAATTTAATGATTAAATGGTGTGTACTGAGAGTAGGGGTGCTCGCAGTTTGGTTGCGGCTAGGAAACCTTCAGTCTGCATCCGTTCGTTGGATTGGCGGATGCAGATTAAACGAATTGGCGGATGAATGAGAATTGATTTGACGGTTTAAACTTTCACAAATTTTGAACATAATACAACTTGTCAAAATTTTTTTTTTTTGGGATAACAATCCAACTCAACATAACCAAAAGATCATCAAGTAAATTGCCAAATACCAATAATAAATACATATAAGAAATCATGCATTATCAAAATTATTTCATTATTTTTTTTTTAATTCAAAAATTATTTAATTTGATTTTTTTTTTTAAAAAAATGACAAAATTAAGCCTTATATTTTTCACACAAAAATACCAAATATCAACACTTGAATTTGATAAAAGGATTTCCAAATTGAAAACATAATAGAATATCTAAACTTTTTTTAATTGAAAATACAAACAGAATATTTAAACAAATTGAAAATACAAAATCTTGTAAATTATTAGAGGTGCTCGCGGTTTAGCGTTCAATTGTGGCCAAAGGAACCTCAAATCCTTTATCCGTCCAAAACTAGATAGATTGAAAAAAATCAATCTGTAACCGTCTGCTCATCATCATGCATCCGTCTAAAATGCAGTGGATCGGTTCAGTTCAGTTGATTTAGGCCGATAGGAATATCTGCTGAGCACTCCTAATTGAGAGGATTAATGGCGTGTAAATAGAATCTCCCAAAATATAAACATAATCCCAATAAATAAAATATAATTATATCGCATTCATATTTTTTATTTTTAAAATTTCACACCACATATAAGAGTTGGACTAACTATTTGAGATAGGATTGAGCTTCTTTTCTCTATAGGAGTGATGTGGATTTTATTTTTCCGAAGTGGAAAGCTTAAAATGCAAGAAATGGATTGCTGTGGAGCGACTCATCATTAAAATTCACAATCAAACAGAAATTTTGCTGGCAAAAATTATCTAGTGGATATATATTGACATTAGTGGTGAAGAGGACGTCCCAAATCATGAAAGGAAATAGTCGGAGAGGGAAGAGCTTTCAACACTATACATAGCAAGTCAAATTTTGACACTAACAAAGTTGTTGGAATTGAGATATTTTCTGAAGTGACAGAGAAAAGAACTACCACATGGCTTTGTTGTTGTACAAGCCAATCATTTTTTCCAAATGCCAACTTATTCATTAATTTACACAATAATAACAAAACAAGAGATCACAACATTCATTTTACGGTATTTTTTATAACATTAAAAAAAATTAATTTATTTGGATCACATTATTATTATTATTTTTTTAATATCTTTTCATAATAAAAAAATCAATTTATAAGTCATATTCAAAATAACCTTAAATATATATTTTAAACATATTTATACTCTTCATCATCTGCGATATATATTGTAAACATATTTAAAATTGTTTTAGGAAGTATTAAAAAAGTTAATTTTTTTATTTATTATGAAAAAATATATAAAAAAATAAAAATATAATATGATCTAAATAAATTAATAAATTAATAAAATGATTTTTTTTTAGCACTTTCTCAAAAGAGACCTTATTGTGCTCAATCCGCAACTGTTCTTACATTAATAATTTGCCACCCTACCCACTTACTTTTTTTATGCCTCATAAACCATAGGTTTATAAAAGAATATTTGTGCACGTTCTCTCTCTCTCTCTATGTATTAAATGTGTATATGATTATTTTATTCTAGAAGAATATGATAGTAAATTTTATGACTGAATTCAAAATTTAAAATTAAAAGTTGAGAAATTTTATTTTATTTTTTATTTATTTATTTTTTGTTGTAAATTTAGGGCACAATTATCCACCTAATTGCTATAGGGATATTTTGGGAAAACCAAAAAACTGATAAAGATGTTCTTGGGTTCCTTTTCTTTATAATAGTACTAATAGGGTGTACTGTTAAATTTGTAAAATAAAAATTTAATTTTGATTTAAAAGTTTATATGTTATGTGTTGTTTAAATGATAAAGATGTTCTTGGATCCCCACATTCTCTCTATATATTTTGTATTTTATATAGGCTAGAAGAGTATTTTTGAAAATCAAAAAGTCACATTGTGTCAACACTATGGAAGCCTTCACTTTATATATGTTTTTGTTTTTATTTTTGGAAAACTAATTAAAAAAATTTAAAATACAACTCATTTTTATTTTTGTACATGTGAAAATAATTATAAAAAAAAAAAAAACAAAATCAAATAGATCCAAGTCAGCTGATGATGGGTCTTTTGTTTTAAAGTAATAAGATGAGGGCTTGCGACATCATTTTGTATTGATATATATTTTTTTTATTTGTATTGTATTACTCTCTCTCTATATATATATATATTATGGGTAAATTACACTTGTGGTTTCTGTAATTTGTCTATTGTGTCAATTTAGAGGATATTTCGCCTTTTGATTTTAGTCTAAATTTGCACTATGTGCACCCAGCAAAGCAGGCACTGCTGTGCCGTCTTATGGGCTTATTTCGAGATTCGTTTTGATAATCCAAACAGTTCGCATTTTAGAGTACATCAAGTATAATATACATGTAAAAAATTAAGTTAATCGAATATCGTTAATCCTTTCATCTACACACATTTGTATTCATTTTAATACTTTAAATCACAATGTCATTTATTTTTGAAGATACAAATGTGAGTGGATGAAAGGGTTAACGATATTCGATTAACTTAATTTTTTACAGGTATGTTCTACTCAATGTACTTTAAATTGTGAACGGTTTAAATTATCAAAACAGACCTTGAAATAAGCCCATAAGGCGGCACAGCAGTGCTTGCTGTGCTGGGTGCACAGCCGGCACCCCAACTCCGTAAAAAAATGGCACTGGATTCCCTTTAGTCCCAGATTGAATTGGAGGGTATTGTTGGGTCCAGGAGGCCCACCACGGGTCCCGTTTCGATAATCCGAACCGTTCAATGTGTAGAACTCGCCGAGTACTATACATTTGCAAAATCAGGTTGATTGAATATCAATAGCTATGTGATCAAATCAGTTTTCTATAAAAACAATAGACGGTGAAAAAATAAACTGTTAATAGAAAACTAATCCAATGAGATAGCTATCGATATCCGATCAATGTGATTTTTTACAAGCATATAGTATTCGGCGAGTTCTATACATTGAACGATTCAGATTATCAAAATGGGACCCATGGTAGGCCCCCACGAGCCCAACAGCACCCTTCAATTTGATCTGGGACTGGAGGAAAGCTAGGCCTTGAAAAAATTGATTACAAAATTGATACAATTAAAACAAGAAGTACCAAATTATAAGAGATAAATTATAGAAATTATGCCTATAAATTATGCAGGGAAAATTAGCGAAACATCTATTTCCAACTTTGTGTAGTAGGAGAGATCTACAATATATATTTTTTATTAGCTAAGATTGCTCGATGAAATTTTCTTTGTGAAAATTGAAATTTCTCGGTGTTGGAGACAAATTTTTTTGAGTTGGATGAAATTTCTCTAATTCGAATTTTTCTGTGAAAATGTTGAGAGACTGTAACTATTATGAAAATTTTGTATGTCCTTTATCTTATAAAATCTTAATATTAGGGGTTTTTAAAAGAAAAATCTCCAATTATGTAAGTATATAATCACTGGTACAGTCTCTGTCCTGCAAATAAACTAAAAGTTAATGACCTGTTTGTCAAAGAAAGGAAGAAAAAAACAATCAAATATTTTTTTTTATATCATCTTAGTTGATCAATCAATTAAAAATTTGGTTAGTCAGCTGATTCTGAGCTGCTCCATTCTTCTACTGATGAATAGAGTATAAGAAGGCATATGATACCAACCAAATGAAGTTGAAATTTCACCAAAAAAATCACACACAAATCTACCTAAACCCCTTTTATTTAATTTATATATTACTCCTTCACTTTTTTGAATGCATACGCAATTATGCTATAAAAAGTGGTGAAAATGATTTGCCATCTTTTATTTATTTATTTATTTATTGCAAACCTTAACTTAGAAGCCAAGCGACATAATAGCTTCCCTCACAATCATCATGCATTATGCATACCTACTACACTTCATCATTAATGAGCTCTTGGCTCTATTGGCTTGGTCATGAGTATTTTGAGTTTTTGCATAAAATAAAAATTATGTGTAATCTAAATTTATTGAGTGTGGTGGCAGGGGCTAAGGGAGGTGGGTAAGGGTTTTGGCCCTTGCAAAATTTTGAGGAAGCACACTTTTATATGGGTAAAATTTTTTTTTTTTTTTACCCCAATATAATGCCCTCAAATTCAATCTAACATTCTAAATTTTTTGAAAAACACAATATACAAAGGATTCTTTCAAAATTTAATGTGGCATATAATTACTCAAAAAAATTTAATATGATTAATTGTTAAAAATTTATTAGTAACCACATATTAGAAAAACCTTGCAATAAAAAATCATTGGATCATAACGTAGGCAATATTAGATTGTGCTCTGGGAGTATTTAATAATTACCCTCTAATGAGATTACAATTGGCAGAGATCACAACTAAAATGAATTTGGACTACACATTAATTTTTATATATACTTTCTTTTCTTTGCACTTCCTATATTCCATTTCTATGCAAATAGTATCTGGTCACACCTAAAATGAATTTAAATCACATATTAATTTTTATGTATACTTTTATATGAGCATAACTTTAAGATTGGCTTCTTTTTTCTTTTTTTCCACTTGACTTTGTAAATAAAAAAAATAATAAAAAAAACTTACAATTGTATCACATTCCTGTATCGTGCTCCCAATATCAATTTGAATCCCTAAAGATCATTTGTAAAATAGTTTATTAGACCAAAACAAAAAAAGAGAGGAAAAGTACACTCCAGTAGATTCGAAAAAATATTTTCAACTTAGTAATAAACATCACAAATATTGAAAAGTAAAATTAAATTTTTTTTCATGATTTTATAATTAAATTTTGAAAATCTCACTGACATGAAATTCTTCCAAAAAAAATTAAAAAATTAAAAAATTATTCAATTTACCGTATGACAGAGGAAAAATTATGGGAAAATTAGTGAAATATCTTATCAAATTTTGTGTAGTAGAAGAGGTCCAAGATGTTTTTTTTAACTAAGGTCCCTCAATAAAATTCTCTGTGATCACAGAGAAATTTCGAAATTTCTCTAAGTGAAAATTGAAATTTCTTTGTGTCGGGGTTGAAATTTCTTTGAGTCAGGCGAAATTTTTCTGTAAAATTAGAGAAATTTCTTTATGAAAATTGAAATTTCTTTGTGTCAGGGCTGAAATTTCTCTGAGTCAGGCGAAATTTCTCTGAGTCAAATTTTCTGTATGAAAATATTGAGGACCTTAACTACTATGAAAATATTCTATGTCATTTATCTTATAAAATCTTAATATCAGGAACCTTAAAAAAAATTCTCCAAAAATTATTGATTGATCCTGGAGCCAAGTGACCATACCTCGTACCAATCATAATTCACCATGCCCCTTATATTTCTCAATCACCAAACACAAATTTGTGAACCCATCATTTCCTCTAATCACAACATCGTTGGGATACCACGTAATGGTGTCCCAAGACCAGTCAATAAATTCTCATGACAGAGAGAAGCTGTGATCAGGTGTTATGATGAAAATACACTGTTCACATTAACGATCATCAAATTGGACTTTGATATGTCATCAAATCAGAGGGTCACAATCAGTCCGGCAAGGTAGGATTGGGAAGAAGATCGGCTGTCATGCACATATATATGGTGTTATTTCTATTTCCTTTTTTCCTTTTAGGTATAGAATTCTGCATTATGCACCTAAATCAGGTGGAAAAAACAACTCTTCAATTCAATTCAAATCAACAAATCTTCCTACAGTAACAGGGAGGGGATAAAAATATGTAATTATTTTTAGATTATAAATTTAAATAGAAAATAAATAATATATAGAATTTTTTTTTTCTTTTCATTTCCGCATCTTTGATTTTAAAAATAACTATTGAAGGTGTTATAATGAAAAAAGTTTAAATTTGACATTGGAGCACAAAAGAGACGCATAAATGGTGTGTCAAATTTCGGACAACTGAAATTTGGCATTTTCAAAATATATAATTTGGCACACATGATTACATTATATAGCGAAAATTGAATCATATAATGGGTGTATCAAAAAATAACATTTGAACTATTATTGTATGGTTATAAAAAATTTAACATTTTAAGATTATAACATGCAAGAATCCCTACACTTCACTAAAATGTTAGTAGTTCGAATTTCACCACTCCTGTGTAGATTTTATTCCTTATAATATTAATTACAATTTGGAGAAGGATCCCTTCTAATCCAAAATTTGTAAAAACATAATTGTTGTCCATTTTTTTTTTGGGTAAAAAAGTGATAAATTGATTATCCTCTGATTATCAAATCGATCTAATTTTTTGTGTGAATAAAATACACATAACGTGTTCAATAAAATGAACTATTTGAATCATCGAAACGGAATTCGTAACGGACCTCACGAGTTCAAATAACGCCATCTAGTTCAAATGTTAGATTAGAAGGGATTTACCTCCTTAGAATTTCTCCCTCCTCTACTTTGAAAGTTTCTTTACATCAATTATGTGTTGGATTTTGTCTTCATTTGTAAAATCATCTATGAATAAAATAAATAAATAAACCTATTGGAGATTTTAAAAACAACTAATTCAACTCTAAATCAACAAATCTTCATACATTAACATGGAGGACGGCCAGATAAATTCATTTTATTTCTTCAATTAATCTCAAAAGGCAATTAAAATCACACGGTTAAAAGGTAATCAAAATGTATTCTGTTTTTAAAAAATGGCATTTCATTTACTTGTCCGACCAATATTATTATTAGTGGAGCTGTATTTATTCTACCACACAACTTCACATGTTTAAAACACCTCTCATAAGCTTTGTGTGTTTCATTCCATGACAAACCTTAATTCGATCTAACAACAGATGAAGACACCTCTCTCCTCCTCTTCATCTCCGTCCTCGTCCCTCCTTCGAAAAGCCCGTCTCTCTCCTTACTACCTCTTCACTTTATTCGCCTTCATCGTCTTCGTCACCATCCTCTACAGCGAAGACTTCTCCTGCCTCTTCTCCCAGCTCAATTACACCTCTAACCTACCCATCACAAAAACTAGTCGCGGCGCTGGTGAGTGAACCCGCCTTTTCATTTTAATTTTCCATTTTCAAATGACACAGAAACCGATCACACAACTGTTGTTTTTGGGTTTTGTTAGGGAAGAAGAAGGTGAAGTTGCCGTTTTCCGTGGGACGGGGAAACGAAAGGTGTGACGTGTCCAGTGGCAAGTGGGTTTGGGATGAGGAGAATCGGCCGCTTTACGAGGAATCGGAGTGTCCATATATACAGCCGCAGCTGACATGTCAGGAACACGGTCGGCCTGACAAGGACTACCGGTTGTGGAGATGGCAGCCTCACGGATGTTCTCTTCCGAGGTATGCATGTTTTTTTTTATTTCTACTCGGAAATTTGAATCATACAACAATTAATCCATATGTTTAGATTAAGGAAAATAATATGGTGCCCATCCTTAAAAATATTATTTTTGGTTTGATTGTTTTTAACATATGTAGAGATTGTGTCTCTTTTCCATTTCTTTCTGTTAGATAAATGATCGGCACGCTGATAGCTGCCAATTGCAATACACAGCTTATTTCTTCAAGTAATTACTTATTCATGAAAAGATTTATGATTCTAGTCATTAAAATTTATAACTAATCTGATTCATTTCTTTATTTTTAAAAAATATAAACTTAACTAATCACGTTAGTTCAACTGCTACACTTGAATGTCGTGCATGCATGATTTTTTTTTAATTTTATATATATTAGCAAATTATTATTATTTTTTTAAACAGGAATAGTTGGACAAAATTCCCAAACATAGAGTTGAACTTGCCGTTTTTTTTTTCAAGGGATGATTCTTTCTACTCAGGAAAAATATATAATTAAATGTTTAGAATTTAGGTGTAGATTGAAATTTGGTGAAGTATGATTTATATTTAAGACGAATCTGATTTATATATTTAAAATTTTAATAAATTATGATTTTTTTTGATTTTTTATTTTTTCATAGAAGAAATGGATTTTCTCCAATTAAACATTTATCTGGAGAGGTATTCGTTCATCTTATAAGATCGGTTGAGAAGATCATCAATGTAAAAATTCATTTGATTGAACATCAATAATTATATGATGATGTTACATTTGTCTTAAAAAAATGAAATGTTTGGATCAATTTTCTTTTCTTTTTTTAAAACAAATGAAATATAATTTGATTTTTTTCAACAAATATTCTACTAAGCGAATTATATAAAATTAATAATTTAGATTATTGACAAAACCTTCTCAATGGACCTACCAAGGCCTAACAATACCTCTCCAATTGTGCATCCAATTGGAAATCTATTCCTTTTTTTTTTATTTTTTAGTATGTTTCGATTAGGTGCTAGAATGTTTGGGATAAACTGAAAATAATTGGAACATTCAGCCTCTAGAAAAATGAATTCGACCGTTATATTGGTGCTTTTGTATGACTTAAACAAATCTTAATTAGCCTCCATTGTTGGGACACACCATTCAATCATGGTACTCAATATTGATGGAAGGTTGTGAACTTCCAGCTACTTGAAGTAATGGGTTAGGTTCAGAATTGTGCATTTTGCTGACTTTCTGTTCACTCAAATCTCAAATTTCTTGATTTCAGCTATTCTTAACCTAACGGATGGGTTAGTTCTACTAACCTCAATCTTTTAATATAACTTTTTAAAAATAAAATAGGGAAAGCGTGCGATGTGCATCCCTTGGGGGTGCATACCATAGGCACCCTATTATAAATTGGTGTAATAATTTTATTACAAGATTTTATAATATTAATAACAAAATGTGTAATCTCGTCACAAATTAGCATATCAAAATGTCAAAAATTTGGTAGTTGATATTACAAAAAATTTTAACTTGGTTATGACATTTTTTTATTACACCAATTTATGATGAGATTATACATTTTATAATTAATATTATAAAATTTTATAATAAAATCATTTCAATTTATAATAAGGTGTGTATGATATGTGCGGATTTTCCAATAATATAGTAGTCAAACATTGTTTGGTGCTATGAAACTAGTTTTCTATTATTGTTTCAAAACCAACCCTGAAACAATAATGGATGAGATGTACAGCTAGAAATCAATTAACTTACTCAAAAACTAGTTATAAAAAAGTCCACAAAATAAGATTTATGATGTAGATTTAGACGTGATGTGATATATATGGATCATATCATATTCAGATTAATTTAGTTAATATATTTTAACACCATTCTTAATATTTTTTTTAAGTGTGTAGCATTATTAGTTAAAAATCACTGCATGCTATGCAATATTGTTAGCAGATTCTATGGCATTTTCTCCCCCTTTTTAATATAAAAACCAATATGCATCATCCAGAAATCAATAGCCACCAATTTTGACCTTTTTTTTTTTTTTTTTTTTTTGAACTCACCAATTTTTGACCTTGACGCCGTCTTATTAGCATGCAATTCATAAAATACTAGAATAATGTTATATATAAATGAATTTTTTATTACATACGTAGGGTAATGGAAGCCACATTAACAATTATGCGTGAGACTTAGTGCATTTGAATTTAATAGTAAAATAATGGTGATATATCTATTTATGTATAACATATTTTAAATTCTATCTAACTCATAAAATAATGTGATAGGTCCTATATTTTCTCTTGATTTTTATTTTTATTTACTTTTATTTTTATTTTTTGTTGAAAGGAAATTACCGTATGATTCATCATCATATCTATGACTCTGCAATGATTTGATGATTAGAACATACAAAATCTTCATGTTAATGTTAATGTGACAAATGAAATGATATGTACAGTTTCAATGCGACATTAATGTTGGAGACACTTCGAGGGAAGAGGATGATGTTTGTAGGAGATTCTCTAAACAGAGGTCAATATGTTTCCATGGTCTGTCTTCTACACAGACTCATCCCTGAAGGATCCAAATCCATGAAAACCAATGGTTCCCTCACCATTTTCACAGCCAAGGTTAGTAACATTATGTTACAACTCTCTCTCTCTCTCTCTATTCACTTTTGGCTGTAAAATACATTATATATGAGACTGAACACGGATCATCTATTCTATTTTCTATCCCACACTATTTACATATTATCACATCATCAAAATCAATCATAAAAAATATACGATACAGAGAGTGAGACAGATGATCCTATACTTATAAGACCTAATTAAAGAGTAAATTTTGCTAAATTATCCATAATTTTTGTTCCTTAAAAAAAAAAAAAAAAAAAAGTAACACCATTTCCTTTACCAACGCAGATTTATGAGGTTTTAATACTAGGAAAAAAGGTTTAGTGTCAATTTTATCAATATATGCTTTAATTTGGACATATATGATATATAATTAATTGTCAAAAGGCTAAATTGAACCAATTTTGGAAGTTCAAAACTTTTGAATGCAAATTTAGTTTAGAGGCTTAATCGGAAAAAAAGTGCACAGTTTAGGGGCTTCAAGTACAATGTCTTGATATGTGGAAGTCTTCTTCTTCTTCCTTTACTTATTTAGTGTGTGTGTGTGGGTGTAAAATTAGGAATACAATGCAACAATTGAATTCTACTGGGCACCATTCCTTATGGAATCAAACTCAGATGATGCAGTGGTACATAGGATATCTGATAGAATAGTGAGAAGAGGTTCCATTAATAAGCATGGAAGACACTGGAAAGGAGCTGACATAATTGTCTTCAACACCTATCTCTGGTGGATGACTGGCGTCAAGTTCAAGATCTTGTATGTAATTAATTCTTCATTAATCTTTTTTCTCAATCCACTTAATTTTTTTAAACAGTCCTCATTATGGGTTAATTATATGTATCTTGCAAATACAGACAAGGCTCTTTTGATGATGAAGATAAGGATATAGTGGAGCTATCAACAGAGGATGCATATAGAATGGGAATGAAGAGTATGTTGAGATGGGTTAAGAAGAACATGGATCCTAAGAAGACTAGAGTCTTCTTCACCAGCATGTCTCCTTCTCATCAAAAGTAAGTAATTAGCCTATTAGAATTAGCGACCCAAACCTAATTTAAGGCTTGTCACATGCAAGACTCATTCTTCTCATCTTATTATTTCAAAAAGAAAAAAAATTTAATTACACATAATTTCATTATAAAATCATATACAACTCTCTCATATAGAGTGAAATTTACAAAATGTGTCACGGGCCGGGTTTTGGGACGAATTTATAGTAATTTGACTTCACCTTGTATCGGGAGCGGGGCAAATCGGGAGGTGGTGGGAGCGGAGTTGCTGCGAGGTGAGAAATGGGGTTAATTTTGTAAGTTAAAAAATAAGAATGTTAAAATTAGGAAGCCGCTATTCTCACTCTATTTTGTTCCAAATACACACTTTTTTTTTTTCCCCTTATTATGCATAGTTATATTAATATTCTTGGAATTTTGATTTTTTGAGGGAGTGTATTTTGTGTGAAAGTGTATTAATGTAACTACGCATAATAAGGACAAAGAATGGAGTGTATTTAGAGCAAAGTAGAGTGAGAATAGCGGCTTAAGGATAATAATTTATATTTAATGAGAATTATAAGATTTTAGTGTTTTAACTTTAGAGAGTCGTTATTCTCACTCTATTTTGCTTTAAATACATTTCCTTCTTTGTCTTTATTATACATAGTTATATTAATACCTTTGAAATTTTGATTTTTTCAAGAAGTGTATTTGTGTGAAAGGATATTAATGTAACTATGTATAATAAGGATAAAATAGTATATTTAGAGTAAAATAGAGTGAGAATAACGACTCCTTAATTTTATTATAGTATACTATTTTAGTGTTTTATTATAAGTATAATATAATAAAATTAATATTAGGTATAATATTTTAGTGTTTTAATTTTATTATAATGAAAAAAATATATTAAATTATATACATATAAATATATTAAATAACTATAATAGGGGCGGTGTTCAGGTAGAACGCGGTAAGGGAAGTAAAAACAGTCTTTGTCCCACTTCTTAATTGGGGGTGCAGATGTGGAGCGAGGGAAAATAACCTTCCGTATGTGATCACCTTTATTACATTAGGACACATAGAATAGTTGATCACATTTAATGTATTACAAAAAAGGGTATTAGGCCATAGGTCTATTCTTGAATTTTTTGGGCCACTAGGCCTAAGCTCTAATTTCTTTAGGTCAAAAAACATAATTTGTCTAAAAAAATACTATCCATTAAAAATTCACCAAGCCTATTTTCTTATCTGTTGAAATTTACCAAATTTATTTTTCTATCTGTTGAAATTCATGTGATACATACCACTTATTCAACACCTATCTATTGAATATCACACATTTCTCTATCTCACCACCACCACCTATTGTCGTTGGTTGCCGGTCATCGCTGTAGGTGACTTTTTTGGCGCTAGTGACTTTTTTGGCACCAGTGACTTTTTTTGACAACTTTTTCAGTGTGTTCTTATCATCAAATAATATTTTTCCTTAGATCTAATGCCTTATACTCTTTAGGATGGATTTTTCACCAATTTTCTCTAAAAAGAACTAAGTAATTTGTGTTTTAAATTAAGAAATTGGGTTGTGTTCAGTAGTAGACTACACTGTTAAGACCCATAGGGTTTACCAGGAGTTTTTTTTCAAACATTTGAACCATTCATTGTTTTAGGTCACTTTATGTGGATGATTCATACAAAAAACAAAGGGTTGATTTGATATACGTTGCTATATAATTTTACTATATTTGTCTTTAAAAAAATAAATAACAAGAATAATTTCAAAAATAGACTTTACATTTTTTTTTTGAAGACAAATATAATAAAATTATACAACTACAAATATGAATTTATTTTATTTTATTTTATTTTAAATACTCTACATAAAGTATCCTAAAACATAAACAATTTAAACATTCAAAGCAGGACTTATAATGAGTCCCCAAAATACTATTCAATCTATTTAATGCACTGGAGACAATCTAACTTAGTAAATTATTTAGAGCCTGTTGAGTTGACAATAAACTTAAAAGGCAACTTAAAAGCTGATTCCTTAAAAGTCAAAGTTTAAATTACAGTCTCCAATGTAGCAGAAAAATAAAATAAATCCTATGTAGGTCCCATTACTCTCTCTTATATTAAAAATTATATTTATTCTCAACACATTTTTTCAAATAAATTTATATTATATTTTAAACACGTCTCTTCATATATAATTTGATTTAAGATTTATTTTTTAATTTAATATTATAATTATTGACCACTAACTCATTTAAAAGATTAAATTACTAAAGAGAAAGAGAGAAATAATTTTATTATTTATATTATATTATCAAACCATAAAATAATCTTTAGAAAGTTTCACAAGATCACTATTTAAGGATAGATCTTTTTTATGTTTGGCATGTATGCAGGAGCATAGATTGGGGAGATGATTCAAATGGAAATTGCTACAACCAAACAACCATGATAGAAGACCCAACATACTGGGGATCAGACTCAAGAAAATCCATAATGCAAGTGATTGGAGAAGTGTTCAGCAAATCCAAAGTACCCATTACATTTCTCAACATCACACAGCTCTCAAGCTACAGAAAAGATGCCCACACTTCCATTTACAAGAAGCAATGGGGTCCTTTGACACCCGAACAGCTCGCCAACCCGGTTAGCTACGCTGACTGCGTGCATTGGTGCTTGCCTGGCGTCCAAGATACTTGGAATGAGCTTCTATTTGCAAAGCTTTTCTATCCATGAGTGTCATGAAAGATGTGACTCTCTTTGTAATTAATCTACATTTTTTTTTTTTTAAATTTGAAAATTAGGGTTTGAAATCTGCACGGTATGGGAGGGAAGAGAGCAAAAGAAGAAGATGTGTCAAATAATATAGTGACTGCTGCAAAGAAATATGACAAGACGATTGCATTGATTTTTTGTTTTCTTTTTTTGAAAAATCAAATGTGTAAAGTGAGAAATTTGTTTGTTTTCCTGTTTGGATCCTCAACAAATCAAAATCTAGTGACATCTCAAAATTGAAAAATTATTAGAGACTCAAAATTTGCTTAATGTATCACAATCTTCTCTTTTTCACATCAAGCAATAATTGGAGATTGGGTACACATATTGACACATCGCAAGCTAGATACTAAACTGTTGCCTATGCCTATAGGAGGTGTGTTCCCAGCAATACTATTTCAGACTAAAAATTAACTTGGTCATAAGATGCTTTTTTTCTAAGCCGGCTTAGTAAAGAAGCATTTAGGCACCTAACCGTAGTGGGTGTTTGGTGTAACTTAAAAGCTGCTTATTTCAACTTTTAGCTTAATTTAAGTTAAAACATTGTGTTTGGTGCAGCTTAACTCATCAAATTATAGCTTAAATTAAGTAGAAAAGTAGTTTTTCTTGAAGTGGTTGAGGGGGTGCTTTGGAGACTATAGCTGAAGCAGGAAGTTGGTTTGGAGGGGCAAAATTACTTAAATACCCCTTATCAAATTCCGGTATTACCAAATACCCCGTATATAAACCATACTCTCACACTCCACTCTACGAGAGAGAGAGAGAGAGAGAGAGAGAGAGAGAGAGAGAGAGAGTGGTGATTTCCGGCGAGGGTGGCGATTTTCGGTAAGGGTTACGGTTTCTGGCGATTTCTAGTGTCCAAATACCACACCTCTTCTCTTTCTCTCTGTCTCACTCAATCGACCTTTTGCCGTCGCAATCACAATTGAGGGGCGAAACCCTAACCGTCACGATCGATCTTAAACCTTGGAGTCATCGGTGACGATCTGAAAACCTAGTGCGATCAATCTCAAACCCTAGCATGATCTGAAACCCTTGCGCGATCAATCTTAAACCCTAGATCCGCAGGTGACGATCTGAAACCCTAGCGCAACAAGTGATGATATCAAACCCTAGTGCGGTCGATCTCTTCTCTCTCTTCTGCGATTACTTTCTTTGTGATCTCTTCGCCGGTGGAGAAGAAAGAGGCAGCCTCCGGTGATAATTCGGTGTTGTTCTCTCAACGGCTCTCTCTCTGTTCTCTCTACGACTCTCTCTCTCTCTCTGTGTGGATCAATCTTAAACCATAGTGCCGGTTCGTCATCGCTATGCCTGCCATAGGGTTTTCAATTTTTTTTATTTTTTTATTTTTTTTATGTGGAGGTTTTCAGTGTTTTTTTAATAATAATAAATAATAATTAAGCCATTAATTGACACTAATTAATTTATAATGAAAAAATGAAAAAAAAAATTATACTAATTGATACTATTAATAATTTTAGTATTAATTGATGCTAATTAAGCCATTAATTGATACTAATTAGTTTATAATGAAAAAATGAAAAAAAATTATACTAATTGATACTATTAATAATTTTAGTATTAATTGATGCTTATTACGCCATTAATTGCCACTAATTAATTTATAATGAAAAAATGAAATAATTTTATACTAATTAATACTATTAATGAAATGATAATTTTTGTAATACTAATTATATTAACTTTTATTAATGAAATAATTTTTTTAAAATTAAAACTGAAAAAAATGACAAAATAATCATTTTTATATCATATAAGGGCAAAAAGGACAATTATATAGTAAAAAGTTATTTTATAGCTTATTAACCAAATACTACTCTGCTGCTTAAATTCATAATCTCACATCTGCATCAAACAAGTTAACAACTTATGTTCACACCTATAAGCCATAATATGTTAAATTAATATATAATCACTTTTCCACAACTCTACTAAACGGGACCATAGTGTCTTGGTTCATTTTTCTTTCATTTCTCTTCATTTTTTTCTATAGATTGTTAAAAATTAAACAAATAAATAAATTTATTTTTAAAAAAATCAAGTGCAAATTAATCAAATGGATTTTGTAATTTTAATTGCATTAATTTTACCCTTAAAATTTTCATCTCGTATCAATTTTTTCTTTTAATAGCACCATGTGAACCTCTCTTTATTTTATTAATTAAAAGAGTATAATTTTTTTTTTCAATTGATAGGAGATTAATTATAAATATGAGAATAATAATTAGGGCAAATTACAATAACAGCCACTGTATTTTACCTATTGTGTCATTTTTGTCCCTATATTTTCAATTTACTCAATTTTAACCTTTCATTTTTAATTTCGTTTCATTTTGGTCCAATCAATAACTTCTGTTAAAAAATTTAACAGAAAATAATCATGTGCACAATATGTGATCAATTTTCAAGGACAAAATAGACATTTCAATCCTAACCCTTCCCCATTCCATCTCTACAAGACCCATCACTCATGCCCCTTCTTCTCCATCGTCTATCATCAACCCCACTCCACCACTACTACTGCTAAATACCACCACCACCATCACCACCATCTGTCACCAAACAACACCACCAATCACACATCAAAATCAAAATGAAAATCAAGATAAAAAGAACAAAGATGAGGGTTTTGTAGTTCGACGTCATTGATTTCAATGTTTTTTCATTCGCCGTCCTTGGACGATTGCGATTGCGATTGCAATCTACAGAGTTCACACAGTATGGGTTTCTCCGTTGCTTGATCTGTACACCTTCTCCTTCCAATTGGGATAACATCGAGTCAACCATTTCCAATGGGGATAGCATTAGTCCAGTAGTGCTTGGCTGGCCCACCAAACCTAACTTCCAAAGGCCTCGAAGCCTCATCTTCAACCAAGCTCAGTTCCCACAAGTCCTTCATTCCCGGTCTCCTCACCATAACCCAATCACCATCTGACATTACTGGACCCAAATTGAAAAAAATCCAAAGACAGAAAAGATTAAAGAAAATAAGAAATAAGAAGTAGAAGAACGGAGGAGGGAAAGAGTAAGGAAGGTGGATGAGAGACGAAGAGATGACAGTAAAGAAGTAAGCACTGCCATCGATGGCTATAAATTCATGGAGAGGTGAGGGAGGCATGGGCATGGCACAACAGTAATCAGAAGAGGAGGACCCTACGCATTCAATCTGGCTCCGTTGCTCACACGATGTGGGTTTCTTCGTTGCTAGATCTGTGCACCTTCTTCAACCCCCAGCAAGTTCTTTACTTCCTTCCTCGTAGTAGTAGCAGTGATGACAACCCTTATATGCCTCTTTCTTCTCTCTCTCTTCCTTTGGTCAAATGGGTGGATTGAGAAGATAGAGAAAAAAATTAGGAATTGAACGAGGACGATCTATTCAACAGATTGGTAGTCTGGTGGCGGACGGTACTAGGTTTGGTGTGGTGAAGGTAGATGGTGTTGATGTTGCGATTGGCTATGGATGATTCTGGTGGTGGAGGAAGGCAACGGTGGTAGGTAATTGTGTTGCAAAGAGTCTAAGAGAAAGAAGATGGTGAAACAAGGAAAGGGTAGTGAAATGTCTATATTGCCCTTGAAAAAGGATCATGTGCATTTCACTTGTTTATTTTCCGTCAACAATTTTAACCAGTGTTAACAATTGGATTAAAATGATACAAAATTAAAAATTAAGAGTCAAAATAAAGCAAATTGAAAATACAGAGACCAAAATAACACAAACAATAAAATACACTATTAGTAAAATTTGCCCTACTAATTGTATCAAACTCATCTCTATAAAATTTGACCTTATAATTTGCCTAATAATTATATCAAACTCATCTCCATAAGATTTGAACTTTTAACCTCTACGTAACCACTAAAGTCAAAGATCATAATTTCTTAATTAAAAAAAGTATGATTATTCATTTTAATTAAGAGTCTATTACATTTTAAATGAGATGCATCAGACATACACGCATAGAGATGTTCCTATGGACCTTGGGTACGCCACTAGTAGTTTGTATATTATAGCATGGGCCTGAGGCCTGCCCATTGGATTGCTAGAGTTGCTAAAGGGCCTTCCCACTAGGTTGCAAAGGGAACCAAAAATAAAACAGTAATGATGAAAAAATTAATGATTCAAAAATATTTTAAATAAATTTACAAAAAAATAATTATTGAAAATTTGAAAGAGAGAGGATTTTTATTCTTTATATTTTTATGTGATTTATATTTGCATATAGTAAATTTCTCTTAAGTCACATTTGGTTAAAAGATATAATAAGAGGAGGATAGGATTATCATTGGAATAAGTGATAGGATAATGAACTTCACATAATAAAAAGAAATGTTATAAATGAAAGTGCATATTGCCCTATCCTATGTTTGAGAGTGACAAGGTTGAATGACATTATTACATGCATGTTTATTTTTTTCATAATTTTTTTATCCTATTATCTCCCTTCCTTTATTCCTTGGGTTTTAGGTTTTCCTATTCTTGGAATGAGATATAATGTCTTATTTGATACACTATCCTATGGCCAAATTCTACAATCAAATGAGGGCTAAATGGATGCAACCAATAACTAATTCAATTCCTCTCTTTTATCTGGCAAACAATTGTCCCGCAATCAAATGTGGGTTAAATGGATCTCACTGATAGCTAATTCAATCCTTCTCTTTTATCCGGCAAGCAATTGTGCCATAATCAAATGTGGGTTTAATGGATCCCACCGATAGCTAATTCAATCCTTCTCTTTTATCCGGCAGGCAATTGAGCCAGTCTACAATTCAAACCCTGTCACTGGCCAAACCTTGTCTACTTTTTAAAAATCTCATACTCATACAAAATCAAATTAGAGACAATGAAAACCTTGTCTCGAACATTGTCACCAATATCTCATTTTGTTTGGTTTCAAAAAATTGAGTCAACTTTTCAGAAAATTGAATTTTTTATTTTTAGTCAAAAGTTTTAATATTTTAAGAAACTTTTTAATTTTTTAGATACACCTAACCTAAATACAATTAAAAAGTGTAATATTTATGAAAAAACATCTTTAAAAAATTCATCAAATATATAAAAATTCAGTATATTTTCGTATACTTGTGTATTTATTGAAAATTTTAAAATATATATATATATATATATTTTACAAATATTTAACTTTTTAAGTGCATCTAAGTTATGTGTATCTAGAAAGTAAAGAGTTTACTTAAAACATTAAAAAAAAGAGAGGAAAATTTACCTATAAATTCCATATTTAGGAATGGTGATCCATTTAGTCCTAAGAATTTTTTATAGACCAATTAGTCCCATTGATTTTAGAAAGGTAGATTTAATATATTATTTGAAGCTATATTTACGGTTATATCCTTATTTCTGTTATGTTTCTTTTTCTTTTTTTTCTTTTGTACTAGAAAGGTAAGATACACAATCTATGAAAATCAAATTTGGGATGAATTTTTATATGAGAATCTTTTTTATTTGAAAAACATATCAAAAGGAGTACAAATATGACTTAAAATATGAAAATTTTTAAACATTCTAAAAGGACGTGGGATTCTTCAAATATTTCAAAAGGAGTATAAAAACTCCTTAGTAAGTTTCGGGCAAATGTATAATTTCAAACTGTAACGCTCAAATGTAATACTCCAAAAAGAAAATTTTAGTATACTTTTCCCAAACGTAACACTCCAAAAAAAACTCTTTAGTGTAATACTCGAATGTAACACACATAAAGATTCTTAGTGTACTTTTTTCAAACGTAATATTTTAAAAAAAATGTAGTATTCTTCAAACCATTCCAAAAGGAGTATAAAAATTTTTCATTAACTTTTGGACAAATATATAATTTCAAACTATGAGTATTACGTTTGTAAAAAGTACACTAAGAGTTTTTTAGTGTGTTACATTGAAGTGTGTTACTTTGGAGTATTAAGTTTTGGGATTCACTACAAGAATTTACATTTTTGGCGACTAAATTTTTAGTCGCCAAAAATTTTTAGCGACTAAATATTTTGGTCGCAAGAGTAGTCGCTGAAGGATTGTCAGGGAAGGTATTTGGCGACAAAAATTATTTTAGTCGCCAAATATAATGCAGTGCCGACTAGTTTTTAGTCCGCAAAAGTATTGAAAAAAAATTAAATATCACCTTTTAGCGACTAAAAATATTTGATGCAAAAAACATTACTTATATTTAGCTACTAAATTTTTTTTTTGGTTCCTCCTTCTATTTTTTTAACTACTAAATATATTAGTCGTCTAAAGTGTGATTGTGTTTTAGCTACTAAAAGTTCAGTCGCCTAAAGTGTCACATTTTTTGCTACTAAAATTGTAGTCGGCAAAAGTGTTTTTTCTTGTTTATGAAAATGTTTGTGGCTACAAAATATTTTAGTCGCCAAATGTCAAATTATTTTTGGTTACTATGATTTTAGTCGCCTAAAGTCTGTTTTTATTTTTGCCTACCAATTTTTTAGTCGCTAAAAGTCTCACCTTTTTGGCTACTAAACATTTAGTAGCCAAATAGTTTGTTTTGCCTACTAAACATTTAGTTGGCTAAAGTCTCACATTTTTCATTACTAAACTTATAGTCGGCAAATGTTTATTGTTTTTTCGCCACAAAATATTTTAGTAGCAAAATGTCTAATTATTTTTTAAATTTTAGCCACTTGATGTCTGTTTTTTGTTGGCACTAAGCTTTGTAGTCGCCATAATTGTTTACCAAAATTTGTTATTAAGTTTTAGCCACTAACATTTTAGTCACTGAAATATGTACTTCCTTTTTGAGTACGAATTGTTTAGTCGCCAAAAAAATGGTCTTATGTTTTATCATAAAATTGTAATTTCTCTGCAACCTGTCTATATTCCGTGCAAGCTATAGTATGTATATAAACAAAACAATACATATTTTATCAATCATTCCACAATCCAAATTACTTCCATCCATCAAAAAATGAATAACTGTAAATGTACATATTCCATATAAACCAATTATTGTCCAAACCAAAATTATACATCCACACAAAATAGAGAAGCATATAAAAAACCAACCCTCCATATAAAAATAAAAATAAAAATAAAATATTTAGTATCATGGCCATTTGGCATGGTACAAATTACCATCGTAATCTGTACCACGACAAAAGATGAACTATATGCTATGCCAGTAACTATCAGTTGGATTACAAAAGTTATCTATATCAGTAATACTAATATATACAAAAAAAGAGGACGACATAGTTAGCATAATTATACAAAAGTGTCAATTGTCCTTCATACACAAAAATTGATTATCCACAAGTCCACGCCAAAAGCCGTCTACAAAAAATTAAAAAATAGCACCCATTACAAAATATCAATTGCTTAAGACATAGGAAAAATGTTGTAATAACATGCATTTAAGGTAAAACAATCTATAAAAGCCTTTTTCGAAATACAATCATATATATGAATGTTTGATGAAAGATTTATTCCAAACTTGATTTCAATTTACAAAAAATACAATTTTTAGGAGCATACCTCTTCATAAAATACAATGTTTATTGGTAGAATGTTTTGCTTGTAAATTTATTTTAACACTTCTTCATTCTCATTTTCTAAGTCAAAGTAAAATAAACGAGTAATCTACGGGATTATCTCCATAACCATATCATGCTTTATTAATACGTTTACCACCCAAATGACCACCGTATATGATTAAACAATGACACCAATTACAATCAAATTGTTGAACATTTATTGGATTTCAAACTCTCACTTTTTCGAATAAATTTAAGGCATTTTCGACTTCAACTCACAACCTATGTGTGCTAATTACATTTCGTCTGTTGTAATAGGTCCTATTTGTCATGAGGAAGCTGGTTGTGACGTCTGTACAGTGGTTCGGGGGGTGTTTTACATTTTCGCCCCCTTAACGCTCTTTTTCGGTTAAGTTTAAGGCGTTTCCGGCTCTAACTCCCAACCTACATGTGCTAATGACATTCCATCTATCGTCATAGGTCCTATTTGTCGTCAGGAAGCTGGTTGTGGTGTTCGTATGGTGATTCGGGGGTTGTTTTGCATTTTCGCCCCCTTAACGCCCATTTTTCGGTTAAGTTTAAGGCGTTTTCGGCTCTAACTCCCAACTTACATGTGCTAATAACATTTTGTCTATTGTCATAGGTCCTATTCATCGTGAGGAAGCTAGTTGTGACATCCGTACGGTGATTCAGGGGCTGTTTTGCATTTTCGCCCCTTTAACGCCCTTTTTCAGTTAAGTTTAAGGCGTTTCCGGCAATAACTCCCAACCTACACGTGCTAATAACATTCCGTCTAATGTCACAGGTCCTATTTTTCATGAGGAAGCTGATTGTGACGTCCATACGGTGGCTCGGGGGCTGTTTTGCATTTTCGCCCCCTTAATGCGTTTTTTCGATTAAGTTTAAGGCGTTTTCGGCTCTAACTCACAAACTACACGTGCTAATGACATTCTGTCCATTGTCACAGGTTTTATTTGTCGTGAGGAAACTGGTTGTGACGTCCGTACGGTGGTTTGGGGGCAGTTTTACATTTTCACCCCCTTAACGCCCTTTTTCACTTAAGTTTAAGGCGTTTTCGGGTCTAACTCCTAACCTATATGTGCTAATGACATTCTGTCTATTGTCACAGGTCCTATTTGTCATGAGAAAGATGGTTGTGATGTCTGTACGGTGGTTCAGGGACTGTTTTGCATTTTCGCCCCTTTAACGCCCTTTTCCGATTATGTTTAAGGTGTTTTCGGCTCTAACTCCCAACCTACACGAGCTAATGACATTTTGTCTGTTATCACAAGTTCTATTTGTCATGAGAAAGCTAGTTGTGACGTCTGTATGGTGGTTCTGGGGCTATTTTGCATTTTTGCCCTGTTAACGCCCTTTTTCGGTTAAGTTTAAAGCGTTTTCGGTTCTAATCCCCAACCTAGATGTGCTAATGACATTCCGTCTATTGTCACAGGTCGTATTTTTCATGAAGAAGCTGGTTGTGACATCCGTATGGTGGTTTGGGGGTTGTTTTACATTTTCACCCCTTTAACGCATTTTTTCGCTTAAGTTTAAGGCGTCTCCAGCTCTAACTCCCAACCTACACGTGCTAATGATATTCCGTCTGCTGTCACAAATTGTATTTTTCATGAGGAAGCTAGTTGTGATATTCGTGCGGTGGTTCGGGGTTGTTTTGTATTTTCGCTCCCTTAACACCCTTTTTCGGTTAAATTTAAGGTGTTTCTGGTTCTAACTCCCAACCTACACGTGCTAATGACATTCCGTCTGTTGTCACAGGTCGTATTTTTTGTGAAGAAGCTGGTTGTGACATCCGTATGGTGGTTTGGGGGTTGTTTTACATTTTTGCCTCCTTAACGCCCTTTTTCTTTTAAGTTTAAGGCGTTCCGGCTCTAACTCCCAACTTACACGAGCTAATGACATTTCATCTGTTGTCACAGGTCCTATTTTTCATGAGAAAGCTGGTTGTGACGTCTGTACGGTGATTCGGGGGCTGTTTTGCATTTTCACCCCGTCAACGCCCTTTTTCGGTTAAGTTTAAGGCGTCTCCGGCTCTAACTCCCAACCTACATGTGCTAATGACATTCCGTCTGTTGTCACAGGTTATATTTGTCATGAGGAAGTTGGTTGTGACATCCGTATGGTGGTTCGGGGGTTGTTTTGCATTTTCGCCCCCTTAACAACCTTTTTCGAATAAGTTCAAGGCGTTTCTAGCTATAACTCCCAACCTATACATGCTAATGACATTCTATTTGTTGTCACAAGTCCTGTTTGTCATGAGGAAGCTGGTTGTGACATCCGTACGATGGTTCGGGGGCTATTTTGTATTTTCGCCCCCTTAACGCCCTTTTTCACTTAAGTTTAAGGCATGTCCGGCTCGAACTCCTAACCTACACGTGCGAATTACATTCCGTTTGTTGTCACAGGTCCCATTTGTCATGGAAAAGTTGGCCGTGACATCCATACGGTGTTTCGGGGGTTGTTTTGCATTTTCGGCTCCCGAACACCATTTTTTGACTAAGTTTAAGGCATTTTCAACTCTAACTCCTAACTTACATGTGCTAATTACGTCCAATTTGTCCCCACAGGTCCTATTTGTCATGAGGAAGTTGCCCGTGACATCCATACATTGGTTCGGGGGCTGTTTCGCATTTTCGCCCCCTGAAGCCCTTTTTGGATAAATATGAAGGCATTTTCGGCTCTGACTCTAAAACTACGCGTGCGAATTACATGCCGTCTGCAGCCACAGGTCCTATTTGTTATGAGGATGTTTCCCGTAACATCCATACATTAGTTCGGGGGCTGTTTTACATTTTCACCCCCCGAAAGCCTTTTTTTGACTAAGTTCAAGGCATTTTTGGCTCTAACTCTCAAACTACAGGGGCGAATTACATTCCGTTTGTGGCCGCAAATCCTATTTGTCACGAGGATGCTGCCCGGGACAGCCATACATTGGTTCGGGGGCTGTTTTACATTTTCGCCCCTCGAAAGACTTTTTTGAAAAAGTTTAAGGCATTCAACTGTAACTCCCAATCTACGTGTCCTATTTACGTACCATCAGTTCTCAGAAGTCATTTTTGGCATGAGGAAGTTTCCTGTTGCATCCCAACAGTGGTTGGGGGGCTATTTTGCATTTTCGCCCCCTGAACCCCATTTTTTAATTAAGTTTAAGGCATTTTCGATTGTAACTCCCAATCTACGTGTCTTGTTTACGTACCATCAATTGTCAGAAGTCATTTTTGGTACAAGGAAGCTGCATGTTGCATCTCAACAATGGTTGGGGCCCTATTTTGCATTTTCGCCCTCCAAACCCCCTTTTTTGACTAAGTTAAAGGTATTTTCGATTTTAACTCCCATTCTACGTGTCTTATTTACGTACCATCAGTTCTCACAAATCATTTTTCGCACAAGGAAATTGCCCGTTACTATATTTAAGGGTTGTTTGGTTATCAGGAAAAAAAGGGGCTAGAAAACACAATGAAATGGCAATCTTTACAATTAATGTGAGTTATAGAACAATGAAGCACAATGAGGTACAGAACAATGAAGCACACTGAGTGTTAATCAATTATAATGCAGAACTCAAAGATTTAACAATTAATGTAGAAACATGGGACAAAACTTCATTGACAGATTGATCAACACTGGGTGAATCACATAAACTTCATTGACATAAAATACTACTTTAATGTAGAAGCCTAGGACTTTCACAGATTGAACAATTAATGTGATCAACAACTAATGAATGAAAATAAACTTCCAGGTATCACATAATAATACAACATAATATGAGGTACATAATTTACACAATAGAACTAATTTTGATTTTTTTTGTTGGGCAAAATTTAGTTTACCCCTTTGACAATTATAACTTGCTCCAAGTTCAACTTGGATCGATATCACTCGGCCAATAGCAAACGATGAAACCAGCCTGATTCATGCCTCACATAATATAGAGATAAACGTATCATTGTTAAGGAAATTTCCAAGGAAAAATATACTTACATTAGAAGCATTGGAGATTAACTCGCTAAAGAAGATATCTTTCTTGCTATAAAGTGAGTTGATAATGATGTCCATAAGCCAATACACCTCAGCCTGAAATTCAAACTTCTTTGCATTATTGCGGAGTGATCTCTTCGACATCAACTCAGTTTCCATGAACCATATAATTACAAAACATGTTAGAAGATCCAAATCAAGCAAATAAGAAGAGTATATAAAAGAAAATCAAACCATTCTTGCAAGTTGGGTAATTGTCCTGTTAGAAGATGAACCTATAAAATGCAAGTATGGAAAAGGATTTTTACAAAGTTAAACAAAGACTTGTATCTAATCTAATCATATCGTCTAATCATATCTTTCTCGTGTTTTTCCTTCGGGAAAAATGAAACTCATGAAAAAAAATAAGGACACAAGTCTAGCATTAAACAAGTCATGCGTTTTGGGAAAATGATCCTAAACTTAGAATTTTCATGTATAGACAAAAGTTTGGTGTCCACATAAATGCAAAATCTATAATGAAATTTTTCCACATATTGCTTTTTCTATTTCGAAAATATGATCCTAAACTCAGAATTTTGCAGCAGCAGCAGGGGCTGTTTTGAGAGGGCTTTTACCCTTAGTTTTGATCCTCAGACATCAAACAATTAACAATGGAGCAAGGGGGAATGCTGAGTATGGGTGTATATGAGCTTAAACTTTTGTGTTCCATTGGAGGAAGATGAAGAAACTGAAGGGGGAAGAGGAAAATGGAACCCACAGTAGCAAACCAAATGCTAGAAAAATAAAGACACTAACAATAGTTAATTACTCAATCCATATATATCAATTGAATTCCAAAGACGCTAACAATAGTTAATCACAAAATATTTGAATGTACGATTTGTCTACCATTCCTTAGAAAATAAAGTAAATTAAGAAAGGATAAAAAGCATTCGTGAAATGAATATAAAAAGTTAAAGGAACATAGATAAATACGCACTCAGAACAAATCAAATTTCAAATACGAGACGCTACCAAACAATGCAATGAAGCATCCTTACTAAATATATTTTCCTTTTGCTTTTTGTTTCATTCTAACTTTGCAACTAAACCAGAGAGACCCACAACCAGGGATAATGGAAAAGCGGCAGAAAATGAAAACAAAATAATATAGAAAGATTTTTATTCTTATAGTTAACAGTGAAATATTTCAAATTCAAAAAATATTTATTACGAGTCTATAAACACATCAAGAACAACAATTTTAATTTTATTCCCATCATCAAGATATTTGAAGGATCAACAAAAACACTTCATTAGCACTTGACACGCGGGGACTATTTTCATACTTTGTGTTTAATACTCTATTTTTTTATTATTATTGTGGGAGATTAATTGTGAGAGATTAAATCATTGTAAGTTAAATTGTGAGAGATTAATGGGGTCTCAAACATTTTCCTGTTTATTTTATTTAAATTCTCTGCAATGGGTATCCATAATAACAAAACTCCACATAATTTTCCATCACCACCACTCCAAAATGAGCAAATATCACAAAACCACTGACTTCCAAATCTATAACCCATTAAAAAAATAATGTTTTTAGAATTTCCAAACAAAAATACAAAAATTTCAATGAAACAAATTGATACCCACTTCACCAAATTGAACATATTAACCTTGCAAATCGAAATCAATAGAAATCATTAATTAGGACATTAAACAAAACATTTAAAGCTAACCTGTGAGTGAAGAGCATTTCAGCACAGTAGCATTCAATAGTTAAAAAGCTCAACTGAGAACCATTTCAAACCATGGTCAACTCAGGTCAAGAAAACTCAAAAACAGATCCCAAGAACTATTTTTCTCTCAATTAAACACCAACCCACTTCACAGAGAGCTCTAATTCAAAGAAAAAAATATAAAATAGAACAGAAATTAAGTTTTAAGAGAGCTCTGAATTGGGAATTTAAAACAGAACAGAGAGAGGAACAACTATATATATTATGTATTGTAGTAAGGTTTGATTCAAATGAGGCATATTCTAAATGAAGTTCTTATAGCAAATGAAATCATAGATGTCCTGCACTTAATAAGTAACAAACTAATTTTCATCTAGAACAATAAATGTCTGTTATCTAGAAGAAGAAGAAAAAAAAACCATAAAAGATTATAAAAACATGCTGCCTTTTAATTTTATTTATTTTCAATTATTTGCCTAAATCTTGAATCTGGAACTAGAGTGAAATGGGGAAATCTTGATTCTGGCTAAAAAAAATCTCAATAAATTACTTGTTCCTTTAATCATTTTATAGAAACCCATTTCAATCATTGGTTCATTGATTTCACATAAATCAAAACCCTACACCATAAAAAGGCAAACCCTAGAGCTACAGTGAAATATGGAAATAGAGAAAGAAAGACAAAAAAAATAAAGACCGAGAGGGAGAGAGATAGAGAGAGGAAGAGAAAAACATCAATATTGAAGAGATGCGATGCGAGCAGCTGGGAAACGAACGGCAAGCGAGCGGCAGTGGCAGTGGCGATGTGCAACACTGGAAGATCGACGGTAAGTGATGGTGAAAGATCAACGGTGAGAAAGAGAGAGAGAGAGAGAGAGAGAGTAGGGGTGTAAATCTAGCCCGGCTCGGCCTGGCTCAGCCTGGCCCATCCAGGCTCGGGCCGGGCTCTGCCCATGTCGGGCTTCGCGGGCTCCCGCCAAAATTTGAGCCGGCCCAGGCCGGCCCACGAGGCAAAAAATTAGGCCCAGGTTCAAGCCCAAGCCCAAGCCTAAGCCTAGGGGTATTCAAGCCTTGGACGGGCCAGTGGGCCAGGCCTTGGGCCGGCCCAATGGGCTTAGGCAGGGCTTGGGCGGGCCTAACTATTTTTAAAAATTTTTTTCTACCAAAATTTTATTATTTTCCATTAAAAAATACATTGGGCCTTGGGCGGGCTGGGCTTCGGGCCGGGCCCTAAGTGGGCCTTAAGCAAACCGATGGGCTGGGCCGGGCTTCAAAACAATGGCCTAGGCCCTAGCCCAGGGGCTCGGGCCTAGGCCCAAGCGGGCCTAAACGGGCCGAGCCGATCTCGGGCCGCGGGCCATTTTTACACCCCTAGGGAAAAGCAAGAGTCGTCTTGTTTTTGTCTGGGTTGGAGACTGATAAAACCAAATATGAAATAAACTAGTAAAATATAATTGCCTCTATATTTGAAATCGTTCCTAGCAAAAAATTTCATACGATTGTCGACTAATGTAAATTAAGTTGCCTATTGTAGTACTTTTGGCGACTAAAAGTATTTTAGTTACCAAAAATAAATATTCACCACTAAATATTGTCACCAAAGATAAAAAATAAAATTTATGTATTTTATTTAGCGACTAAATTATTTTAGTAGGCAAAAATACTAGTTGGTGACTAAAATCATTTTGGTCACCGAAAAAAAATATTTGCCAACCAAATTTTTGGTCGCCAAAGAGTAATAGCAAACATTATGCAACCTATTTGGCGACTAAATTTATTTTAGTTGCTAAAAACTGATATACCACGACTAAAACAAACTTTAGTAGGCTAAAACATGAACTAATGGCCATCAAAAAAAACTTTTGGTCGCCTAATGTGCCATATTTAGCGACTAAATTATTTTACAGTTGCCAATAAATAATATACTGTGACTAAAAAAGTTTAATAGCTAAAACTTGAGACAACGCCAACTAATTTAAATTTTAGTCGCTAATTGTACAACTTTTGACGACTAAATTCCTTTTAGTCTCCAATTTTGGTCACCAAATGTGTAAATTGTTGTAGTGATTACATTGATTAGAGTGTTTATGTTTGGAAAAAATACACTAAGGAATTTTTTTGTGTGTTACATTAGAGTGTTATGTTTCGGAAAAGTACACTAGGGAGTTTTTTTGGAGTGTTACGTTGTTAACTTTGAGAAAAATACACTAGAAAATTTTTTGTGTGTTACATTGAAATGTTACGCTATTGGAGTGTTACATTTTTGTTCATAATATGGGATTTATTCTAGAAAGAGGAAAAAATTAGACCTCTATAATACGAATTGTCCAAATGTATAATTTTACATTTGAAGAACCCCACTTTTATTAATTAAATCCAGACATGTAAGTGACTACATTTTGTGTAATTTTCACTTTAATGAGACATTTGGGTTCATAAGAAAAAAAAGAGAGGATTAAACAATTCACAAGATCACATTTTTAAGATTTATTGGTGCTTCACCTTAAAAAAAATTCGCTAAAAATAAAAAAACACACAAAAAATGAAAAATTCAATTTTTAGAAAATCAATCGAGACCAAACTCAAATTTTCTTTCTTTTTTTTTTTTTAAGTGAGGTGGTCACCACTCAACTTGTGTTTTGGTTTACAATTTTCATGGTCTTATTTTTTATAAGAGTTTGGTTTCTCTCAAATTATCCATCTCAACTTGAAAGGTTTGGTAGGCCCATTTTGAGATTAATTTCAGTGATCTGGACCGTTCACTTTTTAAAATTCGTTGGGTAGAATATTCATACAAAAAATCAAGATGATGAGATATCAATAGCTATATGTTTAAATTATATTTATATTACAAAAAAATGAATAATTATTTTTAAAATTATAACACGTGAAAAAACTGTATTAATTAATTAATTTGTTTTAGGTTTTGCCGGATATGGTGTACATGAAAAATGAATTCTACATTCATGCACCTGGCAATAAAAATGCTCCAATATCATTCAAAGGCTTACAAGCATTAGCGAGACATGCCATATTCAATGTTAATTAAAGTTGTTTTAATTTTTTTCAACACTGAAATGAAAGATGAGTTACTACTAATAACCACTTAAATATATTGATATTATGAATGTAATTTCAACCAATCAACCCAACATTTTATACTGAAAATCCTAATTTTCACTCACAGAATGGTTAAAATTGAAAAGAAAAAAGTTATTAAAAAGTAATTACGTGGACTAGTTTACGGATTTTTGTTGTCACAAAGCCTTGTGTGCAACAAAAATAAAAATCAATTGTTTTAAAGAAAAATCCTTTATAAATTTACATTCCCACCGTATAAGACCAACTCTAGCCATATTTTTTATTTTTTACAGGCTACAAATATAAAAAATGTATACTCTTTGTTTTGTCTAATTCCTTTTTAATGTATGTGTAAGATATATATAACGCAACGGGTAAAAGGATTCAAACCATACCTTATGTGATAGAATCCGAAATGAAGAACCTTGTAGGTAAATCACGCGCTTCACAACCACGAACTAAAAACACCCAGCAATGGAGTGATACCACAGTATGAGTATCACCCACTTTATTCACAGTGCAAAGGCTGTATCGTTATTCTAATGGGAGAGAGTTAGAGAGAATATGAGAAAAATCATTCGTTATTCGATTCATCCCTACATCTCATATATCGTATCTGATATATAGACCAAACATCTAACCATCTATCCATATCTCCTAAGGACATGATAGATATAGATAGATAGTGGGTTATCCTAACAAATAGGATAATCAGGAAATCAAATTCAAATTACATGGGTTATTTGAATGGGCCATGGGTCATGCCACATGGTTGCACAAATCCGGGTCCAATACTCGGCTCAATTTCCAACATCTCCCACTCCCACATGAGTTGGCATGACACTGCAACATCTCTATCTCAATCTCCTCAAATGTTGAACAATCCCATACTAGCCAATGAACCGTACGACCGTTGAGAACACCTCCATGTGGGAGCTCTATATTAGAAACTCAAAATGAGCCAGCATAGGGACATCAACCCAAAAAGAATAGAAATAGTGTCTCATATACCCCAGACCCATCTAATTACACCAGTCCAAAAAACATCTCTAATCCCTCAAAAGAGCATGTTTAACCCTCTCAATTCTTGCAATATATTCATACTCAATCTGCCTCTCATACAGAGCGATGTGAGTTGCCGGCAATGAATAAACAATAGTGGTGTAATACTAGATGATCTTCCCTTCACCCTCATACCGTTTAATTTAAGATTGACTGCTTTCCCAGTGATGTCCCTTAAGGCCGAATCATACATGACCACAGGCAACATATCAAAGTAGCAAAACATCAAACCCTTACCTTATGACATAGTCAAATGTCACAAAAGAGTACATAAGTAAAAGCCATATAAGTAATGACACGTAAGACTCACACGGTGAGGAAACAGGGATCCATTCTCTCACCTCATTACTCGGTCGGCAAGCACATGTAGTATGAATACATGCTACGGTGGAATAACTCTTCCAAAGAGTGACATCATACTCGATACACTGTACAGATCTTAGTCTAGTCGCTTTCTAGCCCCTAAACCGAATTCTCTATTTG
Organism: Camellia japonica; assembly: GCA_030407325.1. NCBI lineage: Eukaryota > Viridiplantae > Streptophyta > Magnoliopsida > Ericales > Theaceae > Camellia > Camellia japonica. The sequence continues at coordinate 174,522,163 of JAPPVO010000002.1, read as the reverse complement.
CTCGCCTTCTAGGCGCCAAATAAGATCTCACATCTGGCTAATTATAACAGGCACAACATGGAAAGTGGGTACTACATCCATGTTTGGTCTTTAACACGACCTCATCTTGGTTGTAACCAAGGCGACATACATAGTGGATAATTTAAACCTCTCTTGGCTCCAAATAAAAATAAACCACTAGTCTCACCATTGCTCGCTCCCAAGCGCCAAGGGCGATTATTCGCGTGAGTAAGCCAATCTTGCCTGCTGACATCTTCATTTGCTAATCATTATGACACAAACCATAATAATATCAACATCCCATAATCTCACAAAAATAAGTGATTGATTGAAAAAACACAACCACAGTTTGCACAATTCTAGATTCCAAACATAAGCCTTATCAGCACCTCTTGTGATAAGCATATACAACGGAATCCACCATGTGCGCCTCACGTTAAATGGTTCAAGATCACTATCTCTTGCGCAATTACATCTCTAAAGATATTTTGGTGACCAATTTGCATTCATTCAAGATGCACCCAACTAGCGCATTGAATCTTACAAAGGGCAAATTTATATACTACTAGTAAAGCATTTTATCCACAGTTTAATGAGTAAGGTCAATGTCTAAACAATTCAATTAACTATTTACCAAAGATAACACTCATCATGCCAAATACGTCCACATAGCGTACTTCAGGCTCCCACAACAAAAAGGATCAAGGAATATAGGTCATCTGTTTCTCCCAAAGGCAATCCGAGGTTTCGATAGCTGAGACTCTAGCTTTTACCGATAGGTAAGTCAATGGGTTTATAATTTCGCATCTAGAATCATTCTAGCATATTCCTTATGTAAGTCATCAAAGACAAACTGAGAATTTTCCCAAAACAATCCATAAGGATCGTACATCCGAGCATATAAATTACGTCACCTATGTTCATCATGTCTAAAATAGAGGACTGCCAATCCTAGATGGCGACAACTTTATAAATTCTTGGCTCACAATGACTAAGTAAGGAAAAACTTCTTTTGGACCATTGTCGCTCGACTTTTTCACGTACCCTTTCTGAAGTCAAAATAAGCCCTACAATATTGGACTCTCATGGTTCTGAATCTGATTTCACAAGTGCAATGTGAAATAGATAATCACCAAAGAGTCCCAATCCGGCAAATCTTTTGCAAAATCGATTTTGAATCAAATTGCCAAAAATGGACTACTTTGTCAGATACAAAGTCGCCTTTGCCAGATACAGAGTCGCCACCTAAATATTTTGTTTTGGGAAAATTTAGGGAACCCATGACTCATGCCAAATGCCTCGTGTCCGTCATCACTAAGATTGTCTCGGCTCGGGAACTTAGGTACAAAAAGGGAAGGTTATGAATTAGGTACCCCCGCTCACCCGATTGGCCTCTACTAATCATGATATGAATCTTATTTCACATTATATGCTCTTGTTCCGATTTATTAGGCTAGCATTACTATGTGATACGCACACACACAAGTATAGACTAAATCACAAGAATTGGAACACTTCGATTCATGTTTGTTTTTTGAAAATTATTTCGAATATGTACCACTTGAAAAGTGATCACATATGAACATTACTCAAATTATTCCAACTCAAGCAATTAGCTTTCATCCACAGGCATTTAAGCAATTATAGCATTTAAGCACTTAGCCTTATGGCATGCATGCTAAACATGGCAACATCAACATGCAATATGCTAAAACGAGTAAAGGCTCACCTAGTACTCTAAGCCAATAAGAGAAACGAGTTAGAAAAAATGCATGATTCTAACTAGGCAATATGATTAATACAACACATGCGATATGCAATCTAAATAGGCTCGGCTACTAATATGGCATATGGATCAATTTGATAGCATGCGGTCTAAGCACGTATTCAAAGAATGTTTAAAACTAACAATGCAAGTTAGTATGATGAACCGAGTCTCGGTGCATGCAATACAAGTGGATGCAAATATGGATTATGCTAAACAAAACGTGATGTCCCTAAACTAACCATCATAAGCTAGTAAATAAAATGGAGAAAGACATGGGATTAGAAGACGTACACATTATTACATTGCACTCTCATGAAGGAGAGTCCGAATGAACTAAGCTAATTAACTAACTAATTAAGTTAAGCTAATTATTATAAAACAAATTAAATTAGTTAAACTACTTAACTAATTATTACAACAAATTAACCAACTATTTTAGCTAACTAATTATTACAACACAAAATTACAAAATTAATTAGCTATAACTAATTAATTACAACGAATAGCTAAGCGAAATATTTAAACTTGAACATGCTCGGTATGCAAGGAATGCTCATGCACATGCTCGGTTTCCACCCGAAAAGCCACTGTTATGCTTCCAGAAGATCTCTGTTGCACAGTAGAACACTGACACCTTTGTCCACTTCTAGAATAGCTCTACTCTGCTCAAAAAACACATTACTGAATTTTGCATCAGTGGCCGGCCAACCAAGAGTGAGGGCCTGCCGGCCACTGCTGCACAGTTCATCTTGTTGCAACAGAGAACAAACAGAGCATGGACAGGGTGTTCTCAAGGGTTTGTTTGCATAATTCACCCCTCCTTATCATGAACAAATCAAAGGAGAGACAAAACTTGGTCCACAAATCATAAACTCAAGCAATTTCATTGCATGATGGCTTATGAACCAAGGCATGCAACTTCAATAAATGCAACAAAATAAGACTTTAACCTCCTCCCTTTCATGAATTGATCAAGGGAAGTGGTGACCTTGGAAACTTGAACCATTTCATCACTAATGAGTATGAAATTCCTCAAGTTTCCATGTGTTTAATTAATGTCCGATTAAACACAAAACCAATTATAATCTTACACCATTTTAGCCTCAATTTTATTACTTCATTTTAGATTACCATCTATTCTTTAATAAATTGAGCCCAAAGGTGAATTTAAGTCCTCTAATGGAAAGAGGGCTCAAAACAAGAGTTGCTTTGGGCATGAGAGAGACATCATACCATTGGTAATGAACCTCCAAAGGGATTAAACCATTAAGCATGGCATCTCAATCTTATGCTTAAACAAACAAGTAGTTTGAAACCATTTTCAAAGCAAAACAAAAGCCAAGAAAGGAGGGAGGCTGCAGAGGTGATTAAGGGTGATCACAAGTAAGGAAAACATGAAATAAATGTTATCAACTCAAATAGGATAGTGGGTAAGGCATAAACCACCAAACCTATGAGGACAATTACACTACAAGCATGCAATACAAAGCTCAAATGCAACAAACAGCTAAGAAAAGTCCTAAAACAGGTCTAAAATAGTCTTAAAACATGCTGGAACTGAGCTAACACAAGCTAGAAATATAAGCTAAAACATGGAGTATGTTAAGCTAGTAAACAAGACATAAGGAGGGGAGGCTACCCCCTCCATTTTTGGACTTCAAAATATGATTTTAGCCACTGAAATAACTCTGAAATTCAGTATTTAAAAGATCAAAAAAAGTTGACAAAGAGGTGGGAAACACAAGGGCAAAGGCCTAAGAAGCAAGGTATAAAGAAGGGCTATCAACCCTTCTACCTTTAATGGCCTTAAACCACAAGTTTCAGCCAAAAAATACAGGTTTTAAAGAGCTTAAAAACAACAAGAAAAGATGGAAAACAAGTGGTGTAGAGATGGTACAAAAGCAAGAGAATGTATACCTCTTGAAGATAAATGCTTCTTTGAGTTATAAACCACTAATTTCACACTTCCAAGTGTTTCAATAGCTCAAATTCAAGCTCAAATCACCTCAGCAAGAAGCTCTCTAGGTTTGGTTTAGAGTGTTTAGGCAAAGGCTATGCAAGTATAAAGGAAGAGAGAGAATTGTAGAGATAGAAGAATTTTCCAAAATTATTTTCTCACTCCTAAATGTTTCTAACCTTGAAAGCAAGAAGAGAGGTCCTCTATATATAGAAAAACAATCCCTCAGTCGAAAATATCTACATAGGGATAGCTAGAGCATTTAGAGGACAGCTGACAAAAATATCTAGGCTTTACACCAATGGCTAGCAAGCTAGAAATGGTGGTCGACCGTCCACAAATGGTGGCTGCTGACCACAAAAAAAATCTACTTCCAGGCCCGACTTCAAATGGGCATATCTCCTTCATCCGGACTCGTTTTTAGGTCATTATTGAGTCTAAATTGAAGTCCCAGAAGTCTACTTTCTAATGGAGGTGGCCTCAGATATAAATTCTAAGTGTACAAAGAGATTTGCCTATTTTAGTGAAGGTTGCTCATTGTTATCTTAACTGAATAGATGCCCAACTTCAAACGGCCATATCTCCCTCATCCGGACTCGGCTTTAGAAGATTCTTGCATCTAAATTGAAGTCCTAGAAGTCTACTTTCCAATGGTGGTGGCCTCATAACTAAAGTATAAGTGTTCAAAGAGATAGGCTTGATTTAGTGAAGGCTGCTTAGTTCTCTCTTAACGGTTTCATGACCAACTTCTTCCCCAACTAGGTTTCTTCCCTCCCCTCTTATTTTCTTCAACTCCAAACCTATAAATAAGATTTTTTTCAAAGAGTTCACCTCCCTTTCATTTATTTCGACTTTGTCCTTGCTCGGTTTACCGAAAAGTGTAATTTTTAACGAAATGCGAGCCTCGGAACATCGTAGAAACTTTTAGGAAAAATATTTTGAAAAAGAGGGTTTTAAGGTCTAAAATGATTTTGGTCAAAATAGTTTTGGTCCAAATTGGGTTGTAAGGTTGGGATTTAGAAGCTCTTCTTGCTAAAGAAATTGAACATTTGCACAACATAACTTTCATCATCGAGTGATCAATCAGTGGTGCCCAAGTTTTAAGGGCGGTCAAAAATGGGGTGTTTACAACCATTAATCATGCCTTAGTGGTCTTCATCGATCATCGTTGGCCTATCATTACTCAACGAAATCTAAGAACCACTATTTGGATAACTGTTTTAGGCCGTAAAAGATTTATTGGAACTAGCAATCCTTTTTGCGCTCTTAACTTTTCACCATAAAAGCAGAAGGTAAATCCCTACGAATCTACTTATCTAATTCTCCAACGAGAAGTTGGGTCACAACGTCCACAAATCAAAGTTCCGAACTCATGTCAATCATAACCTAAGTCAAAGTAACCTCACTCCCCAAGAGGAAGTCTTCTCATGGTCTACGCCTTCCTCAATGGTGCGAATTTTCGGTATCTAGCGAGCCTTATGAATAAAAAATGACTATCCAAATCGTGCATAACTTTAGAACAGTTTCGCGTCATAGTGGAAAGTTAACCAAATCCTAGAAATGGCTAATCCTCAAAAACTTTGTCTTAAAATGTGCAACATTGATCCACTTTCTAAAAATAGAGGACTAGAGCCTTTGGCATTATCCTAGGCTCTTTATCATCTTGCGGAGTAATTGTGAATGTTTCCCTCTCAATCACCTAGTGATGACGTAGAAAATTTTCTCATTCGCTACCACACAACTAAGAATGTAGAGTATTCTTCTCTAATAGAGTAATCCACTAGTAGGCACATCGTTTCCACTGTCCCTAGGATATTGGAAATTTCTTTCCATTCTCAACTAGGCTACATAAAGCGCTATACTTAAAATTATCTATCTTATAGAGTTTCAAAACTCTATTCACGTCACCTTTACTAAGAAAACTTTATGTGACTTAGTTACACTAACACAAAGCTACTTACCTATAAGCACATGACCCGGAGGGTTTACATGTCAGCGTACAATAATGCGCTACATGACCCTAAGTGTTTACAAGACAGCATTTATTAATGCGCCATAGAACTCTAGGTCTTAACTTCGCAACCTTATGAGAAGTAAAATAAAGATAAGCTGCTTGATGGTTACAGATCACCCACAAATGGCTCTCTACTAACCCATTACTTAAATGGAGTTTAAAATCTGATATGGAGGGCACTTAGTTAGAGACACAGGCAACAAACTAAAGTGCAATTCCCAATTGGGAAACATATTGCACCATCATCCACCTAACATAACAATACTTAATTCCTTATCTCTACTACCCCATTGTATTGCTGAGTACTACGAATAATCAATTTTCTAAGCATCCATTTCACTTCATAGAGCTTTCTAAAAAACAACTCAAATAGATACTCGCCACCTTGGTCAAAAGTAAAAGCACAAAAGCTCTAATTGATCTCGACCTCATATGTGAAATGTCAAAAATCATATCAAAACTTTTGACTTATGGGAGATCAAATAGTCTTGACTAAGATGCGTATCGTAATCTATAAATGTGTCAAGATTGGGGCTAGCTATCATACCCTTACACATATCCAATCACAAACATAATGGACTAAATACACCAATATAGATGCCCTTCTGCGGCTTTCCTACTTACTTGTGTGCAACCATTGCGAACAAAGTTACACATTCATATGAGAGTAGGATGTCACAAGTGAGTGGGCCTGAGAGGGCCTACTCAAGCCATCCATGTCATCTTCTCATTAATGTGATTAAGTATAATAAGCCACCGATTCATGACCAATGTCATAAACTAATTCTAATCATCCTAATGTGTGAGTTCTCAAAGACAACTGTAAATGTTTAGGCTCAACTAGGTAATGACTCATGACTAATTCATGTTCACTAGATCATAAAAGGATGTCATGGAGATATCAAGTGCGTCTATGTCACAAATTTAAACTAGTAAGTGCTAATCCCCTATACCTTCAAGTCAATTTTATTCTCCATACACTTTACTGCATCTAGTTGAAACATGACGATACTCTTCTTGCCATCTCTATTTCTCGCTTTATAGTTAGTTGCAATTAATTCTACTATTCACAAGAAGGAGAGAATAAGCTATTAATCTATGACAGCTCCTGAAGTAACTTAAGCGCAAATTAGGCTAAAGATTCTAATTAAACACAATGCTCTCATGAGCGATGCATCAAATTCTTAGAGTCATAACAATCTTGTCAGCCTTGACCTTTTTCATTACTATGCTGTAATTTTTTGCGCTTAGTGGTAAACGTCATTCAAAAGCATTAGCCTAGCTAAGGAATCATACAAGGAGGCAGCTCCTTATGTCTCACACTCAAGTGTGGAAACAATAAGTGTCCAGATTTAGACAAGTTGGCAATGCTAATAGATTTTAATCCTTTCACTTAGTATTAATAGATTTTGCAGCTTCTAAGTGCTAATCTTTTAACTTCAAGTGATGCTTTAACACACACTATTACAGTATGTGAAATTTTGCTCCATCCACTCTCATTAGTTGGGTAGAGAGCAAAACACTACTTATACGGGCTACTCCTCTTACACTTAATGACTAACTCATTTAAGCTCGCATTTCTTGGATGACGTGACTCTTGAATGTTGCTTCATCCAATGATGCAACATTATTACAAGTCAAATTACAAAAGTCAATCCACGCAACTCAATAGTCAACATCATATCTAGATCTATTGAGGGCTTACTCATTTCACAACTCCAAACTCGCCAATCAAAACTACTTAACATGCCGCTAACCATAGCGCACACATCAGTTTTTATTGCGCCAAACAAGACAACAAAACTACAGCGACTTTGAGTCATGTTTCCTTACTTTGGCTCAATTAAGGTTTGACCTAAAGTCTCCAAGACTTTTTGCTGATCTAAAGAATAGGATTACATTGTTCACACTTGAACATCTCTACTAAGTGTAGGTCAACCAAATTAACTTCTATAAGTTAAGTCAATTTAGAGAGAGAAAAAAAAATGCGCATTGGGATTAATTTGATTAGCATATTATAATATAATTTTACCGCAAAAATCTAAATTAAATAGTAACAATATTACACAAGTCGCAAGATCGAAAATCCGCTATGCTCGTAATCATCTTTTGCTCCATAAGTGACAATTATCCAAAATTTAATTTAATTCATGTGCAAAACATTAGTTTTTGGGAGTAAATCTATAAAGATTTCTCTCAACCGAACAACCTCCTACTAACTATGGCATGTCTAAAGCATAAAATATTAATTACATACAATAGCATTGTTACCCAAAAGATAACCTAAGAGGGGGGTGAATTAAGTTTTTACAATTAAAATTAATAATACCCTAATAAAAATTATGACTAGCATAATAGATAAATATAATTAATGAAATAAAAATAATTAAAACAAGTGTCTTAACAACTATATCAGTTAACGATTTTAGCACAGTAAAAATGTGAAATATAGCTATGGCAATTTTAAAATAAAATAAAGAGATAAGAGAGAGAGAGAGAGAGAGAGGCAAACAAATTTATAGTGGTTTGGCTTCAACTCAGCCTACGTCCACTCCTCAAGCTTCACTTGAAATTTTCCACTATCTTCTAGCTTCACAGGGATGCTAGCAACCTCTTTACAAATAGAGCAATCCTCCACGGATTTTACACAGACTTCACAAGCCCAAACCCCTTGCAAATCTTAGGTGATTCACAATCACTCTCAAGATTTCAAGAACACAGTGTTTGCAACACTTTTACAAGATGAAATGGTATTTTTGCTTTAAAAAAAAGCTTACAATAAATATCTCTCAAAGATAGATATATAAAATAAAGCTTTGATTTCTCTGTAAATCTCACACAAGAAAGATAAGTTTAAAGCTATAAGGCTCAGTGTATAATTTCTGAGGATAGATGTGAGTGATTATAGATCAAATAATATTTTCAGGTTTTTTGTGTAACTTGTTTACATTAGATGTTTTGGTATATATAATGAAAATTATAGCCGTTGTATTCATTTGAAGTTATAGCCGTTTATAGCCGTTGTAGTCATTTGAATTTATAGCCGTTTATAGCCGTTGTACTTCCATCATTACTAATTTGAATATCTTCCACTTAAACCTTTTGAACCTTTTGGCCTTTTGAACCTTTATAGTCGTTTATAGCCGTTGTACTTCCATCATTACTAATTTGAATATCTTCCACTTGAACTTTTTGAACCTTTTGGCCTGCTGCTGTGCTAGGCTATTTGAACCTTTGATTTAATCAAATATTAAATACATTCTAACAACATTTAGGATAAAGGTTTAGGTGAGAAATAATGGGACAAAATAAATTTTGATTAAAATATAATTAAATAAATCATCAAAATATATTTTGAATTCTATTTTTCTCTTTCAAATAAATTAAAACATAATTAAATAAATCATCAAAATAAATAAGTCTTACAATCTCCCCCTTTTTGATGATGGCACACAATGATGTTTTCATTTGATTTGGGAGTAACAAGGGCTCCCCCTCAAGTCATGCTCTTTGAATTCATTTCTATATATATAGGTTAGCACATGTGTAATAAATAAACTTTAATCAATAACATAATATAAGATTAAGAAATCAAACTATAAATACATAATATCAGATTAGTTTGAAAATAATACCATAATACATAACATCATATAATTTTCTCCCCTTGTGACATTATCAAAAGGAAATTATGGCTCAGAATCTGGAGGAGGAGGAGGAGGAAAATGATAGTAATAAATGGCATCAAAAAATAGATAATCAAAACAGATATATACATATATATATATATATATATGATTTGCCCGCATCTCTTTTTTGTTCGTCGAAAATCGCGTCAGACACGCGTCCTCGCTTTTGCGTCAGTTGACCGACAAAAGCGAGATGGGTCAATCAGTCAATCAGCTGCCTCAGCTCTCTTTCCCTCTTGTCGTCTTCTCCTCCGTCTTCTTCTTAATCACTCTCTTCGCCTTCTTCTTCCTCATTCGTTTCGTGAGAGAGATAGAACAGAGAGACTGAGCAGAGCAGAAAGGTTGCCAAAAACTACTCTCATTTTGATTACATCTCTCTCTCCTACTACGTGGCCTCGTCCCGTCCCCTTACTCTCTTTCCGGACTTGAATGATCCCGTAAGCACTGCTGGGCCGAGTGCCCTGGCGCCCACTCTTCCCAACCTTCCTATGATGTTGATTGAGCAAATAATGGCAGTTCAATTAGACATTGAAGCCAATCATTTCACACTGACGTCTTGTATGGAGACGGTGACTGCAGTCACAAAATTGGCTCACCGTCTGCAGAACAGGACGAGTGAGCTCCATCAGGTCAACGTCCAACTCTCACTGCTCCAGCGCATGTACAAGAATGCGGGAGCAGAGATAGGCGCACTGAAGGGCGAAAATAAAGAGCTTAAACGGAAGACCACCTCCATGCCCCGATTTGGAGCAATGTCGTTCTTGGCTTTTGATAGTCGGCGGGGAGTGCTGGCTCTCGACGACAGCATGAGGGCAAGGACGTCAAGCGTCGCCCAAGGTGATAAAAAGAAGCAAAGAGCGGTAGAAAAGGCGAGTAAGTAAGATCGGCGTAGGGTCGGAAAAAAAAATAAAGGGTTTTTTTGTTTTTTTTATGTTTATTTTGATCGGTGTATGGCCGAAAAAAAAAATGAATGGTGTTTTTTATTTTTATGTAAATATTTGTATTTGATTTGTTTTTATTTTTATGTTTAAGTACTGAAAAAATGAAATTAAAAAGTAAAAAAATAAGAAAATTAAGCCCAAACAAAACTAATAATGAGACAAAAAAAAAAAGAAAGAAATTAAGCTTGATAGCAAAATAAAAAAAATAAATTAAAATAAAATAATATCAGCAGAAATTAAACTTAATGGGACGTTAGTGTTACTGGAATGGTAAAGTTAAAAAAAAAAAAAATACCATGAGGGTTTAAAAAAAATCAATGTATGCAAAGTTAATTTTATCTCAAGATGCAGAACCAAAAAAAAAATTACTTAGTTGAGAATAGCAAATTGTTAAGGAGAATAAATGTATGAAGGACTTGAGAGCATTCAATTGATATAAATGTTTCCATATCAATGTAGCAATACACATATATCATTTTAACAAAAATTCAGGTTTCACAGTCATAACAAAACTTTTTAAGTAGAAATCGACATTCCAAGCTCGCCACAAATAAAATTGAAGCGATCCTCGCTTAGGAGTTTTGTGAAAATATCCGCCAATTGCTTGTCAATGTTTACAAATTCAAGTACAATATCCCATTTTTGAATATGATCTCTTAAAAAATGATGTCAAATTTCAATATGTTTTGTTCGTGAGTGTTGAATCGGATTTTTGCTTAAATTGATGGCACTAGTATTATCACATTTAATAGGGATATGATCATAATGCAAATCAAAGTCCTCCAATTGTTGTTTCATCCAAAGTATTTGAGCACAACAACTTCCGAAAGCTATATATTTAGCTTCGGCCGTTGATAAAGCAACAAAATTTTGCTTTTTACTAAACCAAGATACTAATGAGTTACCAAGAAAGTGACAAGTGCCACTTGTACTTTTTCTATCAAGTTTGCAACCGGCAAAGTCGGCATCCGAGTAACTAATTAAATCAAATGCAACACTTCTAGGATAAAACAGTCCCAAATTTTGAGTGTCAACAAGATATCTAAAAATTCTTTTAACAGCATTGAGATGTGATTCCTTAGGATTTGATTGATATCTAGCACACATACAAACACTAAACAAAATATCGAGGTATGATCGGCTCACTTCTTTATTTAACTGTAAGTAGACCCGATATTATGTTTAGTGTTTGTATGCATCTTAATGTAAATTTACAATCAACTCATGCTATATTTCATTTAATAATGGAATAAAACTAATCATGCTTCTTTAATTACAACATATTACAAACTCTAGGAAAAAAACAACAATATGCTATGTTTAATATTCAGATTATGCCATAGCAGAAAGTACATAACCTTTGAAATTTTTCTGGAATTTTCTAAAATTATAAATAATTAATAAACACATATAAAATCAGAAATAAATATTCCAGAATCTGGTAAAATGCAACAATCATACCAGTAAATAGTAAACCATTACAGTAGTCTACCGTAAAAATTTCAGCCCCAAAAACTTAGTCATGCAACACCAGAAGCATTTTAAAGCAGAAATAATGAATTATTATTTCAGGAAAAATATCTTTTATTTTCATAAAATTTTGAAAATTTTATAATAGATAAAAAAATGTAATTCTAAGTCTAACTGTACCAACCACGTTTAAAACAAAGCTATAACGAATTACTTATGACCATTTAAAGCAATTCTGGATTTTTAAAACAAACAAACAGAGCCTTAATTCCAGCAGCAAAGCAAATCAAGCCGACGCGAAAAATGGTGCAGGGTGGCTTGGCGCGGCTTGGCGCGCGTGTGGGCAGGGCGCAAGGCACGCGTATGTGAAGCGCGGACGATGAGCGCGTGAGAAGCGCGCCTGGTGTGTACGGGCAGCGGGTGACGCGTGGCACGCCCGTGGTGGCACTGACCGCGTCATATGGTGCTTGCTGCTCACGCGCCACCTTCCGGGGTGTTTTCTAGTCCAATTTTGGTACTATTGGACTCCATTTTCCAAAATAAAAACAATGGTGGTCTCAAAAATAACATTTAACAAACACAAATAATGGGGTGTATCACACACTCTCTCTAATAAGAGTAAAAGTGCAGAAACTCTGCACTTCATCTTCTTCCTCAAGCCACCAAAAAATCAAAACAAACACAAATTAGGGTTTGATTTTTCTCATCAACCGTAAGTCCAAATCTAACAAATAATATATGGTTTCAAAAGTCTCAAAACAAGGATTCTAAATATATAAGATTTGTAAATTGAAATTAAAGTATGTAAAACCATCATGCAAACAAAGTTTCGAGAATATAAAATGGGTCTTCATTTTTCTTGCAATCTAACCGTTGGATTTTCATGAAACTTTGCAAATATGTTCTACATGAAATTTACTACAACATATGTAAATTTCAAGTTGATCAGAAAAAGTTTGAAAAAAAATATTTAATTTTTCATGCATATATCATGTATATATATAATTATATACATATTTTTATGCACAAAAAACAAGCACGAAAATACACACTTAAGGCTCTGAGACCAATGTAAGATATATATAACACAGCGAGTAAAAGGATTCAAACCATACCTTATGTGATAGAATTCGAAACGAAGAACCTTGTAGATAAATCACGTGCTTCACAGCCACGAACTAAGAACACCTAGCAATAGAGTGATACCACAATATGAGTATCACCCACTCTATTCACAGTGTAAAGGTTGTATCGTTATTCTAATAGGAGAGAGTTAGAGAGAGTATGAGAAAAATCATTTGTTATTCGATTCATCCCTACATCCTATATATCGTATCTGATATATAGACCAAACATCTAACCATCTATCCATATCTCTTAAGGATAAGATAGATATAGATAGATAATGGGTTATCCTAACAAATAGGATAATCAGGAAATTAAATTCAAATTACATAGATAATTTAAATGGGCCATGGGTCATGCCACATGGGCGCCCAAATCTGGGCCCACTACTTGGCCCAATTTCCAACAGTATGTACTTTAATACTACTTTTTATTTTACTTATTTATGCACAGCGTAACATTTCATCATCAAGTGTTCAGAGTGAAGCACTCAAGCCTTAAAGAGCTGTCAAAATGGAGTGTCTATACGCGCACAACTCCTCATACGCACCTTACCGTCGATTCTCCTGCTCGATTGCAGTCAACAAAGTCGCTTCTCCTCCGTCATCGTAGTCGTCTACGTCGCTTCTTTGAGCAAGTATCAACGACGTTTCGAGAAATCAAACGACCTCCATTTTTACGTATGTATTTCTCTCTCTACCTCTCTCTCACATTCTTTGTATTTGTTTTCCATTTCTCCTCTTACTCACATGGTTGCTCTTTATTTTCGCATCTAACAGCACCACCATCACCATTTTTCTGCTACTACCAGTTCACCTATCTTCGAACAGCCCCGAGATCAAGCATGGGTCCTCTCTCTCTCTCTCTCTCTCAATTTTTCTATTTTTCTTTTTTTTCCCAATTTTCAAAACCAATTTGTTTGTTTTCCCTAATTTTCGAAACCCTAATGAGTGGATGTTTGAAAGGATGGCCTCAAATCTTACTCTCCAGACATTTAGTTAGTATTTCATTCACGATTCCCTTTCCATTCTTTTTCCTCCACAAATCTCTTTACATATCTAACATCCAAACACAGCCTAATGTCTAGGTTTTGAGTGGAGATTCATATATATATAGGTTCTCAGCCTTGTAGTGAGTATGATTGGCCTTGAGAGTTCATAATCTGACCATGATTCAAAAATTTATCACATAACCATAAAGAATTTTAAAAAGGCTTCTTTTTTTATCTTTTTGCTTTGCCAATATGGGAATTTTTAGAGAGTATATGCTTCAAGTGTATACCATGGTTTGATGATTCTTCTAGATCTTTCTTCCATTTCAATATATATATATATATATGTTTTATTTGTTTGATTTTGTGCTTCTAGAACCTTGTTTCATACTCCTATTTCAGTATTAATTTATTTTTTTATTTTTTGGTTGGCACATTTCTTTTATGAGGATTTAAGATTGAGATGATGATGATTTAACATTAGGTCAATGAAGGGGTGCTTTTCGATATCTTTTGACTTTGTTGTGAATACATTTGTAAGGTAAAAAAACAGTATTGGAATTTTTATTTATTGATTTATCTATTTACTGCATATGATTCCAAAGTCATTTTTTCCAGGTGAACTTTATTTTATTTTTTATGTATCTGAATCATGTTCCATATTCAGTCGTTGCATATTGAGTTGGGATCAAGTGGCAAATCTATTTTTAATGCCAGCTGATTTCTATCCTGCTTTTTATGCTTACTCCACCAACTTACAATATGTTGAAATGGTGAATGGCCATTTCATTTTTGTAGGACAAAGATGAACCTTGTTTAGGAAATAGAAGGGAGTGCAACCATAATAATAGATTAGCAACTACAATTTGGTAAATGTACTTGAAGCATATCACTTTATGTTTGTCTTAGCATTTTGTAAGATTCTATGACCCTTAAAAGTTTTCCTTTTGTAGTGTTCTGCTGCATGAACCACATATGTTTGGTAACTGCACGTTAGGGACATAGCATCTGGAGATTTTCTAGTTTTGAGTGGAATTTAAACCGTATTTTGAATGGGAAGATAAAAATTTGCAGATCATATGCCTCGTTAGTATCTTCATTTGGTGTCCAAGTATTTCAGGACATGAGAGATTGTTTTATGTTTTGTATCCTAGCCTTTTGGGATGTGAGTGGATTCATTTTGTATGTTAGCCCCGTGAGGTTTGATGCTCTGGGAGCGTGTTTTTCTAAGTCCTTCAAGGCTTGAGTTCGAAACATTTTCCTTAAATGAGCTGAATGTAAGCACCCCAAAAATATTTTTAAAAAAGTAAAAAATAAAAAATCTATTTGCAGAGTTTTATGCAGAAGTGGAGAACTGTGGCTATTCACAGGTAGCAACTGTACGGGAAAGAAATACACCTTCTCGTATAATCCTGTTGACCAAGTCTGCGCTCCTCCGTACGACGTCGTTCAACCACCTGAAAATACACACGTGAGCTAGCCGGCGGGTGTGTGCCGGAAACCTCTCCGATGCCTAAGTCAGTAAGCTTGACAAATAGACAAAAGCTCTATGAATTCAGGGAGTAAAGTTGCATTACCTCTCCAAAGGTGATATTAGTGAGCTTATATAGGTTCCGCGTGGCACAATCCTGGTAGGATTCTTATTCCTCCATGTGCAGAGTCCTTCTAGGATTACTCCTCCTTGCGTAGAGTCCTCCTTGGATTCATACTCCTGGAAGACAATGCTTATCCTCCAACACCCCCCTCACTGCTTAAACCAAGTGAGATGGTTCTTCTTATGGCCGGACTACTTCAGGACCGAAGTAACTATTAATTCGGCCCTCACTTTACTCTCCCTTACCTCGGCTTTCCATACTAAGACCGAGCTATCCATAAGGGAGTTAAAGCCGAGCTATCTTTAGAACCACAGCTTACTTCAGTCTCTTCACATGCTATAACCGAAGTAACTATCAAAGACCGAAACCTTCGTGTTACTTCACTCAACGGAGTAGAACTAAATCATTCCGAGACCGGGCTAATCACCACGGCTGTGTGACCGGTCTATCTTCAAAGTTACTTCTCCAGACCGGAGTAACCTATATGGCCTTTCTACTCGGCCCTCTTCATTTCGGCCCTAAGGCCCCATACCCAGCTCGGCCTACTTCGGTTATAAATTACCCTCTCAATTGCCCCTTAATTCCATCTGCAAAGCATGATAGGGATTACCTATCTATAAGCCGAGCTACAGTTTTAACCTCTCCAGCCGAGCTAAAAAACAACCCACTAGCCACTCCAGCCGAGCTAAAACATTTGCTTTTCCAGCCGAGCTACGCACGTCCGGTCAAGACGTCTTTTCAATTTGCAGAAACTGAATCGATTGTCCTTCCTTTGACACGTGGCATGCTCTGGTTTGTCCTCCACAGCTGTACAGCCGCCCTCGTACTCCGAAAAAATTGAATAGTTCCCGCCTTCTTGTCTTTTACACAAAACACATTCCTCATTTTTGCCTAACTCTCTTGTTCTATTGCCCTTCATCCTTGCATCTCAAGAGCTCGTGCCCTCCATTGCTGTTGCTACCTCTGCTTCTACCTCCAGCTTCTCTCCTTTCCTGGTAAGCATTTTCCAAATCTGCTTCTCTTTTCACTGTTTTTGCTTTCATTTTGTTTCATAACAGTCTGTTTTTGCAAAAACCCTTTTTATACTCAACTTTGTTTCTGGGATGAACTTCACAAGAACTCCTCGAATATCAGAAGATAGTTGATTGAACACTCATTTGATCCACAAAACACAATCAACCGAGCTAGGAAACTGTTTTCCCTTATACAAAGATTTAGGCAAACTGGAACCGAACTAGCACTTGTATACACAACATTAATTTCAATAGTTCACCAACTGATTCACACTAGCCGAAATAAAAACCCACCGAACTAGAAACCGTAGCACTTGACCGAGCTAAAACTTCAGGGGCCATGCCAGCATTCTTAGTTCCTAAACCGAACTCAGAAAGCTGCCCCTTGACGTTCAGCCGGAATAACAAAACCAAAAGTAGAACCGAACTAACCCAACGCCTTACCAAAACCGAGGTAGATCCCGCAGCAATCCATCTAGCCGAAGTAAGGCTTCCTTTCCTTGTTTTGTTTTCTATAGCACGGTCGATGATCTGTGCTTAACACCTTGTTTTTCCAATTTGCAGACTTAGGTTGCCCAGGTACTTCCTCCGTGCGCTCAACCGAGCTCCTGAGTCCAAATCCCCAGCCGAACTAAATTATTTATAAGTTATCCAATAAATGGGGAAGTATAGGTGTCTAGTAGAAACCCCGGGAGGCCTAGCCGAATTCAGAAAAGATTACAACATTCCAACCGATGTACACCTTACCCTAGCCAACCAAGACGTCGACCTATGGGGCAATGAAGGCTCTGTCCCCTTTACCATTCAGTCAATAGTAGAAACCGGACTGCGATTTCCGGTTCAGCCACTAATCTGTGAGTTCCTTAGGCAAACCAGACTATGCCCAACCCAACTCTCCACCAACACATACCGAATAATAATGGGTATAGACGCCCTAAACCGACAGACCGGTCTCAACCTAGGCTTAGCCGAAATACTCCATCAGTACTCATTAGGATCCAAGAATGAAGGCTGGTGTTATTACTTGAGAATACGCCGAGGCCGAGAAAAAATAATTAAGCACACACCGGACAAAGACCTAAATGATGATGACTTCTTCTGGGTGTCTGGTAATTTTGAAGACCACCAAGCCCGGATTCCTGGCCGAAGAATAAATTGGAAAAAATGAGAACCCGGTATACATACTCCGGTTGCCTTTCTCACTTTTCTTATCTCGGTTTTTCACTTTTGAACCGAACTAACAGTTTGTTATTTTTTGCAGATTCAGCTCATCTTTACTCTCTTTACAACTACCCCAACCTAGGCGTTCTGCGCACCGCACTACGGGTTCGGGAAAGAAGTTGGGCTAAATTGCTAGACTTCGAACCGACATACCGTTACTCCGGTCGCCGAAAAGCAAGGGTGACCGACTTTCTCCTTGAAAACCCACCAG
Organism: Camellia japonica; assembly: GCA_030407325.1. NCBI lineage: Eukaryota > Viridiplantae > Streptophyta > Magnoliopsida > Ericales > Theaceae > Camellia > Camellia japonica. Next base: position 174,504,168 of record JAPPVO010000002.1, on the reverse strand, counting down.
AACCGGACCCATCCTTGCCAGAGATTGTCCTTGTGCCACTCACCGCCGAACAAGAGATGGCGAAGAAGAACAAGCTGAAGGCAATGTTAACCGCAACAAACCCAGCCGCAGTACCGCAGGCCGGCCAGAGCACTGAAGCCGTGATGGCCCTTGCAGCCCAACAGCCATCCACTTCTCGCCGAAACAAACGTGCTCGGACTACCCAATCCGAGCCACGTCTTGTTGATGAGGACGAGACCGTTCTTCCCCAAAGCTCTCCTCCACGCCCCCAACAAAGCCTCCAACCGGAACAATCTGACCGGACTGCCACTTCATCAAAATGGGCTCCTGTCCTTTCCGTTGACAACCGGGATATCACCGCTGATGATTCGGTGGTTGCTGATAAGGACCACTTGTTGGCTCACAGTCTGGCCAAAAGTGTGTGCCTCCCGAAGGACATGGAGCACCATTTCAAGCAGCTCAACACCGAGCTCAAGTCAATTCGGTCCTCCACTAAGTCCATGATCCTGGTAAACAATTTCTTCTTCTCCATGTAAATTTTTCCCAACTTTGAGTTCGGCTAATGTTACTTCTCCTTTGCAGGCTATCCAGAAGAACCAAGTCACCCACAGAAGGGTCATGGAGCTTAGGAGGAGTACAAGAGAAGCCGTGGCCGAGGTTGAAGTCAAAACGGCCGAACTTGCTGAGGCCAGGAAGCAGCTAGCCGAGCTTCGAGCAGAAAACGGCCGTCTGACCGAAATAGCTAATTCGGCTGAAGCTGAGAAGCAGAAGATCGCCAATGAGGCAAAGGACAAGTACCTGCGCCACTTGGCACAAATCGAGGCGAAGAAGGACGCCGAAATAAAACAACTGAAGGGAGAGATGAAGAAGGTTAAGAAGCAAGGCTTCCAGGAAGCCGAAGAAGCATACTCCCTTCAATGCGACGTAGCAAAAGACCTCTTTTTCAAGTGCGGCTGGAGGTCTACGGTGGAGAAGCTCGGTTGTACGTCAGACACCGACGTCTACAACGCTCCACCGTACGCCATTCCAGCCTCACTCTCACAATACGCTGCCGATCTGCAAAAAGCCTTTCTTGAGGGGTCCGGCGATGATGATGATGACGATGATGATGATGACGATGATGATGAGGAGCCATCTCTCATTCCGGTTGTCAACGAACAGCTAAATAACCAAACAGTTCGGTCTGAGCCAGTTATAGAAGATCCAACTCCTGAGCTGCAGCCGACTGATACCGTAGTTCAGGTTGACACCGAACTCCCTCATCAAACCGTGCTCCCCTCTGACACCGGACTCCAGGCGAATACTGACGCAGAATTTGACGCCGAACTGGACGCACTCCTCCGTTGATTTTTACTTTCTTATCTTTTTGAACTTTTTGTAATCGGGCTTCGGCCCCTCCACTTGTACCTGCTTTGCACTTTAAATGAAAAAATCTTTCTTCAACTCTTGTTTCGGTTTTGTATATGTATGCCTTCATTTGTAATGATTTTGCATGAACTCATTTGCTCAACTATGATCTCGGTTTAAGCTATCTAACTTAATAGCCAACCACTCTTCAGCCGATATAACTTACTTCGGCTGAAGAGTATCAGTGTTGGTTTAATCCAGCCAACCACTCTTCAGCCGATATAACTTACTTCGGCTGAAGAGTACAAGTGTTGGTTTAATCCAGCCAACCACTCTTCAGCCGATATAACTTACTTCGGCTGAAGAGTACGGTGTTGGTTTAATCCAGCCAACCATTCCTCAGCCATATACTTACTTCGGCTGAGAGTACAAAGAGTTGGTTTAATCCAGCCAACCACTCTTCAGCATAAACTTACTTCGGCTGAAAAGTATATAAAGTGTTGGTTTAATCCAGCCAACCACTCTCAGCCATACGCTTACTTCGGCTGAAGAGTACATAGTGTTGGTTTAATCAGCCAGCCAACTCTAATGTTGGTTTTTCCAGCCAACTTAGAATAAAGTGTTTGGTTATTTCGACCAAACGTCCTGCAGCCTGGATCCTTATCCTGGGCTTAGGAGGGGTGTTGGTTTAATCCAGCCAACCTCTAAGTTGGTTTTTCCAGCCAACTTAGAATAAAGTGTTTTGGTTATTCCGACCAAACGTCCTGCAGCCTGGATCCTGATCCTGGGCTTAGGAAAGGGTCATAGTTGGTTATTTCCGGCCAACTATGTTTACAAAGCTACTAATCTACTAAAGCTACTGTTTACTGAAAACAAATATACTGAAAAAGAATCGATTTGTTTTATTGAGAAAGTAAAAAATTACACATACTTAAAAGGAAAAAAGCTAAAAATAAAACAACTTGAGATTTGCTGTGTTCCATGGCCTGGGAATTGCTTTGCCGTCCTCATCTTCCAAGTGGTATGCCCCTTTGCCTGCTAATCCGACCACTTTGTAAGGTCCTTCCCAGTTAGGTCCTAGCTTGCCATCTCCTGGAACCAAGGTATTTCCCATCACTTTGCGCAGTACCCAATCTCCGATCTTGAATTGCCTTGGATGCACTGTTTTGTTATACTTTCTGGACAACTCTTGTTGGTAGGAGGCGATGTGAACTAATGCTCTGTCTCTTCTTTCTTCCGCAAGGTCAAGTTCCATGCTATGGCTTCGCCATTTAAGTCTGGATCAAAGTTTTCGCTTCGAATTGTGGGGAGGCCAACTTCTAATGGGATGACTGCTTCCATGCCATAAGCTAAGGAGAATGGTGTTTCTCCTGTCGAACGTCGAGGCGTGGTGCGGTAAGCCCATAAAACATGGGGGAGCTCTTCTGCCCACTTGCCTTTGCTTTTTCTAACCTTTTCTTCAATCCATCCAAGACTACCTTGTTTGACGCCTCTGCTTCCATTTGCTTGGGATATGCCGGTGTAGAATTGTAGAACTCTATCTTGTACTCTTCGCAAAAGCCTCTGAAAATCCTACCATCGAATTGAGTGCCGTTGTCTGAGATCAGTGCCTTTGGTATGCCAAAGCGAGTAATGATGTTCTGCCAGACAAACTTCTTCACATCTTTTTCCTTGATTGACGCCAAGGCTTCTGCTTCCACCCACTTTGTAAAGTAGTCTGTTGCGGCAAGAAAGAACTTCCTGTTGCCTGGTGCTGTTGGAAGTGGGCCTACTATGTCTGCCCCACATTGCGAAAGGCCATGGGCTGGTTAGAGATAGTAGTTCTCTGGCAGGTTGGTGTATTTGGTGTGCGAAACTTTTGACACTTTTCGCACTTTTAACATACTTCTCTGCATCCGCTTGCATGTATGGCCACCAATATCCTTGCGAGATCGCTCTGTATGCCAATGATCTTCCTCCTTGATGGCTGCCACAAACACCCTCATGTATTTCAAACAGGAATGCTTCCACTTTGCTGGGGTGAACACACTTCAAGTAAGGTCCTGAGAACGACTTTTTGTATAATGCCAAGGAGGAGAGAGCCAAAATCGCTGTGACTTCGCTCTTATTCTGTTGGCTTCTTTCTTCTCTTCTGGTAAGGTGCCGTCTTTCAGGAACAGTATGATGGGATCCATCCAAGAAGGGCCTAATTCTGCGCAACATACCTCTTCTGCCTCTGGGTCTTCAATGCTTGGTCTAGGCAGATAGTCAATTAGCAGTGGGTGAGGAATGGAGGTGTCTGCCATTGAGGCGAAGCCTGCTAGTTCGTCTGCTCTGCTGTTTTCCTCTCTGCCGATCTGTTCTATCCTCACCACTTCAAACTTTTTATCTCTGTTCTGACCAATTCTTGGTACTTGGCCATTCTATCATCCTTTGCCTCGTAGTCGCCAGATATTTGGTTTACCACCAACTGGGAGTCGCTGTAAACCATTAGCTCGGTGGCCTTCATGTAGTATGCTGACTTGAGGCCTGCCAGAAGTGCTTCATACTCTGCTTCGTTGTTGACGCTGGGAAGCCAAGGTTGATTGCCTGCTCCACCACTAGGCCATCTGGAGAGATGAGGACTATGCCAAGTCCTGCGCCATGTCGGTTGGATGCTCCATCCACAAAGAGCTTCCACATTTCCCCTACAAACAACTTCCAGCATATGGAGGGATCGGATGATGTTGTGGGGTCTGGAATGTCGTCGCTGGAGTTTCCTTCATGATCCATAGTTGCAGTCTGCCCCTTGTCTTCTGATGGTACCAAGTCATTAGTTGTTGGTGAGTTTTGACTTGGTGCAGCAAGGTCTGTTTCCTCCTTGCCTTCTCTACTCTGGTCTGCCTTGGGCCCTTGGCTGAGTTACCTGCACTAGGGGTTGCGCTATCCGGCGTCAATCTCCATCCCTAGTTCGGTTGTGTCAGTCAGGTCGATTGGGCAGACTTGGTGGCTTCCAGGAGTGAACTCCGCGACGAAGTCTGCCAAAGATTGGGCCTTTACTGCGGTTCTGGGTTGGAACTTGATGTCATATTGTCCCAATTCAACTGCCCACTTCAGAATTCGCCCAGAAAAGTTCGCCCTTTCAAATAAAGCCTTGAGTGGGAAGGCTGTGAGAACAACTATGGTGTGGGCGTGAAAGTAATGTGACAACTTCCTTGAGGCCATCATTAAGGCCAAGGCCAGTTTCTCCAGTGGCAAATACCTCGTTTCGGCGCCTAACAATGTCTTGCTGACGTAGAAGATTGGAAGATGCTGGATGCCTTCTGCTCGAACCAATACTGCACTTACCGCGTGCTGAGAGACTGCTAAGTAGAGGAAGAGTTCTTCTCCAGGTATTGGGGTGACAAGTAGTGGTGGAGAAGACATGTATTCCTTCAAACTCTCCAGAGCTCGGTCACATTCTTCGTCCCACTCAAACTTAGCTTTTAATGACTGAAAGAATGGACGCAATCTGTCTGAAGATCGGCTGATGAATCGGTTAAGTGCTGCTGCCATGCCGGTGAGATGCTGCACTTCTTTCACTGAGTTAGGCCTCTCTAATTCCTGAATTGCTTTGATTTGGGAGGGGTCTGCCTCAATACCCCGGTTGGTCACCAGGAAACCCAGAAACTTGCCAGACCCTACACCGAATGCGCACTTAGAAGCGTTAAGGCGCAGCTTGTGTTTCTTCAGGATCTGGAACATCTCATCTAGGTCCTTTAGATGGTCATCCGCATCCTTGCTTTTGACCACCATGTCGTCGATGTAAGCCTCCATTGTTCTGCCTAACAATGGCTCGAACATCTTTGTGACCATTCTCTGGAATGTCGCCCCTGCGTTCTTTAGGCCAAAGGGCATGACCTTGTAGCAGTATAGTCCTCTTGGAGTGGTGAAGGATGTTACTTCCTGATCAGGTTCGTGCATGGCTATCTGATGGTAGCCTCTGTATGCGTCAAGGAAGCTAAGCCTGCTGTGCCCAGCTGTTAGGTCCACCAATTGATCTATCCTTGGTAGGGGGAAACTGTCCTTCGGCATGCTTTGTTGACCGTCTTGTAATCGACGCAGACGCGCCACTTGCCATTCTTTTTTGGTACTACGACTGTGTTGGAGATCCACTTGGGGTAATGTACCTCTCTGATTGCTCCTGCCTCCAGTAGGTTACCCACTTCTTCTGCCACTATCTCGGCGTGGTGGAGTGCCGATCTGCGTGTGCGTTGAATGACCGGTCTGGCAGATGGGTGGACATTGAGTTGGTGGCAGATGAGGTTTGGATCAATGCCTGGCATGTCGTAAGGCGTCCAGGCAAACACTTCGATGTTGGAGGTCAGGAATTCCATAACCTCCAACCTCTCAGCGCTGGATAACGACGAACCAAGCAAAAAGAACTTATCCGGGTTCTTTTCGTCGATTCTTACCTCCACCAAGTCTTCCACCGCTTTCTGATCAGCCGCTTTGCCAACCTCTGCGAACAGTTCATTACTCTCAGGTTCTTCAAACCGAATGAACATATCCTTTGGCAGCGCGGCTGCCATTCGTTGTGACGAAGCATTGTTTGGACATAATCTGGTCCCCATATACTTCTTCAATTATTCCGGTGTCGTTGGGAAATCGCATCACTTGGTGGTAGGAGGATGCCACCGAGCGCATGGCATGCAGCCATGTTCTGCCCAAGATAACGTTGTAGGTGGAGGGGACCTTTATCACCCAAAACTCCACTTGTTTCGTCACACTCCCTGCTCTGACTGGGAGGATAATTTTGCCGACGGGCCATTCTGGCATGGAGTTGAATCCGATAAGGGGAGATACGGCAGGCGCCAAGTCTTTATCCTGCAACTTTAGTTGCTTGAAGGTTTCATAATACATGATTTCACACGAACTACCTTGGTCAATCAGAATCCGCTTGACGTCAAAATCCTTGACTCGAAGAGTGACGACCAAGGCATCGTTGTGAGGGCAATAAATCCTTGCCAAGTCTTTATCCGAGAAGGACATGACATTTGTGGCCTCTATCTTCCCCTTTTTGGCGACTGGTTGGACACTTAGTACCTCTCTGAAGTGCTCAGCCTTTTTGATTGAACCTCTGAGCTCGCATACACGCTCAGGTTCAAAGACTCCATGTATTACGTTGATGACGCCTTGAGGTGGGGCGTCGTTCGGCATTCCATTGGGCATATTCTGGTCCTGGGGGGCTGGCTGTGCCCTCCTTCTATGTATTTGTCCAGGTGACCCGCTGCCACCAACTCTTCCAGATGCTGCCTCAATGGTGTGCAATTCTCAGTGCGGTGCCCCTTTTCTTTGTGGAAGGTGCACCTCGATCTGTCATCGTAGTCCTCTGAGCTTCGCCTAACTTAGCTGGCCACTTGACGAAAGGCTCGTCTCGAATTTCGCTAAGTATACGGTAGATCGGTCGGTTTCTTGAAGACCGTGGTGATGGCAGTGCGGACTCTCAACCATCTTTTGTCTTGGTCTTCTCCATTGTCTCTTTTGCCACGTCCGTTTCTGTTCGGACGATCTACTGCGTTGACCTTTGCTGAGGCCTTCTTCTCTGGTGCTGCGGCCGCGCCAGATTTTGCTTTGGCACGAGCGCCATCCTCTTCTACCCTGATGTGCTGATGCACTCTCTCCATCAGGCGCTTCCATGGTGAGGGGTGGCGTCATGGTGATAGAGTCCCTCAGTCTGTTCCCGCTCGGGAGGCCTCTTTTTATTGCGCAATGATTGGTTGTTGGACAGTCCCCAATCTGGTTGAATGTCTCCCAGTAGCGACTGTTATATGACCTCAGGGTCTCCTTATCACCCATGTCGATGGAGAGTAACTGGTCGATCTCCACTGGGGTTTTCGTGTTTGTTCTGAATCGCGTTACAAACGCCTCCGCCAGTTGCGCCCAGGAGGCTATGCTGCCCTCTGGAAGCTTCTCAAACCAAAGTCAAGCTAGGTCACCAAGGCTTGAAGGGAATAGGATGCACATCAAGGCCTCATTCCGCCGATATACAGCCATGACCTGGCGAAAGTGGCTTAAGTGTGAGTAGGGGTCCGTCTTTCCCTCATATGTTGTGAATTTGGGCTGTAGGAAGCCTGACGGTAGGGGGCGCGTTCTCTATTGCTGGGACGAATGGTGAGGTCTGCAGCCTGCCAATGCCTTGTCCGCTGGTTCGTAGGCCGGGCGCGGTATTGGCATTCCAACCTCGACGCTTCCATGCGTCCGAGGAGCCAACCGCTGTAAGGCAGAAACTCTGTGTGGATCGCGCGCCCTAGCGTCCTCCTTCCATCGTGCTTTCTCTTCTAGCACGGTTCGTAGGTCGGACGATCTGGGCAACTCTGTCTGCCTAGACCTTGTCTGGTGCGTATGCGAGGGCCAGTATGTGCTTCCTTCGGTGTGTGACCTCTCAGACCTCGTCCTCTCAGACCTGGAGTGACGAGTTCTGGAAGTTCTGAAGATTGCGTGTCGCCTGTCCTGAGGCTCTTGTTCTCCCTTGTGAGGGTGTAGTATTCCTACTACGACTTTCCGAGTGGCGAGGGGGCGTCTTGTTGTGCGCCCCTCTCCTGTCGCCACTTCTTTTCCTTTCACCTGACGTTTCAGAGATTCCATGTCTGCTGCCATCCGACGGATCAATTCGTCTTGTTCCCTGACGCGATCTTCCAAAGTTTGAGGATCAATTCTGCGTCTTTGTCTTTCTGGGCTTTGCGAACGAGAGGGATGAGGGCTGTTATTCCGCCTTCGTCCCCTTGCATCCCTCCTGGAATTTTGTCTGTGTGGTTCCAGGTTCGCCATGGGAGTGACCACGGGTAGGCCTTCGCGCCTTGCACCCCTTCTGGAGTTAGTCCGTCGACGGCGGACTGAGGTAATTCTTCGTTGTTCGCCATTGATTTTTGGGAGAAAAGCTTGATCAAGAGGTTGTTCTTGTCTGAGTTCCCACAGACGGCGCCAATTGTACGGGAAAGAAATACACCTTCTCGTATAATCCTGTTGACCAAGTCTGCGCTCCTCCGTACGACGTCGTTCAACCACCTGAAAATACACACGTGAGCTAGCCGGCGGGTGTGTGCCGGAAACCTCTCCGATGCCTAAGTCAGTAAGCTTGACAAATAGACAAAAGCTCTATGAATTCAGGGGAGCAAAGTTGCATTACCTCTCCAAAGGTGATATTAGTGAGCTTATATAGGTTCGCGTGGCACAATCCTGGTAGGACTCTTATTCCTCCATGTGCAGAGTCCTTCTAGGATTACTCCTCCTTGCGTAGAGTCCTCTTGGATTCATACTCCTGGAAGACAATGCTTATCCTCCAACACCCCCTCACTGCTTAAACCAAGTGAGATGGTTCTTCTTATGGCCGGACTACTTCAGGACCGAAGTAACTATTAATTCGGCCCTCACTTTACTCTCCCTTACCTCGGCTTTCCCATACTAAGACCGAGCTATCCATAAGGGAGTTAAAGCCGAGCTATCTTTAGAACCACAGCTTACTTCGGTTCTCACATGCTATAACCGAAGTAACTATCGAAGACCGAAACCTTCGTGTTACTTCACTAACCGGAGTAGAACTAAGTCCTTCCGAGACGGGGCTAACCACCACGGCTGTGTGACCGGTCTATCTTCAAAGTTACTTCTCCAAACCGGAGTAACCTACATGGCTTTCTACTCGGCCCCTTCATTTCGGCCTAAGGCCCATACCCAGCTCGGCCTACTTCGGTTATAATTACCCTCTCAGCAACGTAGATTCATCAGATGTACTAGTAGTAG
>JAPPVO010000002.1:174379448-174494984 GCA_030407325.1 Camellia japonica | reverse complement strand
TTTTATTTTGGGGTATTGATTGAAGTGGTAACATAATGATAAAGTAGGAGTGAACCAAGAATTTAATTCGGATAATTTTTTCTACGAACATCCGTCACTCTTTTGCTCTTTTCTTTTTCCACACTTTGAATTTGGATGTAAGGCTAGAACCATTGGAAATCTTATTTCCGGGGCTTCAATTTGGACACAAGAACGACCTAGAACGGAGTCCAGATGAGAGAGTTATACCTGTTTGAAGTTTTGGAATCTGTGCTGGAAGCATGTACGCTTGAGCGTGAAAATAGACGCTCAAGCGGACTGTGCGAATTCAGCAAGTTTAAAGGGACTTTTCTAGATCATTCTCCACACTTTCATCTCCTCTCTTCAGCCCTCTCACCCTAGGTCCGAAAACCCTAGGTTTTTGACCTCAAATACCTTCCATTTCCCCAAGGATTGGCCAAGATCTCTTACCAAAAAGTGAAGAAGGCTTGAAGCTCAACATTTTCAACCGATTGGAATTCGGATTTGCGAAGGATTCTTCTCAAAGCTTTGCTTCTTTGCTTGATTCTTGAGGTAGGGGTCCTAGTTCTTCTTCAATACTTACATAAATAGATAGATTTGTGATATTTTGATTATATACATACAAAACCTACATTTTTTAGCATATAGTGTACATTATAAGATTTGGGGGTTTAGGGTTTGAAGTGTTGGGGGTTCAATTGTTGGGTTAATATGGTGGATTATGAATCTTAGGTGTATAATCAATGGGAAAATTGGAATAAAAAGTAAAGGTTTAAGAAGTTTGAATTTTTCTTGAATTCTTGATTTTCTTAAAAACCCTAAGTTGATTCATGATGATAAATAAGGATTTTGCCCAAATTGAAAGTAGAATCATGAAATTGGTAGGTTGAATTTTATATGTACAAGTTTAATTGGATTTTGGAGGTGTTTGAAAATTATGTTAAAAATTAGCGATTGAACTTTTATTAGGGACATTGTAAATCATACTATAATGTGAAAGGAAGATTGGGGAAATGATTGATTAATGATATAGATGACATAAACTTAGTTATGGAATGTTGAAAGGGGATTCAAGAATTTATCTTGAATTATGTTGAATTGTAAATAGTGTTGTTGAATTAAGTTGTGTTGACTTATGTTGAATTAAGTTGTATTGAGTAATGTTGAATTGAATTGTGTTGAGCTATGATGAATTGTGTTTGAATCAAGTTGAATTGTGTTGAATTGAGTTGTGTTGGGTGTGTTGAGTTTGAGTTGAGTTGTGTTGGGTCGTGTTGAGTTTGGGTTGGGTTGAGTTGTGTTCGGTGGTGTTGTGTTGGTACCCGCGTAAGGAGTTGAAAAATGGTTTTTCGGTGCCCACGATTGTCCGTATAATAGCCAGTAAATGTGGGGGATGGTTTTAAAAATTGAAGAAAAAGGTTTTTGGGGGCCCACGTCCCGCCGTTTAGTAGCCGGCAAATGTGGGGGTGGTTTGAATTAAAGGTGCCTAATTGCCCTGTCTAGGCTTATCGCTGGACGAATGTGAGAAAATGTTTTTGGGTGTCCACACAGTCCCGCCGTATAGTAGTCGGCGAAAGTGGAAAAATGATTTTTGGGTGTCCACACAGTCCTGCTATATTGGACCCGGCAAAAGTGGAAAAACGGATGGTTTTCGAAAATGTTTTGGGTGTCCACATCCCGCCGTATAGTAGCCGGCAAATGTGGGGGATGGTTTTCAAAAGTTGAAAAATGGTTTTTTTTGAAAAATATGGTTTCTGGAAGAAAATGGCTTTTGAGAAAATGATTTTTCAAAGTGTTATGAATTGGGTGCCTGCTATCCCGCCGTAGTAAGTCGGCAAAAGGTGGATTGTGTTGAGATATGTGTTGAGAAGTGTGTTGAGTTGATTATGTTATTTGTTACTTGTGATGAATCTGTGAAATTGCAAATTGATGTGTAATTTGCTTTAAAGAGAAAATGTGTATAGGCATTATTAGTAAAGAATGGAAACCAAAAATGGGTATGAGGATTATAGACTATGATGGTAAACTTAATGAAGTAGTTGTGTTAATAAAAGTAAATTGTGAGCGTTGTTCTGTAATTAAGTAAAGGATTGAATTGAAAGGGGTTATTAATATTGTGTTGTCTTGAAATGAAACTTTGAGGGTGAAATTAACAGTGTGAATTGAGTATAGAAGAATTGTTAGCGAGTCAAAAAGGAACCTGAACTTGAAGTTATGGGGTTTTAAATTAAAATAAAGAGTAGAAAAGAAGAATGAAAGGAAAAGAGGAATATTAAAAATGGGAAATTAAATGGGAAATATTTTGGAATGAGTTAATAAATATAAGATGATGTGGTTCCTTAAACATAAATGTTTTTAAAAAGGGATTTATGGTTTAATAATAAAAAGGAATAGTTTGATGGTTGAAGGTTTTCCTTAAACGTTCAAATGAATTTTGAGAAAAAGATACTCTATATATGATATTATGAAATTATAAAACGTCACTCTACTATATGGTATCACCCTGCACACATGATCATTTCTATCTGTGTGTTAGTTATTGATTGAGAACTATGAGATTCCTACTGGGCATTAGTACTCACCCCTGTTGTTTTTATCTTTTTATAGGAAGGAAGTGTGGATTCTTTGATTGAAGAGTTTAGAAGTCCATGTGTCTTTTATATGTAATTTCGTTGTAGATGTGAAAGAAATAAGTATTGTACATGAATGTCTGTAATTATTTATTTGTAGTTCCGTAGTGGAAGCTCGACATTTATTATTGTTATTGTTGTATTCATTAAGAAAGAGAGAACATGTATCATTGTAGTTCTATTACTCAAGGCTAATGGATGTTTGTAAAAAAAAAAAAAAAAAAAGGACCTAAATTAAAGGCTTTGGTAATGATTTCGAGTAATTAAAATTTGGGGCGTGACAACCTATATATATATATATATAAAACGGTGAGCTAGAACTCAGTGAAAAATCTCAATGTAAAGAGGTTAAATGAATGAGTTCCACATATATAAGAAAACCATTGTTAACACGAACAAAGCATTTATCAGACATATATATTTAGAATTCATAAAGTTCACCAAACCATTAAGCGTTATTTACATTTCGTGGTATAACCCAATAGTACTGAACAGAATATTAGCAAAACAACCACAATGGACCAAGGACATAGGCATAACGACCCAAACAGATTGACATATACATAACGATTGCAATGAATCGACAAAGATATAATGGCCAGAATTGATTGACTTAGACATAACAACCACAACGGGTCGACGTAGACATAACGACCACTATAGATCGACATAAACATAATAGAGATTTTCGAAAATCAAAGCATGTGTTCATGGGTGTCACATTTGGTAATCAAAAAGGGAATCTCATTCATTCTTATCAAACATAAGTGTTCAGAAAACTTGTCATATCATAATCATTTCGAAATTCCATAGCATAACTTAACATTTCGAAAAATACTTATCGTATTAGACATTTTGTAAACACAACATAGATTTCATAATATAGCATTTTCAACACCATTAAGACGAAAATATCTTTACAAAGACATTACTCACAGTGTTTGGCCGAATGATACCCTTCGCGCAAGCGACCTATACAACACATTCAAGCACAACATCTTAAAACACGATCCATTCATTCAGTCGGTTTTTCAACCTATTCGGTTTATTTGTTACTTCACTCCTATTCGTTCTTTAATTATATCTGTAATCATGACATGCACATGAGCTTGAAAATACATGTTAACACTATGCAAATAAAGGCATAAATGCCGGGAAAACGAAGAGAAAACGAAACAGAAATTGGCCTGAAAATTGGATGTGCGAGGGCCTGGCTGCACGTGCACTTCGTGCGTACAATTAAAATAGTATACTTGGGCTTGTTGTGTTCTATTTTCTGCACGTGCAGTTCTGGGTTGAATGGTGTTCGAAATTTCTCTTTGCATTTGGAACTCAAGCTTTTCAAAATTTGACTTCAATTTCATGTATTCCAAGGCCCATAACTCTCAAAAACAGCTTGAATTTAACATATCTAACTTTAAACAAAAACCATAACTTCAAATCAAAACTCAATTTCCATGCAAAAGATTAAATTCTTGAATTTAAAGTTTAAAATCATAAACCATGCATATTTTAAGTTCCATATTCAAAATTCATGGGGTTTTCTCCTCAAATTTGAAGAACCATGTAAGATTTCAAATGTGTAAACAAAATTTCCATGAATTCATGCCATGCATGTGATGTTATGAGTTTCATTCATCTAATTTCAACATTATCTTCTTCATAAATACATTCTACTTCAAGTTACATCATAAACACTCTTAATTAAACATGATTTCATTCTAATTCAGCGCAAATTCCATAAACTTATGAGTGTATCAACCCTATTTCAAGAAATTAGCAAGAAATTCTTACCTTAGATAATTGAATTTGGAGATGTTGCCTAGTTCTTCTTCTTCTTCTTCTTCTTGAGTTCTTTAGGGTTCGCTCTCTTTTGTCTCTACAAAATGCACTTAGTCTCTCTCTTATTCTTTCTTTTCTTTGCTCATTGATGAGTAGGATTTAGGACTTTAATTATACCAATGTGGATTAGTCTCTAATTACCTATCCAATTACTTAATTCTAACTTGTATAAATTACTGATTCAAACAGGTTCAATTCATATCCTATACATATCTATTAATCATATCAATTCACACATGGCACATAATGACACATAAACACATAATCAATATAAATCATACAATTAGCTTAATTAATCAAGGAGGTGGTTGTCACAGTTTTTCAAATAAATTATTGAGAATGATTGTGGAAGTGTATATATTGTTTGTTGTGTTAGAGATTCTTTCCTTAAATGTGATTTTAGAAAATAAAGGAGGTTTTTTTTTGAAAAGTCATTAATGTATGATTTTATAAAAGAAAGGGAATGATGTTGGGTTTTGAAAAGAGATGTAAAAATATATCTATTGATGAGGAGAGTGGAGTTGGATATTTATTATCGCTCCCACCTTGGAATTTATTATATTTTATCTGTTGTTGAAAAATTATCTATTGAATAGAAATATTTGTTTTGGGCTATTGGTGGAGGATAACTTTGATTGTTGTAGAAACTACATGAGAATTAGGTTAATTGAAACTAGTTACCCATTCATTTTGCATTGAATATTGTTTCATATTAAACATTGAAAATGTTTGTTTTTGAGAAAAATAGGTGTATACCTTGGTGAATCTAGTTAGGGGGCTTAGTTGTGGTTTATATTGTTAGCTTGTGTGTCCTTCGTGAAAGTCCAGAAACTTGCGCGATTATGTGTTGATCATTCCGGTTAATACCGGTAAAATGGCTTTGGTAGTTGTAGACACCCCATTTTTGACCGATCTTAAGACTCAGACGTCACCGATTGAGCGCTTGGTGATATTGCATATCGTGCTCGATCAGAGGTTTCAGAGTCTCGGTTGCGAGCCTTGCCTCCGAACTTCCGAGCTTTTCTGTGCTTTGCCTCGGTTTGCGAACCAGGCTCTGTTTTCTCTTCCCGAAGGGAGGGAGAGGTCTCATAGACCATCTCTCAGTGCCCGTAGGTTACGTTTCGTGGTCGTAGGCCATTTTTCCCGTTTGGAGCCCGGTTTTCGATTTTTCGGAGTCGTTGACCATGTGCCTCGGTTCGGGACCGCTTAACCACCTCCGTTTGCTCTGGTTTTTGGCATGCATCTCATTTTCTCCCTTTTGAGGGACACTGTGGCTCGAGAGACCAACTTCGTGGTCAAACGCCACCTCCGGTGCTTAACAGCTTGTTTTTGGGGCCCCAGGCTGCGCGTTTTGGCCCCCGAACCTTCGTTTTGCATCCGTTTTGTTTCATTTTTGTTGGAGACCTCATTTTCATTGTTAGGAAGCTTGTAGAAGGGTGGGAGGCCAGCAATTGTTCTGAGGACCAGCTTTATTCCTTCATCGCTCTCCGTCGCCCGTTTTCCTCGCTAGAAAGCTGGTGTTGACCATTCCCGGGCCACTTTCTTTGGCCCTCAACCACATATTTGTGTTGTACACACCTGGGAGGCCACCAATATGACATGGCCGGCCAGTAATTGTTCCTGACCCTTTTGAACCCCTCTAAAAAGTTGGTTTTTCTCTCTCCTGGTTCACATTTTCAGGGTTTTCTCCACATATCTGTGTTGTGCACACATGGGAGACCACCTTTTGGGGGTGGCCAGCCACTAATTCTCATTGACCCTTTTGACCCTGGCCGGCCGGCCACCTGAACCCTCTGAACCTGGCCGGCCATGCTCCCCTCAGCTGTTTCCTTACAGCTGTATCCTCATTTTCCCCTCAGATCCTGTATCCGAGGGGGGGTCTTTTGGGGGGGAAATTTGAATTTGATTTTTCCCCCCCTTTTCCTCCACTCCTCTATAAAACTAGCACCCCCACACCTATTTTGAAGGGTTACAAAATTTGGTTTAGAGCTCTTGCATATAATCTCCCTCTCTCTCTACTTCAACCCCCCAAAACCCTAAGGTTCTTGCACCAATCCATAGCACCACACCTCCACACTCTATTCCAGCCACTTGGAGGCTATTTCTAGAGGTTAGGAGCACCATTTCTTCAACCAAAAGCTGCTGGAGCTTTGTGCTACAAGGGTAAGCTTCTTTTCCCTCTTTTTTGTTCCTATTTTGCATGCAATCTTAGCCTTTGTTGCTTACATTTTTGGGCTCTGACCCAGACTGTAAATAGTCATATTTTGAGCTCCTTTTCATGTTTGATCAAGGACCTCTTGCTTTTTGAGGTCTCCTACTATCACTTGCCTCTTTAACTCTCTTTTAGGCCTTTTTTTGCATAGTATTTTAGGCATATTTTTGAGCTGTTTTGGACTTGGTCATAAACTGTAAAATATCTTGTTTTGAGCCTCTCTTCAACATTGTTGAAGGGCTCTCCTCTGTTTGAGGCCAGTAGCTACCACTTGTCTCTTTATCCCTCTTTTAGGCCCTTTTCTTGCATAATAGTTTAGCCCTACTTGTGTTCATTTTTGAGATTTGATGTAAACTGAAAAGTGCCATGTTTTGAGCCCCTCTTAAACTTTGTTGAAGGGCTCTTTACTATTTGGGGCCAGCTGCTGTCCCTTCTCTCTATTCTCTCTTTTAGGGCCATTTTTTCATGGTAGATTAGCCCTATTTTTGTTCATTTTTGAGACTTGTTATAAACTGGAAAAAGTCTTTTTTTGGCATCATATTCATGTTTCATTAAGGGAATTTTCTTATTTGAGGTCACATACTTCCTTGTGTGCTTGATTCCCTCTTATTTTGAGCCTTACACCCTAGCCCTTGTTGCATGCCTTGTTTGACCTTCTAGCCACTGGAATCCAGTGAATTTCTAGTGGCTTTGATGCTGTTTTGAGCCTCCAAATCAGAGGGGGGTGACCCCCTCTCACCTTGACTTGTTTGGTGGTCATTTTGGCCTTCCAAAGAGACCCTATCTTGCATGCTTTGAAGTCACATTTCAGGGTCAATTTGGTGAGTTTTAAGACTATCATATTTGATTTTCAAAGTTGATTTGGTCATGCTTCATGTCTATCTTGCATGTACTTAATAACCCCTTGTATGCCCCTCCAAAGGAGCCCCTCATTTGTGCATGTGTTGGCTGCCTTTCCATGTTTATTTAGGCATATTTTGGCATGTTTAGTTCACTGAATTTTTCTGGTTTGGTGAGTTCTCACTTGCTTCATGTACTTGCCATGTAAACCATGTTTGCCAGTCAAAATTGCATGCTAATTTAGGCCATCTTGCTAGTATCTTTTGGCCACACTCTAAACTGAAAAAGTTCATGTTTTGGGACTGCCTTGACTCTGTCTTCATGCTTCATGTTCAAATAATGCATGCTTTGTATAGCTATAAGTCATTCCATGTGCCCAGTTTTGAGTTTCGGGTCTCATCTCATGCA
This sequence comes from Camellia japonica, assembly GCA_030407325.1. Classification (NCBI taxonomy): domain Eukaryota; kingdom Viridiplantae; phylum Streptophyta; class Magnoliopsida; order Ericales; family Theaceae; genus Camellia; species Camellia japonica. Next base: position 174,487,052 of record JAPPVO010000002.1, on the reverse strand, counting down.
TCGGGTGCCATATTGCCATGCTTTGGGGCTGTTTAGCATCATGTTTTAGTGCTGAAATTTGCTTGTTTGCATATCATGTTCCATGCTTTACCATGCTTTGGTAGAGTGGCATTCGTGCCTTAGGTTCGGTCCTCGGTTTGCGTGCATGTGTGCACGTATCTCGAGTGTCTCATTTCCATCTTATGGCCACTGATGTAAGTGTGACTGAGGTCCACTTATGTTGGTGTAAGTCCATCATGCATTGTGTATGCCATTTCAATTCATAGCATTGCGTATGCTAGGTTGTATGTTAGAGCATCGTATATGCCGTGTTACATCGTGCATTGTGTATGCCATTTCATAGCATTGTGTATGATAGGTTGTATATTAGTTGCATTCATGCATGCCATGCATATTGCATTGTGTTTGGGATAGGAGTTAGCCCGAGCACGAGAAACGAGGGACGTTTCGTACTTCGAGTGACGGAACGTGTCTCAATTCCCAGTCGCCGATACTCCGGATTATCCATGATGGAGTCTCGGTCTTGTTGTGTTTATATGCGCATTCATTCCATATTGAGTCATGCAAATCGACTCCTCGGCCATCATGCATCGATATGCGTGATTGGTGGTACGAGGATCGAGGACTACGCTCCCTGAAGAGTAGTCCAGCATACATATGTGAAAATACATTGCCATGCCCCTTTCTTGCTCTCTGTTGCAGCAAATCAGAAATCGGCAATCTTTTGGGGCTTCGCGCAATATTCCGGGTTCAGTTGTAAACAGAGACTAATTGGGGCATCGCGATGGATTTCCGCGCTAAGCAACTCAAACGTACATCATTCATCATCCGGAGCAGAGTCGAGGCAGTCCCTGGCTTGCATGCTAATTTACTGTTTTTACTAGTTAATTTGTTAATTAATTAGGATTTTGTATTTATTCGGACTGTAATATTCATTCGGACTGTAATTATTCATTTGGGACTGTATATTATTTATTTGGATCCTCTGAGTGAGGGCACAACTGTAATAAGTGTGCGTGTGTGTGATGTATGTCTTCCAACCCCACGTCTTTCTTTCCCTTTTATTTACCAGCTTATGATGGTTAGATTAGGGCATGTTTCAATTAGCATACAGTATGATAGCATGTTTGCATTCATTCATCTGTTTTGCATGCACCGGGCTCGGCGCATCATACTAACTGCATTTGTATACCGAGTTAAATACTTGTTAGTTGTAGCATTCCATATGCCATGTTTAGAATAGCCGAGCCTGCTATAGTTGCATTCCTGCATGTGTTGCATTAGGCATTTCTGTATAGTTAGGATCATGCATGATTTCTAATTAACTTCTGTTTTGGCTTGGAGTACTCGGTAAGTTTTTATGCTTTAGCATCCTTGCATGTGTGTGAGTGACTGCCATGATAGCATGCTTACCATGAGGCTATTTGCTTATGTGATATATCTGCCTGAATGCCTGTGGGTGAATGTTGGGTTATTCGGATTGGAACAAATCATTGACTGTGAGTTTTAAGCCCACTAGATAGTGGCAAAACCATCTTTTTCTAAGCCCACCCGAGGGTGGCAAAATCTGCATTTTTAAGTCTACTTGCGAGTAGCAAACCATCTTTCAAAAACAAACATAAAATGTTTTGTTCCAATTCAGACGACCCGGTCTATACTTGTATGCTGCGCGCATCACATAGTAAATCTAGGCTAATAACTGGAATAAGAACGCATAATGTTTTCAAAACTAGATATCATGGTTAGTAGAGGTCGATCTTTGATCGGGCGAGCGGGGGTGCTCACGAAGTGACCTTCCCCAATTGTACCCAAGTTCCCGAGCCGAGGCAACTTTGGTGATGACGGACACGTGGCCTTAGGCAACGAGTCAGGGTTTCCTAAATTTCCCAAAATAAAATATTTAGGGGGCGACTCTGTATCTGGCAAAGCAGTCCATGTTTGGCACTTCTTTCAAAAATCTGTTTTCTCAAAACGATTTGCCGGATTTGGACTCTTTGGTTCAGATTAAGAACCGTGACATTTGAGTCCTGAACTGTAGTGAGCCCAAAATGAACGGAACGGGGGACTTATTCGTCCCGGGGCGTTCGGGGACGTCTACAGTAGTGCTTGTATAGCCAACTGGCAGACACGTACTTAGAGATTCCTAGTGTTTTGTATCCATTGTCCTATTTTCTTATGTAAAAAGATTTTTATTTATTTATTTATGAATTGATATATAATTCTGGCATTGCATTGTTTTGAGACGAAAATGAAAAACGTTTGACAAATGGCATGCGTATGCATTCACCTTATGACTTTGATAAGTTTTATACATTGTGTTAAAGTATCTCTATTGGGCTCACCCTACGTGGAAAACAATTTTCAGGTGCCAATGATATGCCTCTACCAAGGACATAACTTAGGAGGACTTGGAGCCAAAAGTTTCTTTTATTTTTTTTGATGTAATTATTTTTATACAAGCCATGAGCTTTAACTGTGTTGAGTTGATCTCACTTTTGTTGTACCAAAATTGACTTAGAAAGATGTAGCCATTAGGGCATAAGCTTATCTGTGTCTCATTTTATTCTATTCATGTGCACATATCATATGCTATAGATTCAGGATCTAGAATTTATGAATGTATACACGTATATGTCATTTTTGTATGATCATGGAATATCAATGAAATGTTAAATACAACGCTGATCAGAAGTACCATTTGTATATACTTTTATGGCATTCGAAGAATATCAATAATTTTTCAAGTATGATTTAATTTTTTTTAATGTTACAAGTCTATTGGATGAATTAATTGTTTTGTACAAATTTCTTTTCCTTTTCCTTATTGTGATTTAAAATTTCTTTTCCATTGTCAGTGCTGAATTTATCTGTGAATAGAATCAGTAATAAACTTATCTTTTCCTACAATTTGGATACTCTGTTTTTTGTCATCCCATCATCCCCACAACACCAACAAAGCTCTCACTCTCTGTCAAATCAAATGGGGGGAAGAAATTGGTTTCATGTTAATACCATTTTTATTTCATGTTAGTCAAATGGGTTGAGGATTGTTAACATTAAATGGGTTAATGTGAACATTAAGGTTAACCTGACTGTTAACATTAAGCTGAAAATAATTAGATGGTCATATTTTTTATTCATAGTTTCTAATTAGACAAAATATTTTTGGTATTTATTGAATACTTTTGTATTTACTTAAGCTTTATCTAGAACATTATTTAGTGGTGATTGCATAATGATGATGAATTGTGGTGCACAGCAGATGTGAGCAGTGGTTTTGTTTTGGGAAAATGTTCTTATACTTTTTTTTTTTTATTATTATTATTTTGAGAAGTGCTCTCCCAGATTTTGGATTTGGTGCTCTTTCATTTCTAAAAGGTATATTTTGTTTATAGTGATTCTTCTGGATATATTTATATATTTTTTGTTATTTTTTGGTATATATCTAAGAATGTTTTAGTTGCAGTAAGAGTGCTTCAAAGTTGAAAATCACTTCCAGATTAATTGCTTTATTTACATTTATGGTAATTTGTATATGAAGCATTGTGTTTGTGGTCCTATATATCTGAATCATTTCTTTAAATTTGCTTATTAGGTTCACATTAGAGAGCTTGAGGAAGAACCTTTCGCATCTGAACATTGTGGTAAGTATCTGATTTGCATTCTTACTAAGCATTTTAACGTTTCCTTTTGTTGGTCATACTTAGAAAACAATTCAAATATCTTTCTGTGCCTATCCATAAATTCTTCAAAAGGTAAGGTATAACTTCCAATTTTTGGTTGCAATAATAACATTCTAATGATTTGAGCATATGCAAGTTTGTTCATATAAGTGATGATCCTCGCCACATACATAGAACTTTAACCAAATGAAAGTCTAATTTTTCAAGGCATTAAAATCCATTGAGGTTTCTGTTTTATAATTTGTTGTGGTATTGCTTTGTTTTCACTTAAAATCCATTGCTTTTGTCTGGTTTCCTTTGCTTATATAGAGTTATGAGCCATTATATTGGTTTTCATTTTTCTAGACAATAATTATTTTTTTATCCACCAATGTCGATAGCTATTATGGGCAGTTTGGAAGTTGATTTCAATAATTTTCCATGATTCTTTGATTTTGAAGCCAAACATGCTCTACATAGTTGATTTGTGGTGATTCTCTCTCTCTCTCTCTCTCTCAAGATTTATATTTAATGGGTTCAATAACTTTTTCGTGGTGAGCACCAAACTTAGATTTTTAGATATATTTTTCATGTGAATGGGTTGTTATTTCGTGCTTTTATTGGCATATTAGTACGAGATTTTAGGGTTTTTAGTATGTTGTTATTGCATTATTGTACAAAGAGGTTTTCATTTGAACCTTTCTCACCTTTATTTTTTCTCCCCAATATTTATTGTACATTTGTAATCTCATCATACACCACTAGTTGAGCCCACGTGTGTTTGGATTTTGTTTTAGGCTGAAGATTCATAATGGAATGATTCCCACTTACTCCCACCCCCTATCTTAGTTATATCTAAATACAATTTTGGTTTTTTAAATTGGTACAAATCTATTCAATTTCCATGGAATTCGAAACTTTACCAATGGAAGCAATTTCAAGTTGAGGCATGAGTTATAGATATAAAAGGTAAATTCATGACTTAATTTGTTTTATACTTATAGAAGTTGAGTTGGAATTTTTATTTACTAAGATTTCAAATTCATGATTAATGATTAATTTCAAGTTTTTTTTCTTATAGAAGTTGTGTTAATGATTAATATTTGAAATTTTTTTTCCAATTAATTGGTTTTGAATTTCATAACTTAATTATTTAGATTTGTAATATCATCCAGTTCAATTTTTGATTAATCTCATTAACAAAAATATTCTTATTTACATAGAATTCTCTAATTGGTTGTTTAGAATTTCATCATTATTAGTTGGTTTAACAGAGAAGCCTTCTATTTGTTAGCCCGCTTTCAATTTGATTTCCAAATTCTATTTTTTTCATAGTGTAATGATTTAACTATGTTCATTGTGGAATCTAATCTCTATTTGTTCTTGGTATTATTGATTGGTAGGTTATTGATATTGACATAAAACAGTGCATCTTTAGCTTAAATTTTATATTATTAGTTTGGCATCTGCATATGTGTGTGGTTTTGATTGATTGCTTGAAATAGATGGTTTGATTCTTGATCAAAAGAAACTAACAAAATGCGTAGAAAAACATAATGCAATAGCTCATATCTTTGTCAGATTGATTCAATTTAGTTAAATTAATAGTATTGGGTAATAGTAAAATGAATATATACTGTCTTTTGGGTATAAATGGGACATTTTCATGATTTTATTGTAAATTTTATCATTTTTACTTGAATAATCAAATGAAATTGGGAAGTTTGAACTAAAAAGTTTTGTGGATGGGGCTGCTTTGTTGAGTATTGGTCATTTGGGACATTTAATTTTGTTTTTGCATGTAACCTTTGTTATTAAGTGATTTTGAATAGAGTTTCAATAGAGTTGTTAATAGTTGTTGATTCACTTCCTCCCTCTCTCAACTAAATCTCAATTTGCTTTTTAATTTTTAATTTTTATACTGGTTTGGTTTTGGATTCAGTTTGTGTGGAATTCAAAATATAAAATTTTTATTTTTTTAAGTTGAATTGAAGGTGTGAGATGTTGTGGTCATGACTGAAATTTGGTTTTGGAGTACTTGCAACCATTGACTGAATTTCATCATAACTTTTCTAGCATTTTCTACTACTTATTTGGTTTCATTTGTGGGTTTTTGATTAGATCACGTTTTTTATACAAGCGTAATTATGCTAATTACATTTTTTGGAATTTTAAATAAACACATAATCATATTTGAACTATTATTTTTTCCCAAGTGGATTTGGCATAACTGGTAGTTTTGCCCTCTTTCCTAAATTGTGGAATTTAAGTTTTTATCATTAAGTTGATTGTTAAATTGTAATTTGTGAACTTTATCATTTCTTCTTCCAAAATTTTCTTTGTTAACATCTAGGCGATGACACGGGATGTTCAGTTCAAATATCAATTCAGTTTTTAATTTGTAGTTCCTAATGTGCCATTATGGAGTAACAAGAAGATTTCAGAAAAATTATGGAGTAACAACCATTTGGGTGCTTTTTGAATGGTTAAGTTCTCTCTCTCACTCTCTCTCATGTACTCAGCCACTGAAATCAAAGTTGGGTTGATGTTTATCAGTTTGATACAGAGGAATTAACGATGTTGACATGCCCAATAGCCACTGCACCCACTTCGTCTTTCCTCTTTGCCGGTATGTAAGCACTACTTCCTCAAATGGCTCTTCTTAAAATACTACTCTCCACTCTTTAAAATTTTCTTTGATTTTTTTTTTCCTTTCCCTCTTCTATTGTTCATTTTCATCACTTGAATTACAGGCTGTTAGGTGATGGAATATACAAGTGGGTGACATGGATTGCACAATTGGGAGACAACGCGTATCTAACGTAAAAAGCCTTTTCTTTTTACTGTCATTCCTTCTTTAAATACTATAAATGCATACACATATGTATGCGTATAATGTAATGGATAGAATGAGTTTATTTAACGTGAATAGATCAAATGGTTCAATTTGAAAGATATTTGTTTGTGAGATTGTAATTCCCTTTGAAAGATCAATTGGATTTGCAAATGGATCTTTTGATCTTTTTCAAGCATCAAGCATTTATGGTGGTGTGCTATTGGCAATAAGAAATAATCAAATCTAAAATACATATAGAGATGTTGAATCAAGTTTAAAGTGGGACTACACTTGAGGCTATACATATTGAATGCATGATTATTTATGTTTTGGTTTCAAATTAATTCATGAACTATATGTATTAAGTAAATCTCTCTTGATTTCATATTGTAATTACAAAGTAAAAGGACAAGGGAATTAAAAATGATTGTAATTGTCTATATGTGTATACTGAAAGTTTCATATACACTGTGACATGGAGTTTAACCTTGAATATGAAGAATTATTAATGGATTGAATAGATCATAACTATTCAATAGTTTGTCTTAACTTTTATTTTTTATTGATTAACTTGAATGTGATTTTTTTTTTTTTTTTAAAACTTAGAGTGCCGTAGGCACGGGTCATCCACTAGTATTATGATATGAGTTGTTATTATTATTTCAGGGCGTTACAATGTGTTAAATATTGATAAACTGAAAGAAGAAAAAAATGTAGCAACAAAAAATAGTAACAATAGGAAAAAGACATATGTTATTTTTAATTTTTGTAGGGTTTAAACAAATAATCTCTAATATTGATTAAACTGAAAAGTAAGCTTTGAAATTGTGAAATGTTACAATTTCAAAGTATGATTCTATTAAGTATATATCCTTATTAATCAAACCGAAAAACATATTATGAAACTGCAAAATTTTACAGTTCTAAAAAATGATTCATTTTAGCACCAAAAAGATTGAAACTATAAAATTCTACAGTTTCACCGCTTGTAACTAAAACTCAAAAACAATTTGTTCAGAATTTGAAAATTTTCTCCATTAATGTAGGAAAAAGAAGTGTATAGTACAAAAAAAAGTAAAATATCGAGAGAGACTTGTACTCAAGCAACTATTTTTAGTTTAGATCTAACTGGATTTGACGTAGATCTACTCAGATCTAATGTAGATTTGAATAGATTTATATCAGATTTGAGTAGATCTATTCATCTTTTTCGCCATCGGTGAGCACGAAGTAAGGAGTCGATGCTTGATGGTTACCTGTGAACCCTAATCAATGGTGGTCACTGGTTGTCGATGATTATAGATTAGAAAGAGAAAGAAAAGAAGGAAAGCGTGGTCGTGGTTGCCGCCTGATATCAGAGAAAGAGAGATAAAGAAAAGAAGCAATGTACGAATAAAGATGAGAAGATAAATGGGTATAGGACTTTTTGGTCTATCTAAAAGATTTTAATATTAAATAGGATATGCATTTTTCAAAAAAGACTCATGAGTAATTTGCCAAAAAAAAAATAGGGCAAATTACTCACAAGTCTTTTTTGAAAAGTGTACATTATATTTAATCCCCAAAACTTTTAGATAGACCCAAAAGTCTTATGCTCATTATCTTCTGCTCTTTCTCTACACCTTGCTTATTCTCTTTATCTCTGATATCGACGACGACCACCACTACGATTACACCTTTTTTTCTTTTCTTTCTCTTTTTAATCTATAGTCACCGACAACTGGTGACTACTATGGATTGAGGTTCACGGGCAACCACTGAGTACCAACTCCTTACATCCTGCTCAACGACGGCAAAGAGATGAGTTTTCAACGAAGAAGATTAGTAAATCTACTCAGATTTGATGTACGTTAGATCCGGTTAGATCTAAACCAAAACATAGTTGTCGGAGTACAAGTATCTCTCTATATCTGTCTCTTTCCTTTAATCTATCAGTTTTAATACTTTTTCTACAGTACACACTTCTATTTTCCTATTACAATGGAGACAATTTTCAAGTTCTGAACAAGTTATTTTCGAATTTTAATTACAGGTGGTGAAAACTGTAAAATTTTACAATTTTAGTTTTTTTGGTGCTGAAATAAATCATTTTTTAGAAATGTAAAATTTTACAATTTCATAACTTTCTTTAGAACTGTAAAACTTTGTAGTTTCATAACATATTTTTCAATTTGATTAATAAGAATAAATATTTAATAGAATCATACTTTGAAACTGTAACACTGTATAGTTTCAAAACTTGTTTTTCAGTTTGATCAATATTGGACATTATTTTCTTAAACCCTACAAAAATTAAAATTGACATATGTTTTTTTCCCTATTATTGCTGTTTGTTGTTTTTAGATTTTTTCTTCTTTCAGTTTATCAATATTTAGCACATTTTGCTATATTTCTTTGCTTTAATTTCTCAGTTTATTTGTCTTATTTTTTTTTGACAATATTTTGGGCATTCTGGTGAGTTTCCGACTATATTTTTGACGTCCAACGAACATTCTAGACATTCCGATAACTTTCGATGACGTTTAAAACATTCCAGCGATACTTCGACAAATTTCTGGTGATATTTAGGCGACTTCCCGATGATGTTCAACATTTCGGCGAGTTTCCGATGATCGTCTAACAGAAGTCTAGCGGTGGTGGAATATAACAGCGTTTTTAATTTTTTTTTTTTAAAATAGAATTTTTTTAGTAACAATTAAAATATATAAAAGTAATTAGTGCAAATATTTTGTTTCATGATTAAATATATTTTAAATTTTATATATAAGACTTATTAGTAAGTTCCAAAATAAAAAAAAATAAAAAAAAATTTGTACTCACATAACCCTAGAGAAGAGCAGACAAAGGTGAGTTAATGTATGGGAACAAATGGGCCAAGGCCCAAGAGCATGGTTCCTATTAAAAAAACAAGCAACGTCGTTTTCCGTAAACCCATATGGGAAAAACATCAATCAATGAAGAAGTTTGTGTCTTCGTCTTCCCTCGTTTCGACTCCATTTTCATCTCACTCAAACACATCCCCAACTCTTCGGAAAATCACTCAATCGTCAACAACCTAATGCAATCATTAACAACCAGGTTATGAGATTGTTGTGGGTAGAGAATGACAGTCGGTGGTGGCGATTCTCTCAGATGGGTTCTTCTTATTTCCACAATACTAGTGATTCTACACCGACTCAGCCTCAACTCGGTCTCTGCGATTTGCGAACTCAGCATTGTTGATCACAACAAGCTTTACAACTACGGCCTTGCCTCCCCCTCTCCCAAATTCCCCCACGGTGTCCTCAGCGAAGATGGGTACTCTCTCTCTCTCTCTCTGTTTGTGTGTATATTTGAGTGTATACCATGTTTCTTGATGTGGGTTTTTGTTCTTTTGTTGTGCTGACACGACCTTTATGATTGGGTTGAATTATGGGCCCTTCTATGATTGTAATGCATTATTATGATTAGTTTGAGGTGTTTAGTGCTTTTTACACATTAGCTCAAATATAATACTATTACCTATTTCAACAACATTGACCATGATAAACCACTATGGTGGACAATTAGGTGGCCATATTTTGGTAATTTATTTAGTTGAATTGGTTCAGGACACTGATGTATTCATTTGACCTTTGCACTCATTAAACTTTTATGCAGTAGAGTAAACCAATCAAAAATTATGTTGAATTTCAGTGATTTTTTAATATTGAAAGTACTTCATGTGACAACAGATGTCAATTGGTCTGGAATCCAGCTAAATGATTTGTTATTTTTATACTTTAGGTTTTACAAGGTAGCAGTTAATCAGACCGTGCTTTGGTTTCAGGTTGGCTCTATCAGGTCACTCTTTTATTTCTATGCTTTTTCATGTGATTAATTGATGAATTTTCAATTCTATAGTTTCTATGCAAGTGTGTAAACAAAGCAAATATGTTTTTAGCTTGAGTCATTAGTAAATAATGACTTGAAAGCAAAAGTAGTTAGTTTGTGAGCTTTTCATGGGTCTTGCTATGAATTGTCCTAAAATTGTGTTGAATTGAGACTCAGGAATTTGTGAAGCAGAGTCTAAAAAATCATGTTGAGGATGTAACTTGAATTCTTTTTCTTAAGAGCAGTGTTGTCAAAATGGTATGATACGTTTCGTATTGTATGGAAAAAGATATGTATCGTGGACTCGTATCGTTGGTGACTTGAATTGCAAGATACATTTCCGTATCGTACGATTATGTATCGTATCGCGATTCAACTCGTATCGCATGATTAATTAATTTTTACATTCTTCTTCACTTTTGGCCCCATTAACTACTTTTCCCACTTTTAATCACCATAGCTGACACTCATTGAACAATCATGAAATTATCAAAAAATTCCATACAAAGGAGACACAAATTCAAATAAACTTGCAAGGAAAAATGACTACCATACTTCTTTTGCTACAAGAAATTAAACTACTGTCATGAGTCTAATTTGATTGAATAATAATACCTGATTCACCAATTTGGTCGTGAGTTATATGATTTAGTTGTTTATTTTTAGCAATATATTTATATATTATATGAAAATGCTTATTTTTTTATTATCTATATTTATATATGTTAATGTATCTTACGATACATGATACAATATGATCCATGATACACAAAAGTGATACAACGAATATAACGACTTGACAACACTCCTTAAGAGAGACTGATATATGTTACTCTTCTTCAATTGTCGACTTGATACCATGTTGCTTCAAGTTGACTCATTCTGTTCATTTGTATGAGCAGCTTTGTGATGCAATGATCTTCAACCATGATCCACCTACATGTATTGACTGTGAGGTAAGTGCTTTTCAAGATCCATATGTTGTTTTCTTTAGATTGAGAGAGCAAAAAATAACAAATAACATGTGTGCATGCATGACTTAGCTGACCTTTTTTTTTCGGTTGGTAATTTACTCTTTCATTAAGAACACAAATCCCAGATACAACTAGGCCTGAGGCTTACCCCAGAAAACCCAACACCAAGGGAACTAGAGCTGGACATATCCCAGGAAAAAAGAAAAAACACAACAACTTAAAAAAAAAAAACCCCAGAAACTAACCCCTGCTTAGTATCCTAGTTGGAACTTTCCAATCTTCGCAAATCAACCAATTACCGTAATTGTTCTTCACCACTCTACTTGTGCAGAGCTTATCTCTGATATCCAGCTCAATCTTTGTCAAAACAGAAATAGCAGCATCAACTTCATGTCTGAAAATTCTACAATTCCTCAATTTTGGCTATGTGAGTCTCGGGTGCAATATGTGTTTAAGTGTTCATTTCATCTAATCTCATTTCCCAGGACACAAGAACATGACATGAGATTCATACTTCCTAATATATTTGATTTATTTTTTGAAGTAAAATGGTGTATGTTACATGGACTCTTCTATTTCCCCCAAAGTAACTCGTGTCCACCAGATATGACAAAGGATAAGGGTGTGGAATATGTTTCTGACACACATTCTCCTTTAGGCTCATTATTAGCTGTCATAGGTTTCACACATTTACAGTGTTAAAGACATTTATGAAGCTTAGGTTAATGAAACATATTGGAATGATGGTTTGTGTAGTTATGTGAACCAATGAATTGTTAGAAGAGATAAAACAAGATTATTTTTCTGGGTAATTACACCCCAGTGGAAGGTAGAAAAAAATACAAATTCATTAAAAATTTACAAATTTAATTATTAATATTTATAAAGTTTTCCACTGATTTGTAATTACTTTTTCAAATACTCACTGATGTGATATTTCCCTTGTTTTTACATATATTTGTAGTCAACTTGTAACCCCTGATTTTCTTCATATATGTTAAAATTGTAGATTTAACACAAAATTGAATGTTAAATAGTTTATTTAACAAGCTTAGGAAGTCTTATGGACAGTGTGAGAATATATGTTAATTATGGAAATATATCAATTAGGTTGATTGTATAGTTTAGATTGATTATGTGAATATTAGATTGATTGTATAGGGTTTTTATTTCCTATTTCAGATTAGGTTTAGGTTTGCTCTATATATCGGTTGTAATCTTTGTATTAGACACAATTGAATATACAGATTAGTATTCAGAATTCTTACATGGTATCAGAGCCGTCTCTAAGTCCAAACCCTAGAAGCTGTCTGTGAGTTGTGACTCTCTTTGCGTGCATTCAGTTTGATCAAAGTCACGAGTGCCTCTTGCATCTTCTCATGCTCCTCATCTGCTTCGTGTCTCCTCTCTCTGGAATCACGACCACGATTTCTGGTCTTTCTCTCTCCAACATCGCGACTTCTCCCTCTCTCTGGTTCGAAGAAGCTCTGCACAATTCTTGCGATCCAGTTGGTTCGAAATCGTGAACCCTAGCTTCGTGATTGCCTTTAGTTCGCAAAGCTTTAAGGCGTGACATCTCTTCTTTCCCCTCTAACTTGCGATTCCTTGGTCTTCTCTGGTTGGTGAAGTTTCTCTCTCTGAATTTATCTTCTGCTCTTGGTTACTGTGGTTTATTATATATTTTGTTTGAAGCTCGATATTAAAGTCTGCTCACAGAAATTTCTAAATATTCTGTTTTAACCCCATATATTACAATGTCAGACACTAAAATTCAAGCCATTAAATGCAAACTCACTGGTGGGAATTATGCCTATTGGGCTAGTGTTATGAAGAATTTTCTCCTTGGTAAAAAAAACTAGGGTTATATTTTTGGTTATGTTCCTCGTCCATCGGACCCAAAAAATGAAGGATATTTGACTTCCTGTGATACTTGAAATTGTGATAATACCCAAGTTTTGACCTGATTTCATAATTCTGTGGATGACCATATTGGAATGATGTTTTTCAAATACAGTACTGTCAAGGAAGTGTGGGACTATTTATTGGGTGTGTATCAGCAGTCCAACTTTGCCAAGCGGTATGAGTTGGAAACAGCTATTCAGAGTGTTCGTTAGCGGGATCAATCTATTCAGGACTTCTACATTGAGATGACAGGTCTCTGGGATCAATTGGCTCTCATGGAACCATCTAGACTCAAGGCACTAGATGCTTATATTGAGTTTCGGAGCAAGGTCATTTAGTACAGTTCTTAACAGCTCTCTCCTCTCAATATGAGGCTCTCCGTGGTGGCATTCTTCATTAGTCTCTTCTCCCTAGTATGGATGCTATTGTTTGTGAGCTCCTCTCTGAGGAAACCTAGGAATGGCAATGGGCCGGGATAGAGCCGGGGATCACACTCCCCCGTTCTCGATCCCCGATTGTGAAAATGTCTCTGTCCCGGCCCCGATCCTTACGGGGAACCTATCACCGTTCCGTCCCCGTCCCCGTCCCCGTCCCCGTCCCCGTCCCCCCCCCCCGCCCCCGTCCCCGCCCCCGCCCCCGTCCCTAACGAGAATCGGGTTTCCCTGACCTCGAAAATTCCTCGGCCCAAATCTGTTTCAACAACACCATCAACAACATCATCATCATCATCATCCCAAATTGTTTCACTTCAACATCAACATCAACATCAACATCAACATCAACATCAACAAAATCATCAACAGATCCACTACAAAAATAAAAATAAAAAATAGACAGAACATACATACATACATGTATACATATATACACAAACAGATCTGTCCACTACCCCAAAAAAAAAAAAAAGGACAGAACACACACATACATGTATACATACACAAACAGATCTAAGGAGAACGGAGGAGGACGACAGAGGTGCTGAGGCGATGAACGGAGGCTATGACTGCGACGACGGAGGCGATGGATGACGGAGGAGGACGATCGACGTCGCGAACAGTGGCGACGGTGGTGCTGAGAAGGAGAAGAGGTGCAAGAGTGAGAGAGAGTAGATGGGAGAGGGAGAGAGAGAGAGGTGAAGAGAGATGAGGGTTTGGTAATTGGTTTTTATATATATACATATATAGGGGTAAAATAGTAATTTCACTTTGGGGACAAACGGGGATGGGAACGGGAACGGGGGTGGGGATGGGGACGGGGATGTGTAGGGGGACGGGCCGGGTACGGGGCTGGGACACTTATCCCTGTCCTCGGCCCGAAACTGATTAGGGATTGATTTTTGAATACCATCCCTGTCCCGTTGGGAATATTTTTCGGGAAAAAATTGCTCAAATTAGGTTCGGAAGGTCGAGTCCCCGTCGGGTTGGGTTCAAATTGACATTCCTAAGGAAACCTGTCTTAAGATGGCTAGTCAGACTCTGTCTCCATCTGTCTTCTTGGCTCCTACTCAGCCTCCTCTGTTGTCAATCCCACCACCTCATTAGCTTCAAGCCCATGTGAAGTCCAAGAAGGGGCCACTAGCCTCTGATGAGTGTGTTTTTTGTCATCAAAAGGGCCATTGGAAGTACAACTGTCCCAAGAAGGGACGCCAGTCTGCTCAGTCTTTTTAGCCGCCTCTGACATAGTTTCGACCTCCTGCTGCTTATATTGCATCTGCTCTAGTTTCTGATCTTAACTTGGCTTCCTTGCATGCCCAGATGGCTCAGCTTCAGCATCTCCTGTCCACCTCCCAGCCAT
Organism: Camellia japonica; assembly: GCA_030407325.1. Lineage (NCBI taxonomy): Eukaryota > Viridiplantae > Streptophyta > Magnoliopsida > Ericales > Theaceae > Camellia > Camellia japonica. The sequence goes on along the minus strand of JAPPVO010000002.1, from coordinate 174,472,032 downwards.
CCTCATCTGTCTCTGCTTTCACCTCTCTTCATTCAGGTTTGTTTGGGTTCTCTTCAGATATCTCCTCTTTTGTCTGGCTTTTTGACTCTGGTGCCTCTCATCATATGACTCCTCACTTTTCCTTACTTCAAAATTGTATCCCCCTCCCTTTCCTATTACTGTTAATATTGCTAATGGGTTTGGTATGCCTGTTCTATCTGTTGGGTTTGTCTTACCCTTTGCCATGTCTGTTGTTACTATTCCTTCTGTTGTTTATGTTCCTCAGTCATCTGTCAGTTTATTATCTATCAGTTAACTTAATACTTCTGGTTTCGATATTATCTTTTCCTCTTCTGTCTGTTGTGTGTAGGATCGGGTTTCCAAGAAGTAGATTGGGATTGGCCGTAGAGTTGGAGATCTTTATGTGGTAGAAAGCTTACATCTCTCTCTATCCACCTCTCCAGTTGCTTTTTCCTCATTTCAGCTAGATTCTCAATCGAGTCAGTTTTACTTATAGCATTCTCGCCCAGGTCATTTGTCTGTTGACCGCTTACGGTCTTTAGCTCAGTCAGGATTACTGGGTAAAGTTTCTCCTAGTCAAATTGATGAATGTTAGGGGTGTAAACTTGCCAAAATGTCAATTTTACCTTTTAATAAAAGTACTTCAGTTTCTGTTTCTTTATTTTCTCTTGTGCATGCTGATGTCTGGGGACCCTCTCTTGTTCTCACTAAAAGGGGTTCCACATACTTTGTGTCTTTTGTTGATGATTGCACCCGTTATACTTGGGTTTATCTTATGACTCATAAATCTGACTTTTACTAAATATATCGTACATTTTAGTTTATGATCACTACACAGTTTGAGACTATCATTAAATTGTTACGCTCTGACTTGGGTGGGGAATATTTTAAAACTGAGTTTTGTGAGTATTTGGTCAATTTGGGTACCTTTCACCAAACTTCTTGTACTGATACACCTGCCCAAAATGGTCGAGCCGAGCATAAACATCGTCATCTCCTTAAGACAGCTAGGTCTCTTCTTTTCTCTGCCTTAGTTCCAGCTTCGTTTTAGGGAGAGGTAGTTCTTACTGCTGTTTTTCTTCTTAACCGCATGTCTACTCCCCTTCTTTCTGGCCGGTCTCCTTATGAGTTACTGTTCTCTTAACTTTCCAATTACTCCCTCCTTCATGTGTTTGGGTCTGCTTGTTTTGTCCTTCCGGTAAAGATCGGACCAAACTTAGTGCCCGGTTTGTCCTATGTGTCTTTTTGGGTGATAGTCTTACTCAGAAAGGCTATCGGTGTTACGACCTTATTTCCCATCATCTTTACGTCTCCCGTCATGTTTCTTTTCTTGAATGTCTGCCTTACTTTCAGCTTCCTCCTATCACTGCTCCAGTTTCCAAAGAGGATTTGGTTCACATTAATCTATTTCTTTCTGAGGTCCCTCTTGATGAGTACATCTCTTCTGTTCCTCATGACCTTCCTCCATTTTCTCCTCTTTCTTCCCAGCCTGTTCCTTTTCCTCCTCCTCTTCCGTTGTTAGTTTATTCTTGTCGTCGGGATCTCCCTCCACCAGTTGTCTCTACTTTTACTGTTGATCCTCCTATTTCTGACGACTCTGATCCCGTTGTATACCGATATCCTCCTCAAGTGCGTCATCCTCCAAACAGGTTGGTTGGTCTAATACATGTTTTTCTGCTTCCTATCATACTTTTTGTCTGCTATTCATTATTTATCAAAAACTCAGTTTTACAAGGAGGCCTGTCAGGATCCCTATTGGATTCAAGCTATAGAGGATGAGTTGTTTACTTTATAAAAAACTAGTACTTGGGAGTTAGTTCCTTTGCCTGCTAGTAAGAATCTGGTTGGTTGTAAATGGGTTTACAAAGTTAAGACTCATTCTGATGGTTCTCTTGAGCGCAGTGTTATTTAAGGCGAAAAGCGAACCGAGGCGACAAGGTCACCGAACGCCTAAGCACGAGGCGACGAGGCGAGGCGAGGGCTTCATCGAAGCGAGGCGACCAAAAATGATATTTTTTAAAAATAAATGATATAGATAAAAATATAAATATTTTCAAGCAATTCATTAATTCTATCCAACAAGCAATTCAATGTTTCAGCATAAAGAAATTAAAGAACATATTTTAACAACATTAAAGAACATAAAGAAATTCAAATAGTTGAAATTAATTGAATTAAAATAATTAATTGAATAACCAGGAAATTAAAATAACCAAGAAATTAATTGAATTAAATTAATTGAATTACAATAAACAAATTAATTGAATTAATTGAATTAAACAAATTAATTGAATTAAAATAATTAATTGAATAACAAGAAATTAATTGAATAATAGGAAATTAAAATAATTAATTGAATAATTGAATTAATTTTAAAAATTAATTTTTGCGAATTAAAAATTAATTTAAAAAAATAATTCAATTAATTTTAACACAGGTTCGAGTTCAACAGTGTTCTTCTTCAATTCGAAGTCGAACAAAGAGATGCAGGTGATGATTCGAACTAGGGCCCAGATGATTCGAACACACTTCGGCAAAAGAAGGAAGATGATTCGAACTCACTTCGGCAGAAGAAGACCCAGATGATTCGATCTAGGGCCCAGATGATTCGAACTCACTTCGGCAGAAGAAGGAAGATGATTCGAACTCACTTCGGCAGAAGAAGACCCAGAGATGATTCGACTTCGGCAGACGATCGACTTCGGCAGATGATTCGAACTTAAATCAGGCAAAAATACGATGAAGCATCGCTTCGTTTCGCCTTACGCTTCATCGCCTAAGCCTCGCTTCAGGCGCTTCTCCATCACCTCGCCATTTCGCCTCGCCTCAGTACGCATGAAGCGCTGAAGCCTCGCCTCGCCTCGCCTCGCCTCACGCTTAGGCGAGCGCTTAGGCTCGCCTTTGATAACACTGCTTGAGCGCTACAAAGCTCGTCTGGTTGCCAAAGGTTTCTCACAGAGGAGTATGGTATTGATTATGAGGAGACCTTTGCTCCTGTTGCCAAGATGACTACCTGTGCTCAAGACTCTATTTTATTTCTTCTTTACATCTCTACTGGATTTGATGCCTTATTACTGTATGTGGATGATATGATTTTCATTGGTTTTGACTCTTCTGCTATCTTTAAGGTCAAGCAACATTTTTTTTGCACCTTTGAAATGAAGGATCTGGACCCCTTGTGGTATTTTCTTGGTATTGAGGTAGTTTCTTCTCCCAAGGGCTACTTTCTATCTCAGGCCAAGTATGCCAATGAGATTATTCATTGTGCCGGTCTTGCTGACACTAAGATACCCCCATTGAGCTTAATGTGAAGCTCACCACTACTGATGGTGTTCTTCTAGATGATCCTACTTTATATCAAGAGTTTGTGGGTTGCTTAGTCTATCTGACGGTTACTTGCCTTGATCTTACTTATGTTGTTCATGTGGTTAGTCAGTTCGTTTCTGCTCCTCGTTCTACACATTGGGCTGTTTTGGTTCAGATTCTTCGCTATCTCCGGGGTACTATGGATGTGTTTGGTTTGGTTTTGGGAGATAAATTTTCAAAAAAATTTGGGGAAAGAGTTTAAAATTTTTTTTGGTTTGTTTGGTTGTATATTTTGAAAATAGTTTTGTAGTATGGGAGTTTGGGACTAAGAAGCACGGATACGGATACGGGATACGGATACGATACGATACGGATACGGCGGGGATACGTTCATAAAAATATTTTTTTTTACAATTTTTAGTAACGTAGCATACACAAAAATAAAACTTCAACAATTTTTAGTAATGTAACATACATAAAATAAAACTTCAACAATTTTTAGTTATGTAGCATACATAAAAATAAAACTTAAAACAAAAGACAACTTCAACTTGATAAAAAAAGAGAGATTCCTATGAACTAAGAGTCTTCAACATCAATAGGTTCAACTTGTTCCCCTTCATCAGTGAATAGCACAGCTTCCATATCTGGTTCATCAAGAGAAAGACTTGCAATTTCAAGTAAGCCTGCACCCTCCAATGAATCAAAAGCATCTCCACCAACATCCCATAACTTGGATTCTCCTTCAATGTACTGTCGACTTCTCCTTGATAGGAGACGAAGATTGTTGTGCAGAAAAACCAAATCTTCAGCACGTTGTGGTGTCATTTTGTTTCTTTTCATGGAGTGAATAAAGGAGTAGGTGCTCCAATTCCTTTCACAGCATGATGAGGAACATGGCTGGCCAAGCAATTTTAATGCTAAAGATTGAAGCATAGGAGCAGGAGACCCATGTGTAAACCACCAAATAAGTGGATCCAATACTCCTCTATCAATCTTTGAGTCAAAATCTCCAAACAGAGGGAGCAAAAGGAAGAGAGAGAGGGACGAACCTGAAAGACGATCGGCGAGCTGCTGTCTGATCGACGATCGGCGAGCTGATGTCCGAGACGATGACGAACTCCTTCTCCTCCTCCTTCGCGGCTGCTGTTCGACCTAGGTAAGAGAGAGTTTGGTTCTTGTGTTTGGTTCCACCTGTACGAAGATCTGTCTTTTTTGTGTTTTATTTTATGTTTTTTTCATATTTTACAATTTGACCCCTATTTAAAGTTTTTAAATTATTTTTTCTGCCCCGCCGTATCCATACCGTATCTTGACCGTATCCTTACCGTATCCTTGCGTATCCGAGCCGTATCCGAAATTCAAAAATTAAAAAAAAAAATTGGATACTTCATTTCCCGTATCCGATACGTATCCAGCCGTATCGGGCGCGTATCCGTATCCGATACGTATCCGATACGCGTACGGGGGCTATTTCGGAGTATCCGTGCTTCATAGGTTTGGGATGATTCGATATTTTGTTGTAATTGAGTAGATGTGTGTGAGAGAAAAAGTGATTGAGAAGGAGAGAGGAAAGAGAAAAAGTGATTTTGAAAAAAAATTTCAAAAAAATTCCAACCAAACAAAATTTTGGAATTTTTTTTCAAAAATTGTGTTTTTGAGAGTTGAACCAAACAGAGCTTATATTTTAGGGTTTACTGTTGTCTTCTACTTCCTCTTTGGACTTAGTGGCTTATGCTGATTTTGATCAGGCTAGTGATGTCAATGATTGCAAGTCCACTTTTGATTTCTGCATGTTTCTTGGTAATTCCTTGATTTCTTAGAAGAGCAAGAAACAAACTATTATTGCGCGTTTCACTGCTGAGGCTGAGTACCGTGCTATGGCTCATGCTACTGTTGAGATTGTTTGGCTTCGTTGTCTCTTAACTGATTTGGGTGTCCCTCAATTTTCTTTGACTTTCCTTTATTGTGACAACCGCAGTGCTATTCAGATTGCCCACAACACTGTCTTTCATGAGCGGACGAAGTACATTGAGATTGATTGTAATTTTGTATGTTAGCATCTGCAGTCTGGCTTCATCTCGCTTCCTTTCGTCTCTTCGGCACTGCAACTTTCTGATTTCTTTACTAAGACTCACACCACTACTCGCTTTTAGTTTTTTCTTGGCCAACTTTCCGTGTTTTTGGCTAAATTACCTTGAGTTTGAGCAGGGGTGTGAGAATATATGATAATTATGAAAATATATCAATTAGGTTGATTGTATAGTTTAGATTGATTGTATAGGGTTCTTATTTCCTATTTCAGATTAGGTTTAGGTTTGTTATATATATATCAGTTGTAATCTTTGTATTAGACACAATTGAATATACAGATTAGTATTCAGAATTCTTACAAAGAGAACTAGTCTTTGGCAAAATATAAATAAAGCAAGCTCGTGGATGGCAGTAAACTCAAGTCAGAGCTCGGAATGAGCTGGAACTTGTCTTAGTGTAGTAAGCTTTACTTGGCTTAGTTTGCTTCATTTGTTGCCGCACTAACAGGTCTTCTAGGTCAGTGGCAGCTTATGTATCATTCAATCAGGCTATATTTGAAAATATTGGTAAATCTCGAGGTTTAGAAAAATAATAATAAGCCCCATAAGTTTGACATAATTGCATTAACTTCCTTTTTACGAAGACTAAAGTGATAGAAACTAATGCAAAGGTGTATAGACACATGAATAAACAAGGGTAAAACATACATTTTAGAATAAAAGAGATAACATCAGTTTTTTTCATCCATACAACTAATGAATTACTGATGAAAAAGGCGCCAAATGTTGGGTGAATTAAAACATTAAGGGAGGTCGGTATAATTATGTCAAAAGTGTGGGGCTAATTGTATTTTCTCTAAACTTCAGGGGAGGTTAGTGTAATTTACCGTAGAAATATAGATGTTTAGGAAGCCAACTAATTTTTGACAGTCCCAGCCCTTGCTGAGACCATGCGTGGATTTTTTTGGTGAACCATCCAAGTTACATGCATGATCCAATATTTATTCATATTTTCTTTTTTAATATTATGATTGATTATATTATAGAAGGAAAAACTGAGTATTCTTTCTCCACCGCAGATTTTATTCGATTTCCAACTTACTTGAATGTCTTTTTGATATTATAGGACTGTGGGGGTCCATCACATTGTGGCATGGGCTGTAGTGCACTTGTGGCTCACAAGATAGGAGGTAAACATTCTTGAAAGTTTTTATGGTACTACATGTTGTTAATCATTACAAAATACAAATAGAAAATTGTTTAAATGTAGAAAAAGGTTTTTATAACAATTTTAATTTTATATTTAGGATCACATTTCATGTTACCCTGTAAACAAATCGTGTGGAATGCCATCACAAAGATCTTAACAACCCTTATCTAAAGTTTTCTCACATTTATGCAAGTCCAATTGTTTGTATTGGACCTTTTTGTTCACCTTTTTTTGGTAGATTTGGCTGATGATGGCGAGGAAGACTCATTCTAATCATCAGTTATTGGGAAATATCACTGCATCTGCATATTCCCATGGGTATGAAGACACAACTTTTACATGTTTTTGGAGATCTAGAGTTGGCCAATTGTGTGAGGCTTAGTCTAGTGATTGGACAATAGTGTAATATTGCTGCACTGGTGTGTTCTCAAAGAAGTACGAGGACTTGACCTATTCATGTTAAGCACCCTGCAATATTGCTGTGATTTACCAATTTTCTTTGCACTAGTTGCTATGCCTTTTTGAGTTTTGACCTAAACAAATAGAGCAAATTCATGAATATATTGTTGATGAAGTATTGAGAACTGCTAGCATGTTATAGAATGGTCCTGAAACCAATGAGTTACATATTTATGATGAGTGTTTCTTGTTTGCCACTCTTCATTCAATTTAAACACGATAGCCCAACAATACTTCTCTGTCCTCTTAACATTGAGTGCAGAGAGAGAGAGAGAGAGAGAGAGTTGTTCTTCTCCATCTTCTTCCTTAACATTGAGTGCATTAGATGTTCTGCTGATTGGATTTATGTGGTATCTGCAGGTTATCCTGTATGTACTACTGTTGGGCGTACGTCAAGCATGATAATTGATCTCATTGGTAAGTTCCTCCCCTAATTTTGTTAGATGAAGGAAGAGGAATACTAGTTCTGCTTGTTATGGTTCCCTTTTTCTGCCTTTTGGCATATGTGATGGTATGTCCTTGAAATAGCTTGGTCCTGTGCTTTATGGAGTTGGAGTTTTCCATAACGTGTATTGTTTTTCCCTTGTGATGTTGTGGGGTGGAGGTTGTCAAACATTACTGTTTTTTGTTTTAATATGACAGATGAAAAGAGTCCCCACATGGGTGTTGTTGTTACGATGTCAAATAACTTCTCGGAACTCAACTGTTCACTTGCTGTGTCTGTGATCTGTGATTCAAGTGGAGTTCAAGTGAGCTTGTTTCTTGCATTCCTTTTCATTTTTTTTACATTAGCTTTTCCTCAAAATTAGATTAATATTGGTTTTATGGCCTTTGAATATTTATATTCCCATTTTTCAGGGACCTCAGGCACTGGAGAAAGTTGGGACTTGCGATTACGTAAGTGCTTCGAGTTTATCGAATTTTCATTCAATCCTTCAGTGCTTGGTGGTCTAGTAAAGTTAATGTTTTTCATTGTGATTATGTGGTTTGTTGGTGCACTAGCAATGCATTTGTAAAGTAGAATACCTATACATTTTCTACTGTTTTGAGTGTTATACTTTCTGATGATATAGCAAACTGATGGTGGAAGTGTCTAAAGACACTAAACTCGGGTAGGTGTTGAATTACATGAGGTGTAAGAGCCAATTATTGATCTCGGAGGCTGTTTGTGTAAATAGGTGTTCTTTATACATTAGAGTACGAGGCCATGTTCTTGTTTTATGGGCTTATGGGCATTCTGCTCATGCACACTCTTTGACACTTTGTTTACGTTATCTAATGGAGTTCCTTTCCTTATAGAGACAGGTGACATACCCTTTTCCTCATATTCTTTTTCCCACCTTTTTGCTGTTCTTTGTAGAACGATATATATATATATATATATTTATCAGAAGAAAAGATTGGGTGTATATAGTAAGAATAATTCTGAAATTTTGACTTTTGAGTTGTTGGAATTAAAGTCTTACTAGGTTTTCTGAGTGTTACCATTCATCTCTGCCTATTCACTGGTTCATTATCGTAAGAAGAAGCCAATAGCTTGAGAGGTTATTTCCCAATTCCATTCATTGAGCTAATTAAAATCTCTTTTGGGCATTCTTCTTTTTGTACTAGTATATCATACCTGTTTACATGGTGCCTTCAGCTGAGATGCCTCATAACACCAAATCTTTTCAACTAGTTAGTATGTTTGTTAGTAAACTAATTAGTTTTTCTAACATTATTCAATCTTTTCAACTAAACACATCCTGTTGACGTGTAATGCAAACTTGGAAGTGGAGAATGGAAAGATCATCTGATGGGTGTTTGTTTTTGCATGAATAAATTTTGGTTGTGAAATTAGAGAAACAACTATGTTATTTATGACTGGTGGTGCGTTACTTTTTGGCTCTGTACCTCACTTCTTTTATACTACTGATTTAATATATGCTTGCTTGATCTCAAAGATCTTAATTTGACCAAGACTGTGAATTACATGCATTGTTTCTCTTTTGTCTATTCAACTTCCGTTGGCATTTGATAAGTTCAGTAGTAGTGTTCTCATGCACGATTCACAGTTGATTCAAGTTCTTGTTTCATTTCCACTATCAGGCTACACTACTAAGGCACCCTTCTGGTTGTGCCGAGATAGTATCTGTCCATGGGAAAGGACTGGGCTGGTTTGGCACCTTCATAACCATGTAAGGAATTTTCAATTTTAGCCTTGCACCCAGTTTGGTTCCATTTTCAGAATTTATTTTTCTGAAAAATGCTAAAAACTAATTTGGTTAAATATTTCAAAAATTATTTTTGCACCCAAAAAAGAAAAGAAAGAAAAAAAGAGAAGAAAATGAGAGTATTTTTGAATTTTTCATTATTTGTTCACCAAATTAGTTTTTAGCATTTTTCAAATAATAGATTCTAAAAACGAAACTAAACTGATATGTAATATGTATAAGATTTAATTGCCTTAATCTCTGGTTTTCCAAGGACTCGATATTCACTAATTGCTTTGATTTTTCAGAATCTTATGCCTCTTTGGAGGGTATCTGCTGGCCGGTATTGTTTATCGTTTTTTCTACCTTGGCATTCGTGGCATAGATGTATGTTTTCTCTCTCAACTTTAATTTTCATCTTTATGTGTTCCCATATAGAGTGCTGTCTACCCATGATTTTGGGGATTAAAATGTTCTGCTTTATGATATATATTTTTTATTGTATTGTTTTACATTGTGGACTCCGCACAAACAAGGGGGCATCGTTTTGGCCATTAGTGGGTATTATAAAATAAAGGGAGATTGACCAATAAGTCTCATATTTTGAACTTGTGACCTATATAGTCTCATATTTTTTTTTTCTTGTAATCCATTTAGTCATTTTGGATGTGTAATAACTCATTTGCCACCATATTAGAGTGTTAGATTTGGGGAGTTACGTTGGAGTGTTACATTTGAGAAAAGCACACTAAGGTATATTTTAGTGTGTTATGTTTTTGGAGTGTTACGTTATTAAAGTGTTACATTTGGGAAAAAGTACATTAAGGAGTATTTTAGTGTTGGAGTATTATGTCTGGAAAAAGTATACTAAAAGTTTTTTTAGTGTTTTACGTTGGAGTGTTATCTTGGAGTATTACGTTGGAGTGTTATGTCATGGGAAAGTACACTAAAGAGTTTTTTAGTGTTGGAGTGTTATATTTGGGAAAAATAAACTAAGAAGTTTTTTAATGTGTTATGTTGGAGTATTTTTTTTTTGGAGTGTTTACCTTGGAGTGTTTCATTAGAGTGTTACGTTATGGAAGTACACTAAGGAGTTTTTTAGTGTTGGAATGTTATATTTGGGAAAAGTACGTTAAGTGGTTTTTTAGTGTTGGAGTGTTACGTTTGGGAAAAGTACACTGAAGAATTTTTTTGGAGTGTTGAAGTCCTATATTTGAGTGTTGCGTTGGAATGACGGCAACGTGATCCAAAAATTGGATCCAACTTCCTTAAGATGGTGTCCTCCAATAAGGAAGGGTAGAAACATCCACCAAATCATACCAAAATTTAAAATAGGATCTCACGGTAAGATTGTCAAAACAAATAGGACCAATCAGTGTATTAGAAAATCCAACTGATTGGAGTAACTGATTCCCATATGGAACTTTCTGATAATTTTTTCTAAAATAAAATTACCCTAAGGCTTTTAGCGTGGGTTTAGAATATATTGCTTGTTCTTGGAGGGCATTGTCAATTCAGTTATTTGTACGTTCAAACTTGATAATAGATTTCATCATTGGAGCTTGATTTGGACTTGATGGTTTATATACATTGTTAGATATATGAAGGTCTATTTTAATCAGTTAGAAATTAATTAACTATTCATGACATGTATTTGAAAACATGGTGGTTAGAATCTTATGATTCACAATTTGAATACGAGTTTTAACCAAAACTATTTAATTTGCATTGTTGAATGTTAAATTAAGTGAATCTTACGATTCAATTGAGATTCACTACAATTCATCGTGATTTACTACGATTTGTTTACTGTGATTCTATTTTGTTTACATAATGCATGAAATGGCATCATTTTTGCAAAATAAAAAAGAGATCAATTAACGGTAAAACCTTAACAAACCTTGGCCTAATAACCTTGAGGTTATGGATTCAAGTCTCGGGGCAACTACTTTGTGTACTATGCCAAAAGTTAGTTGTGCACCCAATCTTTCTTCTCCTAAACACATATTAATGTGTACTAATTGGGCGTTGTTTTTAAAAAAGAGATCAATTAATTATATTGGTATACATATATATACAGTTATAGATAATGCTTTACAAAGTGAATCTTACAATTCACAATTAACTATTTTAGCAAAATGAATCATGGTTTGATTCGCGATTTGACAACAATGTGTAAAACTATGCAAAAATAACATATACCATGTTCAATCAAGCTAGCTTTTATCTGGGTTTCCTTAGTGTTTAACTCGTGTGTAACATATGTTTTCTTTTTTTTCAGGTTATTCCTAATTTGGAATTTTGGGCCAGTTTACCCCATAGAGCTCAGGTATTCCTTCAATGTTTAAATCTTTGCTGCCCATATTTCTCCTAATGTATTATGGCTCAAAATATACTGCCAGATGTTTTTTGGGGGGTGAATTGTTTCAGTTTTAGTAATTCTTTAGCTTCATTTTTTTAGTATAAGAAATAGGATCTTGTTTGGCTAGAAAAAAATCAAAAAAGGAAACAGGAATTCTTGGGAAGTTCAAAACTATGTGATGCTGACAAAAAGAAATGCCACACAAGAAAATAGAAGAAACTCTAATTCTCTGAACTCAATATTATAAAACCATTACATCCAAGAAAACCTTACTTAAAAGTTTCCAAAAAGAAAACTACCAGAGTTAAAGACTAATAAACCAATAAAACCTATTAAATTACAAATTAACATTAAAATTTTTGTCTCTCTCCTGCTGTTTGCAGAGTATGTTTATGTTGTTGGTCCGGAAATTTAAAGGACCTTCTGAAGGTTATCGAAGCTCCTATTCTCCCGTCAACTTTTGAGTGTCGTCTTCAGTTGACTTTTGTTAGTGAAGTAATCTTCAATTGTCTTGGCTTTACTGCTAGCATTCAGCAAACAAGTGCAATCAGATTCAGTTTGGACACCGGATTTTAGTCAATCAGGGCTGCTTGCTACATCACAGCAGATTTTTATTATCCCTTTTCTGGACACACGGCCGCTATACATTGGGCATCTTCTCTTCCTGCATCAATATTATTCATTTGATTGTTTGTAGTCACTGTTAAAATTTTGAATCTGAGCAACATAATCATTTTTGTTCGGTTTTGACAGTATTTTTTTTTAGTTTTTATTTTTGCTTGCACCCAAGTTCAGAGATCATGTAGTATGCTCAATGGCAAAGTGTGTACTAAAATGAATGAAATATGATCTAATCAAAGTTGGTTTGTTATTTTATTTATATTTTTTTTGGGCCTGGTCTTTGAATGAGAGTCTGAATTGAATTCTGACAAAATATGGGCTTGCTTTTACACTAGGTCCTATTATGGCCAACGGGTTCAGATTTGGGTTTGGCCTGATAATGAATTAGGCTTAGGCTGGGGCTGGGCTTGGGCCAACTTTGCCACTGGAATGGTGGATGTTTGCTATGGGCACCAGCTTGATGGCTGTTGAGCCCGGCCCGATATTTCTGTGGTTAAGGGGAACTGAGATGAATGGTGGGTTGTTTTCGACTGAGGTCTGTCTTGTAATGGATTGGGTTGGTGTTGCCCTGGATTTGGGCCGAGGGTATCTCATGTGGACCTGCTATCAAAAAAGAGAACCTTACAGGAGTACCGACCGTGCTTGAAAAAATTGGAAGAAAATGCAGTGTGCTCGGTTATATTTATTTGGGATCTGGTTCACATTGTATTAAATTTTTTTACATGCTTTATTTTTTAGAAATTTTTTTTTATTATGTTTTTGGTTCCATAGCCTTTTTTCAACCCTTACCCCTTGCTCTTCAACCAACAAAAAAACAAGAAGAAAAGATTGGAAAGCAAAAGGAGAGAGAAAAAAAAAAAAAAAAAAAAAAAAAAACCTTATAGAGAGTTATTGGCTCATTTTTCCTTTGGATATATGATATGGTTCCATTTTTGGTTGATGAATTTAGTGTGGGGCTGGTTTAAAAGTGCAAAGAAAATTAATGTTCCTTCTTTGTTAAAAGGGAAATTTTATGCCCTAGTTATGATTTTTAAGATTTTTGGTCATGATTTGTTAAGTGTTAGTTATGATTTGATTATAATTTAGTTATACATATTGTGATATTAGTTATGATTTATTGTGATGCTGGTTATAACATTATTTTGATTATGATCTAAAATTTCTTTGGTTATACCTTATTTAAAAAGGAAATGTGAATTCTCTCGCTCGATGAGTCATCTCGGAATGTGTACTATTCATCTTACAAGGATTATTGAGCAAAGAGCAATGCTATGTTTCAAGAAATTTTTTCAGGGAGCTTGTCATGAAGATTTTCTATTATTGGATTAGTTTGTAGTGTTTTATTATATGTTATGCAATATTATTTACAGAGTACTATAAGATAAAACAAAATTTATACAATTTCTAAATTAAGATTTTAAAATTAAAACATACTTATATTAAGACAAGCCTCTTTTGTCATTTTGTTACCTAACATATTAGATTACTTTTAAAAGTTTTATGAAGTTATCTGAATATTTTTATTTTTATAAACCCTAACTTTTTTAATCTTTTACAATTTTTTATTTTTTTTAAAAATTTTATTTTATGTTGATTGAATAACAGAAGAAATATGGTAGTGCGAGGGGTTGTAGTTTCGGCCAATCACATGGCTGTACATTTCTCCAATAACAAAAGAAATATGCTCCTCTTATCTTAAAAAATATAAGGGTATTTCTATGTACACACCATCAATTCTTTCAATACATACTATTATTTAGTGTATATATATATATAATAATAATAATTTTTAGATTATAAAAATATGTCAGTTTACACCATAATTTTTCTTTTTTAACCTAAGTTAATAAATTGGTGCACACCACAACCAAAATATTTAATTTTTTATGTATGAACATTTGATATTTGATCAACGCTAATAATTTGAACAAAATAATTTTGTTCAAATATAAATAATTGAACATTTTATAAATGTTTGACTTTGATTGTCCGAATACGTGAAAAATGAATAAACCATCTTCTATACGAACGAGATAAACAAAAAAGTAAACTAACCTTTTTATTGTTATATTATTTCAACTCAATAATCAGATTGTCATCCATGGTATGCAAATCTTCAAAATTAATTGATTTCAATATTCTTAAAACCCTAAATCTTCAAAGGTAATAATGTTTTGAGTTTGAAAAATAATGGTGAAAATTATAATAGCGAAGATGATGAGCGTAGTGTGTTAGATTATAATGATGAGTGTAGTGTGTTAGATTATAATAGTGAAGATAGACAATGTTGGAAGAGAGATTTGTTCTAAAAGATATAATGTATAGGTGATGGTGTGTAAAGAGAGATTTATGTTTTCATCTGTGAATTACTTGAATGAGTACATATATATCTATATTGTCTTTAATAATCATTTAATTTGAAGGTATTATTGTCATATAAATTTAATGATTAAATGGTGTGTACTGAGAGTAGGGGTGCTCGCAGTTTGGTTGCGGCTAGGAAACCTTCAGTCTGCATCCGTTCGCTGGATTGGCGGATGCAGATTAAGCGAATTGACGGATGAATGAGAATTGATTTGACGGTTTAAACTTTCACAAATTTTGAACATAATACAACAACTTGTCAAAAATTTTTTTTTTTTGGATAACAATCCAACTCAACATAACCAAAAGATCATCAAGTAAATTGTCAAATACCAATAATAAATACATATAAGAAATCATGCATTATCAAAATTATTTCATTATTTTTTTTAATTCAAAAATTATTTAATTTGATTTTTTTTTTTTTTAAATGACAAAATTAAGCCTTATATTTTTCACACAAAAATACCAAATATCAACACTTGAATTTGATAAAAGGATTTCCAAATTGAAAACATAATAGAATATCTAAAGTTTTTTTTAATTGAAAATACAAACAGAATATCTAAACAAATTGAAAATACAAAATCTTGTAAATTATTAGAGGTGCTCGCGGTTTAGCGTTCAATTGTGGCCAAAGGAACCTCAAATCCTTTATCCGTCCAAAACTAGATAGACTGAAAAAAATCAATCTGTAATCGTCTGCTCATGATCATGCATCCGTCCAAAATGCAGTGAATCGGTTCAGTTCAGTTGGTTTAGGCCGATAGGAATATCCGCTGAGCACTCCTAACTGTGAGGATTAATGACGTGTAAATAGAATCTCCCAAAATATAAACATAATCCCAATAAATAAAATATAATTATATCGCATTCATATTTTTTATTTTTAAAATTTCACACCACATATAAGAATTGGACTAACTATTTGAGATAGGATTGAGCTTCTTTTCTCTATAGGAGTGATGTGGATTTTATTTTTCCGAAGTGGAAGCTTAAAATGCAAGAAATGGATTGCTGTGGAGCGACTCATCATTAAAATTCACAATCAAACAGAAATTTTGCTAGCAAAAATTATCTAGTGGATATATATTGACATTAGTGGTGAAGAGGACGTCCCAAATCATGAAAGGAAATAGTCGGAGAGGGAAGAGCTTTCAACACTATACATAGCAAGTCAAATTTTGACACTAACAAAGTTGTTGGAATTGAGATATTTTCTGAAGTGACAGAGAAAAGAACTACCACATGGCTTTGTTGTTGTACAAGCCAATCATTTTTTCCAAATGCCAACTTATTCATTAATTTACACAATAATAACAAAACAAGAGATCACAACATTCATTTTACGGTATTTTTTATAACATTAAAAAAAATTAATTTATTTGGATCACATTATTATTATTATTTTTTTAATATCTTTTCATAATAAAAAAATCAATTTATAAGTCATATTCAAAATAACCTTAAATATATATTTTAAACATATTTATACTCTTCATCATCTGCGATATATATTGTAAACATATTTAAAATTGTTTTAGGAAGTATTAAAAAAGTTAATTTTTTTATTTATTATGAAAAAATATATAAAAAAATAAAAATATAATATGATCTAAATAAATTAATAAATTAATAAAATGATTTTTTTTTAGCACTTTCTCAAAAGAGACCTTATTGTGCTCAATCCGCAACTGTTCTTACATTAATAATTTGCCACCCTACCCACTTACTTTTTTTATGCCTCATAAACCATAGGTTTATAAAAGAATATTTGTGCACGTTCTCTCTCTCTCTCTATGTATTAAATGTGTATATGATTATTTTATTCTAGAAGAATATGATAGTAAATTTTATGACTGAATTCAAAATTTAAAATTAAAAGTTGAGAAATTTTATTTTATTTTTTATTTATTTATTTTTTGTTGTAAATTTAGGGCACAATTATCCACCTAATTGCTATAGGGATATTTTGGGAAAACCAAAAAACTGATAAAGATGTTCTTGGGTTCCTTTTCTTTATAATAGTACTAATAGGGTGTACTGTTAAATTTGTAAAATAGAAATTTAATTTTGATTTAAAAGTTTATATGTTGTGTGTTGTTCAAATGATAAAGATGTTCTTGGATCCCCACATTCTCTCTATATATTTTGTATTTTATATAAGCTAGAAGAGTATTTTTGAAAATCAAAAAGTCACATTGTGTCAACACTATGGAAGCCTTCACTTTATATATGTTTTTGTTTTTATTTTTGGAAAACTAATTAAAAAAAATTTAAATACAACTCATTTTTATTTTTGTACATGTGAAAATAATTATAAAAAAAAAAAAAACAAAATCAAATAGATCCAAGTCAGCTGATGATGGGTCTTTTGTTTTAAAGTAATAAGATGAGGGCTTGCGACATCATTTTGTATTGATATATATATTTTTTATTTGTATTGTATTACTCTCTCTCTCTCTATATATATATATATACATATATTATGGGCAAATTACACTTGTGGTTTTTGTAATTTGTCTATTGTGTCAATTTAGAGAATATTTCGCCTATTGATTTTAGTCTAAATTTGCACTGTGTACCCAGCAAAGCAGGCACTGCTGTGCCATCTTATGGGCTTATTTCGAGATTCGTTTTGATAATTCAAAAAATTCGCATTTTAGAGTACATCGAGTATAATATACTTGTAAAAAATTAAGTTAATCGAATATCGTTAATCCTTTCATCTACACACATTTGTATTCATTTTAATACTTTAAATCACAATGTCATTTATTTTTGAAGGTACAAATGTGAGTAGATGAAAGGGTTAACGATATCCGATTAACTTAATTTTTTACAAGTATGTTCTACTCAATGTACTTTAAATTGTGAACGGTTTAAATTATCAAAACAGACCTTGAAATAAGCCCATAAGGCGGCACAGCAGTGCTTGCTGTGCTGGGTGCACAGCCGGCACCCCAACTCCGTGAAAAAATGGTGCTGGCTTCCCTTTAGTCCTAGATCGAATTGGAGGGTATTATTGGGTCCATGGAGGCCCACCACGGGTCCCGTTTCGATAATCCGAACCGTTCAATGTGTAGAACTCGTCGAGGACTATACATTTGAAAAATCATGTTGATTGAATATCAATAGCTATGTGATCAAATCAGTTTTATATAAAAACAATGGACGGTGAAAAAGTAAACGGTTGATAGAAAACTAATCCGATGAGATAGCTATCGATATTTGATCAATGTGATTTTTTACAAGCATATAGTATTCGGCGAGTTCTACACATTGAACGATTCAGATTATCAAAATGAGACCCATGGTAGGCCCCCACGAGCCCAACAGCACCCTTCAATTTGATCTGGGACTGGAGGGAAGGTAGGTCCTGAAAAAATTGATTACAAAATTGATACAATCAAAACAAGAAGTACCAAATTATAAGAGATAAATTATAGAAATTATGCCTATAAATTATGCAGGGAAAATTAGCGAAACATTGATTTCCAACTTTGTGTAGTAGGAGAGGTCTAAAATATATTTTTTTTATTAGCTAAGATTGCTCGATGAAATTTTCTCTGTGAAAATTGAAATTTCTCGGTGTTGGAGACAATTTTTTTGAGTTGGATGAAATTTCTCTAATTCGAATTTTCTCAGTGAAAATGTTGAAAGACTGTAACTATTATGAAAATTTTGTATGTCCTTTATCTTATAAAATCTTAATATCAGAGGTTTTAAAAAAAAATTCTCCAATTATGTAAGTATATAATCACTGGTACAGTCTCTGTCCTGCAAATAAACTAAAAGATAATGACTGTTTGTCAAAGAAAGGAAAAAAAAAAAATTAAATATTTTTTTTTATATCATCTTAGATGATCAATCAATTAAAAATTTGGTTGGTCAGCTGATTCTGAGCTGCTCCATTCTTCTACTGATGAATAGAGTAGAAGAAGGCATATGATACCAACCAAATGAAGTTGAAATTTCACCAAAAAAATCACACACAAATCTACCTAAACCCCTTTTATTTAATTTATATATTACTCCTTCACTTTTTTGAATGCATACGCAATTATGCTATAAAAAGTGGTGAAAATGATTTGCCATCTTTTATTTATTTATTTATTGCAAACCTTAACTTAGAAGCCAAGCGACATAATAGCTTCCCTCACAATCATCATGCATTATGGATACCTACTACACTTCATCATTAATGAGCTCTTGGCTCTATTGGCTTGGTCATGAGTATTTTGAGTTTTTGCATAAAATAAAAATTATGTGTAATCTAAATTTATTGAGTGTGGTGGCAGGGGCTAAGGGAGGTGGATAAGGGTTTTGGTCCTTGCAAAATTTTGAGGAAGCACACTTTTATATGGGTAATTCTCTTTTTTTTTTTTTAGCCCAATATAATGCCCTCAAATTCAATCTAACATTCTAAATTTTTTGAAAAACACAATATACAAAGGATTCTTTCAAAATTTAACGTGGCATATCATTACTCAAAAAAATTTAATACGATTAATTGTTAAAAATTTATTAGTAACCACATATTAGAAAAACCTTGCAATAAAAAATCATTAGACCATAACGTAGGCAATATTAGACTGTGCTCTGGGAATATTTAATAATTACCCTCTAATGAGATTACAATTGGCATAGATCACAACTAAAATGAATTTGGACTACACATTAATTTTTATATATACTTACTTTTCTTTGCACTTCCCATTTCTATGCAAATAGTAACTAATGTGTAATTTAAACTCATTTTAGATGTGACCAAAAATAATATCTGGTCACACCTAAAATAAATTTGAATTACATATTAATTTTTATGTATACTTTTATATGAGCATAACTTTAAGATTGGCTTCTTTTTTCTTTTTTTTTCTTTTTTTCCACTTGACTTTGTAAATAAAAAAAAATAATAAAAAAAACTTACAATTGTATCACATTCCTGTATCGTGCTCCCAATATCAATTTGAATCCCTAAAGATCATTTGTAAAATAGTTTATTAGACCAAAAAAAAAAAGAGAGGAAAATTACACTTCAGTAGATTTGAAAAAATATTTTCAACTTAGTAATAAACATCACAAATATTGAAAAGTAAAATTAAAATTTTTTTCATGATTTTATAATTAATTTTGAAAATCTCACTGACATGAAATTCTTCCAAAAAAAAAAAAAAAAAAAAAAAAAATTGAAAAATTATTCAATTTACCGTATGACAGAGGAAAAATTATGGGAAAATTAGTGAAATATCTTATCCAACTTTGTGTAATAGGAGAGGTCCAAGATGTTTTTTTTATTAACTAAGGTCCCTCAATAAAATTCTCTGTGATCACAGAGAAATTTTGAAATTTCTCTAAGTGAAAATTGAAATTTCTTTGAGTTAGGCGAAATTTTTCTGTGAAATCAGAGAAATTTCTTTATGAAAATTGAAATTTCTCTGTGTCAGGGCCGAAATTTCTCTGAGTCGAATTTTCTTTATGAAAATATTGAGGACCTTAACTACTATGAAAATATTGTATGTCATTTATCTTATAAAATCTTAATATCAGGAACCTTAAAAAAAATTCTCCAAAAAGTATTGATTGATCCTGAAGCCAAATGACCATACCTCATACCAATCATAATTTACCATGCCCCTCACATTTCTCAATCACTAAATACAAATTTGTGAATCCATCATTTCCTCTAATCACAACATCGTTGGGACACCACGTAACGGTGTCCCAAGACTAGTCAATAAATTCTCACGACAGAGAGAGGCTGTGATCAGGTGTTATGATGAAAATACACTGTTCACATTAACTATCATCAAATTGGACTTTGATATGTCATCAAATCAGAGGGTCACAATCAGTCCGGCAAGGCAGGATTGGGAAGAAGATCGGCTGTCATGCACATATATATGGTGTTATTTCTATTCTCTTTTTCCTTTTAGGTATAGAATTCTGCATTATGCACCTAAATCAGGTGGAAAAAACAACTCTTCAATTCAATTCAAATCAACAAATCTTCCTACAGTAACAGGGAGGGGATAAAAATATGTAATTATTTTTAGATTATAAATTTAAATAGAAAATAAATAATATATAGAATTTTTTTTTTCTTTTCATTTCCGCATCTTTGATTTTAAAAATAACTATTGAAGGTGTTACAATGAAAAAAGTTTAAATTTGGCATTGGAGCACAAAAGAGACGCATGAATGGTGTGTCAAATTTCGGACAATTAAAATTTGGCATTTTCAAAATATATAATTTGGCACACATAATTACATTATATAGCGAAAATTGAATCATATAATGGGTGTATCAAAAAATAACATTTGAACTATTATTGTATGGTTATAAAAAATTTAACATTTTAAGATTATAACATGCCAGAATCCCTACACTTCACTTAAATGTTAGTAGTTAGAATTTCACCACTTCTGTGTAGATTTTATTCCTTATGTATTAATTACAATTTGGAGAAGGATCTCTTCTAATCCAAAATTTGTAAAAACATAATTGTTGTCCATTTGTTTTTGGTAAAAAGTGATAAATGGATTATGTTTTGATTATCAAATTGATATAATTTTTTGTGTGAATGAAATACACATGAAGTGTTCAATAAAATGAACTATTTGAATCATCGAAACGGAATTCGTAATGGACCTCACGAGTTCAAATAACGCCATCTAGTTCAAATTTTAGATTAGAAGGGATTTACCTCCTTAGAATTTCTCCCTCCTACTTTGAAAGTTTCTTTACATCAATTATGTGTTGTATTTTGTCTTCATTTGTAAAATCATCTATGAAAAAAATAAATAAATAAACCTATTGGAGATTTTAAAAACAACTAATTCAACTCTAAATCAACAAATCTTCATACATTAACATGGAGGACGGCCAGATAAATTCATTTTATTTCTTCAATTAATCTCAAAAGGCAATTAAAATCACACGGTTAAAAGGTAATCAAAATGTATTCTGTTTTTTAAAAAATAATGACATTTCATTTACTTGTCCGACCAATATTATTATTAGTGGAGCTGTATTTATTCTACCACACAACTTCACATGTTTAAAACACCTCTCATAAGCTTTGTGTGTTTCATTCCATGACAAACCTTAATTCGATCTAACAACAGATGAAGACACCTCTCTCCTCCTCTTCATCTCCGTCCTCGTCCCTCCTTCGAAAAGCCCGTCTCTCTCCTTACTACCTCTTCACTTTATTCGCCTTCATCGTCTTCGTCACCATCCTCTACAGCGAAGACTTCTCCTGCCTCTTCTCCCAACTCAATTACACCTCTAACCTACCCATCACAAAAACTAGTCGCGGCGCTGGTGAGTGAACCCGCCTTTTCATTTTAATTTTCCATTTTCAAATAACACAGAAACCGATCACACAACTGTTGTTTTTGGGTTTTGTTAGGGAAGAAGAAGGTGAAGTTGCCGTTTTCCGTGGGACGGGGAAACGAAAGGTGTGACGTGTCCAGTGGCAAGTGGGTTTGGGATGAGGAGAATCGGCCGCTTTACGAGGAATCGGAGTGTCCTTATATACAGCCGCAGCTGACATGTCAGGAACACGGTCGGCCTGACAAGGACTACCGGTTGTGGAGATGGCAGCCTCACGGATGTTCTCTTCCGAGGTATGCATGATTTTTTTATTTCTACTCGGAAATTTGAATCATACAACAATTAATCCATATGTTTAGATTAAGGAAAATAATATGGTGCCCATTTTTAACATATGTAGAGATTGTGTCTCTTTTCCATTTCTTTCTATTAGATAAATGATCGGCACACTGATAACTGCCAATTGCAATACACAGCTTATTTCTTCAAAATAATTACTTATTCATGAAAAGATTTATGATTCTAGTCATTAAAATTTATAACTAATCTGATTTATTTCCTTATTTTTAAAAAATATAAACTTAACTAATCACGTTAGTTCAACTGCTACACTTGAATGTCGTGCATGCATGATTTTTTTTTTTTAATTTTATATATATTAGCAAATTATTATTATTTTTTTAAACAGGAATAGTTGGACAAAATTCCCAAACATAGAGTTGAACCTGCGGTTTTTTTTTTTCAAGGGATGGTTCTTTCTACTCAGGAAAAATATATAATTAAATGTTTAGAATTTAGGTGTAGATTGAAATTTGGTGAAGTATGATTTATAATTAAGATGAATCTGATTTATATATTTAAAATTTTAATAAATTTTGAATTTTTTTGATTTTTTATTTTTTTAGAGAAGAAATGGATTTTCTCCAATTAAACATTTATCTGGAGTGGTATTCGTTCATCTTATAAGATTGGTTGAGAAGATCATCAATGTAAAAATTCATTTGATTGAACATCAATAATTATATGTTACATTTGTCTTAAAAAAATGAAATGTTTGGATCAATTTTCTTTTCTTTTTTTAAAACAAATGAAATATAATTTGATTTTTTTCAACAAATATTCTACTAAGTGAATTATATAAAATTAATAATTTAGATTATTGATATAACCTTCTCAATGGACCTACCAAGACCTAACAATACCTCTCCAATTGTGCATCCAATTGGAAATCTATTCCTTTTTTTTTTAATTTTTTAGTATGTTTCGATTAGGTGCTAGAATGTTTGGGATAAACTGAAAATAATTGGAACATTCAGCCTCTAGAAAAATGAATTCGACCGTTATATTGGTGCTTTTGTATGACTTAAACAAATCTTAATTAGCCTCCATTGTTGGGACACACCATTCAATCATGGTACTCAATATTGATGGAAGGTTGTGAACTTCCAGCTACTTGAAGTAATGGGTTAGGTTCAGAATTGTGCATTTTGCTGACTTTATGTTCACTCAAATCTCAAATTTCTTGATTTCAGCTATTCTTAACCTAACGGATGGGTTAGTTCTACTAACCTCAATCTTTTAATATAACTTTTTAAAAATAAAATAGGGAAAGCGTGCGATGTGCATCCCTTGGGGGTGCATACCATAGGCACCCTATTATAAATTGGTGTAATAATTTTATTACAAGATTTTATAATATTAATAACAAAATGTGTAATTTCGTCACAAATTAGCATATCAAAATGTCAAAAATTTGGTAGTTGATATTACAAAAAATTTTAACTTGGTTATGACATTTTTTTATTACACCAATTTATGATGAGATTATACATTTTATAATTAATATTATAAAATTTTATAATAAAATCATTTCAATTTATAATAAGGTGTGTATGATATGTGCGGATTTTCCAATAATATAGTAGTCAAACATTGTTTGGTGCTATGAAACTAGTTTTCTATTATTGTTTCAAAACCAACCCTGAAACAATAATGGATGAGATGTACAGCTAGAAATCAATAAACTTACTCAAAAAATAGTCATAAAAAAGTCCACAAAATAAGATTTATGATGTAGATTTAAACGTGATGTGATTTATATGGATCATATCATATTCAGATTAATTTAGTTAATATATTTTAACACCATTCTTAATATTTTTTTTAAGTGTGTAGCATTATTAGTTAAAAATCAATGCATGCTATGCAATATTGTTAGCAGATTCTATGGCATTTTCTCCCCCTTTTTAATATAAAAACCAATATGCATCATCCAGCAATCAATAGCCACCAATTTTTGACCCTGACGCCATCTTATTAGCATGCAATTCATAAAATATTAGAATAATGTTATATATAAATGAATTTTTTATTACATACGTAGGGTAATGGAAGCCACATTAATAATTATGCGTGAGACTTAGTGCATTTGAATTTAATAGTAAAATAATGGTGATAAATCTATTTATGTATAACATATTTTAAATTCTAACTCATAAAATAATGTGATAGGTCCTATATTTTCTCTTGATTTTTATTTTGATTTTTTATTGAAAGGAAATTACCGTATGATTCATCATCATATCTATGACTCTGCAATGATTTGATGATTAGAACATACAAAATCTTCATGTTAATGTTAATGTGACAAATGAAATGATATGTACAGTTTCAATGCGACATTAATGTTGGAGACACTTCGAGGGAAGAGGATGATGTTTGTAGGAGATTCTCTAAACAGAGGTCAATATGTTTCCATGGTCTGTCTTCTACACAGACTCATCCCTGAAGGATCCAAATCCATGAAAACCAATGGTTCCCTCACCATTTTCACAGCCAAGGTTAGTAACATTATGTTACAACTCTCTCTCTCTCTCTCTATTCACTTTTGGCTGTAAAATACATTATATATGAGACCGAGCACGGATCATCTATTCTATTTTCTATCCCACACTATTTACATATTATCACATCATCAAAATCAATCATAAAAAATATACGATACAGAGAGTGAGACAGATGATCCTATACTTATAAGACCTAATTAAAGAGTAAATTTTGCTAAATTAGCCATAATTTTTGTTCCTTAAAAAAAAAAAAAAAAAAAACTAACACCATTTCCTTTACCAACGCAGATTTATGAGGTTTTAATACTAGGAAAAAAGGTTTAGTGTCAATTTTATCAATATATGCT
This sequence comes from Camellia japonica, assembly GCA_030407325.1. Classification (NCBI taxonomy): domain Eukaryota; kingdom Viridiplantae; phylum Streptophyta; class Magnoliopsida; order Ericales; family Theaceae; genus Camellia; species Camellia japonica. The sequence goes on along the minus strand of JAPPVO010000002.1, from coordinate 174,446,950 downwards.
TTAATTTGGACATATATGATATATAATTAATTGTCAAAAGGCTAACTTGAACCAATTTGGGAAGTTCAAAACTTTTGAATGCAAATTTAGTTTAGAGGCTTAATCGGAAAAAAAGTGCACAGTTTAGGGGCTTCAAGTACAATGTCTTGATATGTGGAAGTCTTCTTCTTCTTCTTCTTCTTCTTCTTCTTCCTTTACTTATCTAGTGTGTGTGTGTGGGTGTAAAATTAGGAATACAATGCAACAATTGAATTCTACTGGGCACCATTCCTTCTGGAATCAAACTCAGATGATGCAGTGGTACATAGGATATCTGATAGAGTAGTGAGAAGAGGTTCCATTAATAAGCATGGAAGACACTGGAAAGGAGCTGACATAATTGTCTTCAACACCTATCTCTGGTGGATGACTGGCGTCAAGTTCAAGATCTTGTATGTAATTAATTCTTCATTAATCTTTTTTCTCAATCCACTTAATTTTTTTAAACAGTCCTCATTATGGGTTAATTATATGTATCTTGCAAATACAGACAAGGCTCTTTTGATGATGAAGATAAGGATATAGTGGAGCTATCAACAGAGGATGCATATAGAATGGGAATGAAGAGTATGTTGAGATGGGTTAAGAAGAACATGGATCCTAAGAAGACTAGAGTCTTCTTCACCAGCATGTCTCCTTCTCATCAAAAGTAAGTAATTAGCCTATTAGAATTAGCGACCCAAACCTAATTTAAGGCTTGTCACATGCAAGACTCATTCTTCTCATCTTATTATTTCAAAAAGAAAAAAAATTTAATTACACATAATTTCATTATAAAATCATATACAACTCTCTCATATAGAGTGAAATTTACAAAATGTGTCACGGGCCGGGTTTTGGGACGAATTTATAGTAATTTGACTTCACCTTGTATCGGGGGCGGGGCAAATCGGGAGGTGGCGGGAGCGGAGTTGCTGCGAGGTGAGAAATGGGGTTAATTTTGTAAGTTAAAAAATAAGAATGTTAAAATTAGGAAGCCGCTATTCTCACTCTATTTTGTTCCAAATACACACTTTTTTTTTTCCCCCTTATTATGCATAGTTATATTAATATTCTTGGAATTTTGATTTTTTGAGGGAGTGTATTTTGTGTGAAAGTGTATTAATATAACTACGCATAATAAGGACAAAGAATGGAGTGTATTTAGAGCAAAGTAGGGTGAGAATAGCGGCTTAAGGATAATAATTTATATTTAATGAGAATTATAAGATTTTAGTGTTTTAACTTTAGAGAGTCGTTATTCTCACTCTATTTTGCTTTAAATACATTTCTTTCTTTGTCTTTATTATACATAGTTACATTAATACCTTTGAAGTTTTGATTTTTTCAAGAAGTGTATTTGTGTGAAAGGATATTAATATAACTATGTATAATAAGGATAAAATAGTATATTTAGAGTAAAATAAAGTGAGAATAACGACTCCTTAATTTTATTATAGTATACTATTTTAGTGTTTTATTATAAGTATAATATAATAAAATTAATATTAAGTATAATATTTTAGTGTTTTAATTTTATTATAATGAAAAAAATATATTAAATTATATACATATAAATATATTAAATAACTATAATAGGGGCGGTGTTCAGGTAGAACGCGGTAAGGGAAGTAAAAACAGTCTTTGTCCCACTTCTTAATTGGGGATGCAGATGTGGAGGGAGGGAAAATAACCTTCCGTATGTGATCACCTTTATTACATTAGGACACATAGAATAGTTGATCACATTTAATGTATTACAAAAAAGGGTATTAGGCCATAGGTCTATTCTTGAATTTTTTGGGCCACTAGGCCTAAGCTCTAATTTCTTTAGGTCAAAAAACATAGTTTGTCTAAAAAAATACTATCCATTGAAAATTCACCAAGCCTATTTTCTTATCTGTTGAAATTCACCAAACTTTTTTTCTATCTGTTGAAATTCATGTGATACATACCACTTATTCAACACCTATCTATTGAATATCACACATTTCTCTATCTCACCACCACCACCTATTGTCGTTGGTTGCCGGTCACCGCTGTAGGTGACTTTTTTGGCGCTAGTGACTTTTTTGGCACCAGTGATTTTTTTTGACAACTTTTTCAGTGTGTTCTTATCACCAAATAATATTTTTCCTTAGATCTAATACCTTATACTCTTTAGGATGGATTTTTCACCAATTTTCTCTAAAAAGAACTAAGTAATTTGTGTTTTAAATTAAGAAATTGGGTTGTGTTCAGTAGTAGACTACACTGTTAGGACCCATAGGGTTTACCAGGAGTTTTTTTTCAAACATTTGAACCATTCATTGTTTTAGGTCACTTTATGTGGATGATTCTTACAAAAAACAAAGGGTTGATTTGATATACGTTGCTATATAATTTTATTATATTTATCTTTAAAAAAATAAATAACAAGAATAATTTCAAAAATAGACTTTACATTTTTTTTTTAAAGACAAATATAATAAAATTATACAACTACAAATATAAATTTTATTTTATTTTAAATACTCTACATAAAGTGTCCTAAAACATAAACAATTTAAATATTCAAAGCAGGACTTATAATGAGTCCCCAAAATACTATTCAAACTATTTAATGCACTGGAGACAATCTAACTTAGTAAATTATTTAGAGCCTGTTGAGTTGACAATAAACTTAAAAGGCAACTTAAAAGCTGATTCCTTAATGCTGTGTTTGGTTGAGGGATTTGGATAGAGATTTGGAAAGGGAAAGGGAAAAGGTGTGTGAAACTAGGTGAAATGTAGGTATATTTTATTCACATTTCACCTAACTTTTTCCTTTCCCTTTTCAAATCCCTCCTCAAATCCTCCAACCAAACACAGCGTAAAAGTCAAAGTTTAAATTTAACCACGTTCTTATGTTACAGTCTCCAATGTAGCAGAAAAATAAAATAAATCCTCTGTAGGTCCCCCATTACTCTCTCTTATATTAAAAATTATATTTATTCTCAACACACTTCTTCATATAAATTTATATTATATTTTAAACACGTCTCTTCGTATATAATTTGATTTAAGATTTATTTTTTAATTCAATATTATAATTATTGACCACTAACTCATTTAAAAGATTAAATTACTAAAAGAGAAAGAGAGAGATAATTTTATTATTTATATTATATTATCAAACCATAAAATAATCTTTAGAAAGTTTCACAAGATCACTATTTAAGGATAGATCTTTTTTATGTTTGGCATGTATGCAGGAGCATAGATTGGGGAGATGATTCAAATGGAAATTGCTACAACCAAACAACCATGATAGAAGACCCAACATACTGGGGATCAGACTCAAGAAAATCCATAATGCAAGTGATTGGAGAAGTGTTCAGCAAATCCAAAGTACCCATTACATTTCTCAACATCACACAGCTCTCAAGCTACAGAAAAGATGCCCACACTTCCATTTACAAGAAGCAATGGGGTCCTTTGACACCCGAACAGCTCGCCAACCCGGTTAGCTACGCTGACTGCGTGCATTGGTGCTTGCCTGGCGTCCAAGATACTTGGAATGAGCTTCTATTTGCAAAGCTTTTCTATCCATGAGTGTCATGAAAGATGTGACCTCTCTTTGTAATTAATCTACATTTTTTTTTTTTTTAATTTGAAAATTAGGGTTTGAAATCTGCACGGTATGGGAGGGAAGAGAGCAAAAGAAGAAGATGTGTCAAATAATATAGTGACTGCTGCAAAGAAATATGACAAGACGATTGCATTGATTTTTTGTTTTCTTTTTTTGAAAAGTCAAATGTGTAAAGTGAGAAATTTGTTTGTTTTCCTGTTTGGATCCTCAACAAATCAAAATCTAGTGACATCTCAAAATTGAAAAATTATTAGAGACTCAAAATTTGCTTAATGTATCACAATCTTCTCTTTTTCACATCAAGCAATAATTGGAGATTGGGTACACATATTGACACATCGCAAGCTAGATACTAAACTGTTGCCTATGCCTATAGGAGGTGTGTTCCCAGCAATACTATTTCAGACTAAAAATTAACTTGGTCATAAGATGCTTTTTTTCTAAGCCGGCTTAGTAAAGAAGCATTTAGGCACCTAACCGTAGTGGGTGTTTGGTGTAACTTAAAAGCTGCTTATTTTAACTTTTAACTTAATTTAAGTTAAAACATTGTGTTTGGTGCAGCTTAACTCATCAAATTATAGCTTAAATTAAGTAGAAAAATAGTTTTTCTTGAAGTGGTTGAGGGGGTGCTTTGGAGACTATAGCTGAAGCAGGAAGTTGGTTTGGAGGGGCAAAATTACTTAAATACCCCTTATCAAATTCCGGTATTACCAAATACCCCGTATATAAACCATACTCTCACACTCCACTCTACGAGAGAGAGAGAGAGAGAGAGAGAGAGAGAGAGAGTGGTGATTTCCGGCGAGGGTGGCGATTTTCGGTAAGGGTTATGGTTTCTGGCGATTTCTAGTATCCAAATACCACACCTCTTCTCTTTCTCTCTGTCTCACTCAATCGACCTTTTGCCGTCGCAATCACAATTGAGGGGCGAAACCCTAACCGTCACGATCAATCTTAAACCCTGCAGTCATCGGTGACGATCTGAAAACCTAGTGCGATCAATCTCAAACCCTAGCATGATCTGAAACCCTTGCGCGATCAATCTTAAACCCTAGATCCGCAGGTGACGATCTGAAACCCTAGCGCAACAAGTGATGATATCAAACCCTAGTGCAGTCGATCTCTTCTCTCTCTTCTGCGATTACTTTCTTTGTGATCTCTTTGCCGGTGGAGAAGAAAGAGGCAGCCTCCGGTGATAATTCAGTGTTGTTCTCTCAACGGCTCTCTCTCTGTTCTCTCTACGGCTCTCTCTCTCTCTCTCTCTCTCTCTGTGGATCAATCTTAAACCATAGTGCCGGTTCGTCATCGCTATGCCTGCCAGAGCTAGGGTTTTCAATTTTTTTTATTTTTTTATTTTTTTTATGTGGAGGTTTTCAGTGTTTTTTTAATAATAATAAATAATAATTAAGCCATTAATTGACACTAATTAATTTATAATGAAAAAATGAAAAAAAAAATTATACTAATTGATACTATTAATAATTTTAGTATTAATTGATGCTAATTAAGCCATTAATTGACACTAATTAGTTTATAATGAAAAAATGAAAAAAAATTATACTAATTGATACTATTAATAATTTTAGTATTAATTGATGCTTATTACGCCATTAATTGCCACTAATTAATTTATAATGAAAAAATGAAATAATTTTATACTAATTAATACTATTAATGAAATGATAATTTTTGTAATACTAATTATATTAACTTTTATTAATGAAATAATTTTTTTAAAATTAAAACTGAAAAAAATGACAAAATAATCATTTTTATATCATATAAGGACAAAAAGGACAATTATATAGTAAAAAGTTATTTTATAGCTTATTAACCAAATACTACTCTACTGCTTAAATCCATAATCTCACATCTGTATCAAACAAGTTAACAACTTATGTTCACACCTATAAGCCATAATCTGTTAAATTAATATATAATCACTTTTCCACAACTCTACTAAACGGGGCCATAGTGTCTTGGTTCATTTTTCTTTCATTTCTCTTCATTTTTTTCTATAGATTGTTAAAAATTAAACAAATAAATAAATTTATTTTAAAAAAAATCAAGTGCAAATTAATCAAATGGATTTTGTAATTTTAATTGCAATAATTTTACCCTTAAAATTTTCATCTCGTATCAATTTTTTCTTTTAATAGCCCCATGTGAACCTCTCTTTATTTTATTAATTAAAAGAGTATAATTTTTTTTTTCAATTGATAGGAGATTAATTATAAATATGAGAATAATAATTAGGGCAAATTACAATAACAGCCACTGTATTTTACCTATTGTGTCATTTTTGTCCCTATATTTTCAATTTACTCAATTTTAACCTTTCATTTTTAATTTCGTTTCATTTTGGTCCAATCAATAACTTCTGTTAAAAAATTTAACAGAAAATAATCATGTGCACAATATGTGATCAATTTTCAAGGACAAAATAGACATTTCAATCCTAACCCTTCCCCATTCCATCTCTACAAGACCCATCACTCATGCCCCTTCTTCTCCACCGTCTATCATCAACCCCACTCCACCACTACTACTGCTAAATACCACCACCACCACCACCATCACCACGATCTATCACCAAACAACACCACCAATCACACATCAAAATCAAAATGAAAATCAAGATAAAAAGAACAAAGATGAGGGTTTTGTAGTTCGACGTCATTGATTTCAATGTTTTTTCATTCGCTGTCTTTGGACGATTGCGATTGCGATTGCAATCTACAGAGTTCACACAGTATGGGTTTCTCTGTTGCTTGATCTGTACACCTTCTCCTTCCAATGGGGATAACATCGAGTCAACCATTTCCAATGGGGATAGCATTAGTCCAGTAGTGCTTGGCTGGCCCACCAAACCTAACTTCCAAAGGCCTCGAAGCCTCATCTTCAACCAAGCTCAGTTTCCACAAGTCTTTCATTCCCGGTCTCCTCACCATAACCCAATCACCATCTGACATTACTGGACCCAAATTGAAAAAAACCCAAAGACAGAAAAGATTAAAGAAAATAAGAAATAAGAAGTAGAAGAACGGAAGAGGGAAAGAGTAAGAAAGGTGGATGAGAGACGAAGAGATGACAGTAAAGAAGTAAGCACTGCCATCGATGGCTATAAATTCATGGAGAGGTGAGGGAGGCATGGGCATGGCACAACAGTAATCAGAAGAGGAGGACCCCATGCATTCAATCTGGCTCCGTTGCTCACACGATGTGGGTTTCTTCGTTGCTAGATCTGTGCACCTTCCTCAACCTCCAGTAAGCTCTTTACTTCCTTCCTCATAGTAGTAGCAGTGATGACAACCCTTATATGCCTCTTCCTTCTCTCTCTCTTCCTTTGGTCAAATGGGTGGATTGAGAAGATAGAGAAAAAAATTAGGAATTGAACGAGGACGATCTATTCAACAGATTGGTAGTCTGGTGGCGGACGGTACTAGGTTTGGTGTGGTGAAGGTAGATGGTGTTGATGTTGCGATTGGCTATGGATGATTCTGGTGGTGGAGGAAGGCAACGGTGGTAGGTAATTGTGTTGCAAAGAGTCTAAGAGAAAGAAGATGGTGAAACAAGGAAAGGGTAATGAAATGTCTATATTGCCCTTGAAAAAGGATCATGTGCATTTCACTTGTTTATTTTCCGTCAACAATTTTAACCAGTGTTAACAATTGGATTAAAATGATACAAAATTAAAAATTAAGAGTCAAAATAAAGCAAATTGAAAATACAGAGACCAAAATAACACAAACAATAAAATACACTATTAGTAAAATTTGCCCTAATAATTGTATCAAACTCATCTCTATAAAATTTGAACTTATAATTTGCCTAATAATTATATCAAACTCATCTCCATAAGATTTGAACTTTTAACCTCTACGTAACCACTAAAGTCAAAGACCATAATTTGTTAATTAAAAAAAGTATGATTATTCATTTTAATTAAGAGTCTATTACATTTTAAATGAGATGCATCAGACATACACGCATAGAGATGTTCCTATGGACCTTGGGTACGCCACTAGTAGTTTGTATATTATAGCATGGGCCTGAGGCCTGCCCATTGGATTGCTAGAGTTGCTAAAGGGCCTTCCCACTAGGTTGCAAAGGGAACCAAAAATAAAACAGTAATGATGAAAAAAATTAATGATTCAAAAATATTTTAAATAAATTTACAAAAAAATGATTATTGAAAATTTGAAGGAGTGATGATTTTTATTCTTTATATTTTTATGTGATTTAAATTTGCATATAGTAAATTTCTCTTAAGTCACATTTGGTTAAAAGATATAATAAGAGAAGGATAAGACTATCATTGGAATAAGTGATAGGATAATGAACTTCACATAATAAAAAGAAATGTTATAAATGAAAGTGCATATTGCCCTATCCTATGTTTGAGAGTGACAAGGTTGAATGACATTATTACATGCATGTTTATTTTTTTCATAATTTTTTTATCCTATTATCTCCCTTCCTTTATTCCTTGGGTTTTAGGTTTTCCTATTCTTGGAATGAGATATAATGTCTTATTTGATACACTATCCTATGGTCAAATTAATGGTCAAATTCTACAATCAAATGAGGGCTAAATGGATGCCACCAATAAATAATTCAATTCCTCTCTTTTATCTGGCAAACAATTGTGCCACAATCAAATGTGGGTTAAATGGATCTCACTGATAGCTAATTCAATCCTTCTCTTTTATCCGGCAAGCAATTGTGCCATAATCAAATGTGGGTTTAATGGATCCCACCGATAGCTAATTCAATCCTTCTCTTTTATCCGGCAGGCAATTGAGCCATAGTCTACAATTCAAACCCTCTCACTGGCGAAACCTTGTCTACTTTTTAAAAATATCATATTCATTACAAAATCAAATTAGAGACAATGAAAACCTTGTCTCCAATATTGTCACCAACATCTCATTTTGTTTGGTTTTAAAGAATTAAGCCAATGTTTCAGAAAATTGAATTTTTTTATTTTTCTTATTTTTTTTTAGTCAAAAGTTTTAAAGTTTTAAGAATTTTTATTTTTATTTTTTAGTTACACCTAATCTAGATACATTTAAAAAATATAATATTTATGAAAAAAAATCTTTAAAATATTCATCAAATATAAAAAAAAATTAAAAATTTAGTACATTTTCGTGTACTTGTGTATTTATTAAAAATTTTAATTTTTTTTGACAAATATTTAATTTTATAAGTGCATCTAAGTTATGTGCATCTAGAAAGTAAAAAAGTTTACTTAAAACATTAAAAATAAATAAATAGAAAATTTACATATAAATTCCATATTAAGGAATATTCGATTTAGAAAATTTACCTATAAATTCCATATTAAGGAATATTCCATTTACCTATAAAATTTACCATTAATGGTGATCTATTTAGTCCTAAGAATTTTTTTATAGACCAATTGGTCTCATTGATTTTGAAAATGTAGATTTAATATATTATTTGAAGTTAGATTTACGATTATATCCTTATTTTTGTTATGTTTCCTTCTCTTTTTTTCTTTTGTACTAGAAAGGTAAAATACACAATATATGAAAATCAAATTTGGGATGAATTTTTATATGAAAATCTTTTTTATTTAGAAAACATTTCAAAAGGAATACAAAAATGACTTAAAATATGAGATTTTTAAAAAATTTTAAAAGGACGTGGGATTCTTCAAACATTTCAAAAAGAGTATAAAAACTCCTTAGTAAGTTTCGGGCAATTGTATAATTTTAAACTGTAACACTCAAATGTAACACTTTAAAAAAAAGTCTTTAGTGTAATACTCAAATGTAACACACACAAAAATCATTGGTGTATTTTTTTCAAACGTAACAATCTAAAAAAATAAAATAAAATATGTATTCTTCAAATCATTCCAAAAGAATGTTGGATTCTTCAAACCATTCCAAAAAGGGTACAAAAATTTTTCAATAACTTTTGGGCAAATGTATAATTTCAAACTATGAGTATTACGTTTGTAAAAAATACACTAAGAGTTTTTTGGTGTCTTACATTGAAGTATGCTACTTTGGAGTATTACGTTTGGGATTATATTGATTGGAGTGTTTACGTTTGGAAAAAATACACTAAGGAAGTTTTTTGTGTGTTACATTAGAGTGTTACGTTTTGAAAAAGTACACTAGGGAGTTTTTTTAGAGTGTTACGTTGCTAAGTTTGAGAAAAATGCGGTAGAAATTTTTTTAGTGTATGCTACATTAGAGTGTTACGTTATTGGAGTGTTACATTTTTGTTCGTAATATGGGATTTATTTTAGAAGGAGGAAAAATTCAAAACCTCTATAGTACGGATTGTCCAAATGTGTAATTTTACATTTGAAGAAACCCATTTTTATTCCTAAAAAATTAAATCCAAACATGTAAATGATTATCATTTTGTGTAAATTTCACTTTAATGAGATCTTTGGGTTCATAAGGAAAAAAAAAAAAAAGAGGATTAAACAATTTACAAGATCATATTTTAAGATTTATTGGTGCTTCACCTTAAAAAAATTTCGCTAAAAATAAAAAAACACACAAAAGATAAAAAAAAATTCAGAAAATCAATCAAAACGAAACTCAAATTTTATTATTATTATTTTTTTTTGAAGTGAGGTGGTCGCCACTCAACTTGTGTTTTGCTTACAATTTTCATTGTCCTATTTTTATAAGAGTTTGGTAGGGGTGCGTAACGGTTTATCCGATTTGCAAAACTCGCCTAACTCACATTTAAATTGACGGTTTTGCAGATATAATGTGGGCGAATGTGGTTTGAAATATGACATGTTTGCGGGTTTAACCCGCACCCGTAAAAACCCGCTTGCATTTTATTTATTTATTTATTATTAATCTTAACCGTTGATTTCATTCCTATATCCTACCTAGATATTTTTGCCAAAAACAAAATACCCTTTATTCTTTGAACTTACTCTAGCATTACATTTGCTAATAGTATTATATCAATTGAAATTGAATAAATATTGATCATATTATTATTGTTTCATAATTGAACTTGTCCCGAATGAAGTGTGATTTGGAATTTTAAATTCCATAATGAATATGGAGTTCTAGTTTAAGATTTTGAAATATGTACTTGTATTAGTTTATGATTTGATTTAGGATTTTGAATGATTTGTTTGTATTACGAATTGATTTTGTTGTATTTTTAATTTTATAAATCTTAATTCATTAATTATTAATATTTGAGCATTTTAGAAAATTGGGGGAAAATGGCCCAAAATAAATATTTGTAAAATGGGAAGAAAAAAAAAGGCTCAAAAATAAAATTTTGAAGAAAAAAATTTAATCTGCAAACCGCCCGCACATCCGTGAACCCTATCTGCACGAATCACAAACTGCACTACAGGTGGTTACGGTTTGACTTTTTCCCAAACCGTATAGATGCAGGCGGGTCCAAACCGATCCTGTCACGACCCAAACCCGCATCTATAGGTTTAACATCGTAACCGGCCAGTAATCCTTGGACTACCGAAGGCCTCTGAACAGATTAACAAAATTAAGGGGCTAACGGAAGCAAATACATAATTATAGTTATCCAATGAGCTGTGCTGACTTATATGAAACTGAATATTTAAAACTTTATATACATAATCGGTAGTCATACATTATACCCACACACATTACAGTATTTTAAGTACAGCCAATGACAGCACATCAAGTCTTAAATAAACAGAAACCACAGAACTTAAATACAGGACGCTTCGGGAACCTCCATGTGAGGCACAATGGTTGGCTGACAACAGAACACAGATCCAGACAAAAGTCTTCAGGCTCGGGCTCCAGAATGCTCACCTATACATATATATACACACAATGAGCTAAAACCCAATGAATAACATTAAGGTGAAGGGTTTAGTGAACGAAATCCGAATGTATCATAAGCAGAAAACAGAACATAGCATAATCATAATCGTTCTCATATCAGAACATAATAATGGTACATCCCATAGAACACATCACAGAACGTCTTTAGACTAGAGTAATCGGTTCCGGATACCGATTAAACACATATCACCACAATGAAGTGGCTAATGAGATCTCGTAAACTTGTATGTCATGGACCTGCATTTTCATGCCGTCCCCCATGACTTGGGACTATCTATGGATGCCATAATAGATTTCAAACTTGGAATATTCGTTCACGAAAACATATATCATTTCCGAAATCAGAACTCATCATATTTCGTTTGGAACATAATTCATATGAACAACGTTACTCACAGTGGTTCCAGTAAGTGGTCAATCAATCCTCGAGTCTTGACCTACAATCACAAAATACATAACACAAGCACGTCTTATCATTACACATTCATGTGGCCAACACGGCTTAGCTTTCATTACGTTGGTTCTTGTTCTTCCTTAACACATTGCTCAAAACACACTCTTAAATCTCATAACTTAGTACATTCATTCCTTAGTGTGTTTCTAATCCATAACCTCATTACCATGGCTTAATTAAGGCTTAGGAATGCCTAAGATGCAATGAGGGTGCCAAAACATGTCTTGGAACACTTAGGCAAAATTTCTGAAAATGAGGTCTACGCTCGAGCGTGGGTTTCCCCGCTCGAGCGGACATGCAGACAATGAAGCTCCACTCGAGCATGCCTTTTCCCGCTCGAGCGGACTGTAAACTCAAAAAGTACTGGATGCAAGATTTTCACACTCGACGGGCGCTCGACCTACGCTCGAGCGTGGTGCATGAATTCAGAGTTCACGCTCGAGCGTGGATCAAATTTCTGGAATTTCCAGATTTGATCACCAAGCTCAAAACTCGAATTCCAACCTTCAAAACACATCTCTTGGGCCCCAAAACTTGAGATAACATAGTAAACTTGTAAAACATGAAGAATTTAGGATTATTTCATAAAATCATGGCCCAAGGGTTTGTTAAAAACTCACAATTTTAACTTAAAACATGATGAATGTTCATGAACACAACATGCATGAATTTTTCTTGTATCAAACTTCTCAAAATATGATCAAACACCACAAAACAACTTGAAACTTGATGATTTCCCTAAATGAAGATGAATTTCAAACATGCAAGAGAGGTTTCATGGAAATCATGCTCAATTTGTAAGAAACTGTACATGCATGCATGAATTAACTCTAAATTCAACATCTTTGGTCCAATTCTTGCACATAATCACAAATTCTTCTTGAAATGATCTACTTGATGGTTAAAAGTCATAATTAAGTCTTAAATCCTTACCTAGAGTCTTCAATTAGCTAGGTACTTGCACAATCTTTGATCAATTCAAGCTATAGCCTTCAATTTCTCCTTAATCTCTTCTTATCTCTCTCTAGAATTGTGCTCCCTCTCTCTCTAAAATGTTTCACCAGATTTTTCCACTCAAGGGATAAAAGAAAATGAGCTCAAAATGAGCTTATGTGTTGGATATATAGTTATAATGATATAATGCACTAATTGGGACATTAGGCTAACCAAACACAACCTAATTAATCGTTCTGAATCAATTTTTAATAAAATTTGCCATATGGTTCTAAAAATTCCAAATAACACATTGACGTAATCAATTTCGGTTTCGGATGCCGATAAGGCTTTCAATTTTCATATCAAAGCGGAATTCTAAACAGATATTTTTACAAGTGACAGATAGAAAGCCAAACCTCATGCAATTTACATAATAATCCCGTAATTTATTTTATTCACTTAATTAACATCCTTAATTACTGATTAGTAGCTAATTACGGATCGGGGTTATTACAGATCCGCAAGCAGTCCAAGTCCGAACAGCAAGCACTCTTAGAGTTTGGTGTCTCTCAAATTGTCTATCTCAACTTGAGAGAGAATTTGGGTTTGATAGGCCCGTTTTTAGTTTAATTTCAGTGATTCGAACCGTTTACTTTTTAAAATTCGATGGGTAGAATATTCATACAAAAAATCAAGATGATGAGATATCGATAATTATATGTTTAAATTATATTTATATTACAAAAAAATGAATAATTATTTTTAAAATTATAACGCGTGAAAAAATTGTATTAATTAATTAATTTGTTTTAGGTTTTACCGTATGAAAAATGAATTTTTCATTCATGCACCTAGCAATAAAAATGCTCCAATATTATTCAAAGGCTTACAAGCATTAGCGAATGTTAATTAAAGTTGTTTTAATTTTTTTCAACACTGAAATGAAATATAAGTTACTACTAATAACCACTTAAATATATTGATAATATGAATGTAATTTCAACCAATCAACCCAACATTTTATACCGAAAATCCTAATTTTCACTCACAGAATGGTTGAGATTGAAAAGAAAAAAGTTATTAAAAAGTAATTACGTGGACTAGTTTACGGAATTTTGTTGTCACAAAGCCTTGTGAGTAACAAAAATAAAAATCAATTGTTTTAAAGAAACATCCTTGATAAATTTACATTCCCACCCATATAAGAGCAACTCTAACTATATTTTTTATTTTTTACCGTCTACAAATATAAAAAAGGTATACTCTTTGTTTTGTCTAATTCCATTTTAATGTTTGTACTCTAATACTACTTTTTATTTTACTTATTTATGCACAACGTAATATTTTATCATCGAGTATTCAGAGTGAACCGCTCAAGTCTTAAGGGCGGTCAAAATGGGGTATCTATACGCGCACCACTCCTCATACGCATCTCACCATCGATTCTCCTACTCGATTGCAGTCACCAAAGTCGTTTCTCCTCTGTCATCGTAGTCGCTTGCGTCGCTTCTTCGAGCAAGTATCAGCGATGCTTCGAGAAGTCGAACGGCCTCCATTGTTACGTATGTATTCTCTCTCTCTCTCTCTCTCTCTCTCTCTTGCGCGCGCGTGCGTGCGTTGTATTTGTTTTCCATTACTCCTCTTACTCTCATGGTTGCTCTCTATTTTCGCATCTAACAGCACCACCATCACCATTTTTCTGCTACCAGTTCACCTATCTTCGAATAGCCCCAAGATCAGGTATAGGTCCCCTCTCTCTCTCTCTCTCTCTCTCTCTCTCTCTCTCACACACACACACACACACACACACACACACACACACACTCAATTTCTCTATTTTCCTTTGTTTTCCCCAATTTTCAAAATCAATTTGTTTGTATTCCTTAATTTTCGAAACCTTAATGAATGGATGTTTGAAAGGATGGCCTCAAATCTTACTCTCTAGACAATGCAAAAAATGAAAAATGATATATATACATATATATACATATATTCTTGGGTGGTTTTGGATTGAGATTTGGGTTACACCAAGGATCTACTTTAAGTCCTTATCTTTTTGCTTTAGTTATGGATGAGTTGACGAGAAATATTCAGGATGACATGCCATAGTATATGCTTTTTGCAGACAATATTGTGCTAGTAGATGAGACTAGAGAAGGAGTTAACACAAAGTTAGAGATTTGGAGAAAAGCTCTTGAATCTAAAGGATTCTGGATGAGCAAAACTAAGATAGAGTATATGAAATGTAAATTTAGTAACAGTAACAATGAAAGTAGAGAAGAAGTGAAGATTGAGAACCAAGAACTGCCTAAGAGTGAACATTTTCGTTATTTAGGGTCGATTATCACAATAGTAGAGGAGGTTGATGTGAATGTGGCCCATAGGATTAAGGCGAGATAGTGTAAGTGGAGAAGTGCATCTGGGGTACTGTGCGATAAACGAATACCCACTAGTCTAAAATGTAAGTTCTATAGAACGACTATTAGACCAGCGATGTTGTATGGGATAGAGTGTTAGGCAACTAAGAAACAACATGTAGATAAGATGAGTGTGGCTGAGATGAGGATACTAAGGTGGATATGTAGCAAGACTAGATAAGACAGAATTAGGAATGGGTGTATTCGGGAATGGGTAAGAGTAGCACCGATAGAAGATAAGTTGAGAGAGAATTGATTGAGATGGTTTGGTCACATTCAATGGAGACTAATAGAGGCAGTAGTGAAGAGATGCGATGCTATAACGGTAGATGAGAGTGTTAAGGGACGGAGTAGGCCTAGATTAACGTTGGCTAGCATTGTAAATAAAGATATGGATCTATTTAATTTGACTAATAAAATGGCTTTTGATAGGACCGCGTGGAGAAGAAGGATTCATGTAGCCGACCCCATTTGATGGGACTTAAGACTTGGTTTGGTTTAGTTTGGTTTGGTGTTGTTCTAGGGACAATTATTGGAAAGCAAAGATTGTTTCTAGGGTTTTGGTGAGTATTTTTGTCTATTAAGTTTTGCTATAGTTGGGAGGTTTTGGGAGGTGGGTTTGATCAATCTTTCGTGGGTTCAAGAGTGAAGTCTGCATTTTCATGGTGTTTCAAGGATCTGAGGCTTTCTGGGTGAGATTTGATTTGGAGTTGGAGGTTTTGAGGACACAAAATTGGTGGGTTTGTGTCTGTAATCATGAAAGTGCCTTTGGTTTGGGGCAGTTACAAGTGCATTGCCCTAAACTGAAGGGTTGATTTTGGTTGAATTGAAGGATTTTGGAGTTGGAAAAATGGGGTCTTGTAAAGGTTTGTTTGGCTCTACAAATTAGATTTTGTTTCTCACCGACGCTCCGCTCTGAAGTTTCAGTTGGCTTGAAGTTGCAAAAATGCCTTGTATGAAGTTGGGTTCCAAAACTGATGCATTCTAGAGGAAACGGCAAGCCTGGTATGTTCTCTGATCTTTGTAATTTGCCTTCTCTGATATCTGTAGACTTCAATTTTTGTAAAATTCATTTCACCGTGTTATTTTTATCTTGTGAATCTAATAGTAAAAGACTCTCTCTTCATTTTCTTCATCTTTTGATTTCTTTCCTTGCCTTTTATCTCTCTATTCATTTGTAGATGATTATTACAAGCTAGTTGAAATTGTTTTGGTGTTCTTTTTTTTTCATTTCCTTTTTCCTTTTTCCTTTTTTTTTAAAAAAAAAATTAAAGCATGGGGCATTATCGCATCATTAATTGCTCTCGCTCCACAATTTGCTTCTTTAATTTCTTTTTTGGCTATTCTCAGTTTTTGTGCATTAAGGGAATTTTAGGGCTCTGTTTGGATCTTGGACTTGGTGAGGAATTTGTAGAGGAAAAAGAAACTATAAGAACAATGTGAATGAAATTTAGTTAATATTTCATTCATGATTCCCTTTCCATTCTTTTTCCTCCACAAATCTCTTTACAAATTTAGCATCCAAACACAACCTAATGTTTAGGATCTAAGTGGAGATTCATACATACATACATACATACATACATACATATATATATATATATAGGTTCTCAACCTTGTAGTGAGTATGATTGGCCTTGAGAGTTCATAATCTGATCATGATTCAAAAATTTATCACATAACAATAAAGAATTTTAAAAGGCTTCTTTTTTTTTTTTTTTCTTTTTTTAAAAATCTTTTTTGCTTTGCCAATATGGCGATTTTTAGAGAGTATATGCTTCAAGTGTATACCATGGTTTGATGATTCTTCTAGATCTTTCTCCCATTTCAATATATATATATGTGTGTGTGTGTGTGTGTTTTATTTGTCTGATTTTGTGCTTCTGGACCCTTGTTTCATACTCCTATTTTAGTATTAGTTTTTTTTTTTTGGTTGGCACATTTCTTTTATGAGGATTTAAGATTGGGATGATGAGGATTTAACATTAGGTCAATGAAAGGATGCTTTTCAATATCTTCTGACTTTGTTGTGAATACATTTGTAAGGAAGAAAAGCTGTATTGGAATTTTTATTTGTTGATTTATCTATTTATTGCATATGATTCCAAAGTCATTTTTTCCAGGTGAACTTTATTTTATTTTTTATATATCTGAATCATGTCCCATATTCAGTCGCTGCATATTGAGTTGGGATCACGTGGCAAGTCTATTTTTAATGCCAGATGATTTCTATCCTGCTTTTTATGCTTACTCCACCAACTTACAATCTGTTGAAATGGTGAATGGCTATTTTATTTTTGTAGGACAAAGATGAACCTTGTTTAGGAAATAGAAGGGAGTGCAACCATAATAATAGATTAGCAACTACAGTTTGGTAAATGTACTTGAAGCATATCACTTTCTGTTTGTCTTAGCATTTTGTAAGATTCTATGACCTTTAAAAGTTTTCCTTTTATAGTGTTCTACTGCATGAACCACATATGTTTGGTAACTACACGTTAGGGACATAGCATATGGAGATTTTCTAGTTTTGAGTGGAATTTAAACCGTATTTTGAATGGAAAGACAAAAATTTACAGATCATATGCCTTGTTAGTATTTTCATTTGTTGTCCAAGTATCTCAGGACATGAGCGGTTGTTTTATGTTTTGTATCCTAGCCTTTTGGGATGTGAGTGGATTCATTTCGTATGCTAGCCTCGTGTGTTCTTTACCTTATTAGGTGAGGTTTGATGCTCTTGGAGCGTGTTTTTCTGAGTCCTTTCGAGGTTTGAGTTCGAAACATTTTCCTCAAATGAGCTGAATGTATAGCAACCCAAAAATATTTTTTTTAAAAAATAAAAAATCTATTTACAGAGTTTTATGCAGAAGTGGAGAACTATGGCTATTCACGAGTAGCAACTTAGATTCATCAGATGTACTAGTAGTAGCAATGCACCTATCCAATATGATTTCCATCGTTTATTTCAAATGGTGTTGCTGCAATAGAATTGTGCATGTTGCAAATATGAATGCATCTGTAATTGTTTTATACATTATACCTATGTCATTAATGTTCATTCCATTTGGTGTTTCACATGAAAACATGAATTCCCGTTTTTATAGTAATGAATGGAGAGACTAACTTTTACTAATGCCTACATTTTTCATCTGGGATTTGAGTTTCTTATTTTTATTTTTATTTTCTGTTTATTGTTCCATTTTATGTTTAATTCGGAATATTCAATGTTGAATAAACAGTGTTTTTTTTATCAGATGACATCATTACATGAAAGTTTAAATAAATTTAAGAAGCAACGAGAGAAATGCCAGTCAACCCTTACCAGCATTACAACCAAAACAGGGCCTTCTAAGGGCAACAACAAATCACAAGGCCACAACTGCAAGCATTTCTTCAACCAATACAAAATCTCCTCCCCTAACTGTCAAATTCTTAAATGATACTGAGAGACTTCAACACATCAATAGCATACGCAAAGGCCCCGTAGGAGCTCAGATCAAGTATGTAATAGACTTGTTGCTTGAGGTACAAATCCTACACCTCATATCGGTCACCTTGGCCTAGATTAAACAAACTTGTGAGAGTAAGCGGTGCATTGATAGGATGCACGGTTAGATATTTAGATCAACAAAAAATGTGATGAAAAAAAGGCGAAAACGGGCCATTTGGGGGGTAACAATTGAAAACAACCTCGAAACAACCCCGATATCATCATGTTCACTTCAACCTAGATTAAACAAACTTGTGAGGGTAAGCGGCTCGTCGATAGGACGCATGGTTAGATATTTAGACAAAAAAATGTGATAAAAAAGGCAAAAACAGGCCGTTTGGGGCCAAAAATTGGAAACAGCCTCGAAGCACTCCCAAGATCATAATAGTCACCTCGATCTAGATCAAAAAAACTTGTGAGAGTAAGCGTCGTGTCGATAGGATGCACAGTTAGATATTTAGACAAAAAAATGTGATGAAAAAAAGCGAAAACGGGCTGTTTTGGGGCAACAATTGAAAACAGCCTCAAAATAGCCCCAATATCATAACGGTCACCTTAACCTAGATTAAATAAACTTGTGAAAGAAAGCGGTGTACCGATAGGATGCACGGTTAGATATTTAGACCCAAAAAAAATGTGATGCAAAAAGGCAAAAACAGGCCGTTTGGGGGCAACAATTGAAAACAGCCTTGAAACAACCCGATATCATAACGTTCACCTCAGCCTAGATTAAAGAAACTTGTGAGAGAAAGCGGCGCGTCGATAGGATGCATAGTTAGATATTTAGATAAAAAAATGTGATGAAAAAAGGCAAAAACGGGCCGTTTGACGGCAACAATTGAAAATAGCCTCGAAACAACCCCAATATCATAATAGTCACCTCGGCCTAGATTAAACAAATTTGTGAGAGCAAGCGGCGCATCGATAGGATGTACGGTTAGATAGTTAGACCAAAAATTGTGATAAGAAAGGCAAAAACAGGCCGTTTGGGGCCAAACATTGGAAACAGTCTTGAAACACCCTGAAATCATAACGGTCACCTTGGCCTAGATTAAAGAAACTTGTTAGAATTGTAATATTTATTGGATATTGTAACATGCCCCCCGGGGGGGGGGCCCGTGCACGCTAAACAGTTCAGACCCTTGAGATCTCTTTGATCTAGTCTTACTAGTGCAATGTGAAACATAGATGAGATGCTAGATTTGGCAACTTTTATTGAAAATCCATTTTATTGTAAAACCTTTGTCAAAAATGGACTGCGTCATTAGATCTCAGAGTCGCCACCTAATATTTTGGAAAATTAGGAAACCCATGACTCATGCCAAGGCCACTGTTCGTCGTAACCAAAGATGCTTGGCTCGGAACCTTAGGCATGAGAGGGGAAGGTCATTAATTGAGCACCCCCGCTCACCCGATCAAAAGATCGGCCTTTACTAACCATGATATAAATTTTATTTTCTTTATATGTTCATGTTCTGATTATTTAATAAATCCTACAATTTATTATGTGAAGCATACAAGTATAGACTCTGTCATCCACTTTGGAACGATTTGATTTCATATAGTTTTGAAAGAGTTTCGAGGATGTACAACCCAAATAAATTGAGTTTACAAACATGAAAATCAACATCATTCCAAATTAAATGACACAACCTCCATCCACTGGCATTCATAGAGTTATATCACATAAGCAAATAGCCTCACGGTAGAATGCTAGACATAATAAGAAAAACACACACAACGGGATGCTAAAGCATAAAAACTTACATGTTTGAAGTCTCACGAACAAGCTACAAAACAAAGTTAGTAAAATATGCATGATCTTATATACAAAATCCTAATGCAATTCACGCATGAGATGCAACTAAAGATTCGACTTGTAAAATATGATATGTGAATCATCTCAAGAACATGAGGTAGCGCACATAATCACATAGGAATTGATTAAATCCACAAATGCAAACTTAGTCGAATCAAGATGCATGAAACATGGATGCAAAGCATAATTACGATGAAAATAAATATAATGTTTATGTACAAATAAAGAAAGCAAATAAAAGAACGGGATAGAAAGAAGCGGGGCGGGAAATTATTACAACATTTTAAAGAATAATTACAAACCAAATTATAGAGAGATGAGGAGAATATTACATCAAAATAAAAAACCTCGCAAAACACTCAAGATTTAAAAAAATAGATAAAATAAAAGCTTCATGTTCCTTAGAATCGTCGGCGGAAATTGGTCAACATTGGGAGACAACGCCATCTTGTCCAAAAGAAGCTAACCGGCAGGCCAAATAGGCCGGTCGGCCAACTAGGCCTAGCAAAACTTGTTTTATTGCAAAACCAAGAAAAAGGAACAAACAAAAAATATGTATGTGGCTCAACTAACCACTACCGGTTAGATTAAAAACAAGAAAACAAATATAAAATAAAAAAAAGTGCAAACTTACAACAGAACTAACATGAACCTAAAACAAGAAAACAAATATAAGGTAGAACATGTAAGATTACAACAAAACTAATATGAGACTAATACAAGAAAAATATAAACTAGGAAATGCAAGATTACAACATAATTATTATGAAACTAAAATAAGAAAACAAAAATAAGATAGTACATGCAAGATTATAACAAAACTAACATGAACCTAAAAAAAAAAAAAAAAAGCATTTTGAGGTAGAACATGCAAGATTACAACAAAACTAATATGAGACTAATACAAGAAAAATATAAGCTATGAAATACAAGATTACAATACACTTACTATGAAACTAAAATAAGAAAGCAAATATAAGATAGAACATGCAAGATTACAACAAAATTAACATAAAATTAAAGCAAGCGAATAAAAATAAATAAATAAATAAATAAATAAATAATTATGAGCTAAACAAACCATTTAGATTACAATGACACACTATGAAATATAAAATAAGAAAATAAATATGAGATAAACGAACCACTTGGATTATAACAAAACACTATAAAATAAGAAACAAGAAACAAGAAACAAGAAAATAAATACGAGATATAAAATATAAAAAAATGAAAGACTAGAAATTTAGCTTCCAAAGAAAGATTGAACTTCTTGATTTCCAAACTTCCTGTTGATCACCCTCAAGTTTAGGAAGTGTGTTTTCAATCCTCAATTTGAAACTAGAATGGAACTTTGGGTATGTATGGTGGAAAAGTGGCTAACTCTCTTATTTTTTCTTACTTTCAACAACACACATTCTTTCCTTTGATCAATCACTACTGAAATTTAGCCATTTCAAAATTTTTGGAGGAGTTTCAGGTGTAGGAAAGATGGAACTTCAGTTTGTATGGAAGGTATGGGGTGTATATGGAAGATATGAATGTTTTTGGCTCAGAAACTCAATTTTTCTCTCTTTTTTCACCCTTTTCTCACTCTTTTCTCTTCAATTTTGTGGTCCTCTCGCTCTTACAATATGATCATTCTATATAGGCAATGAGGGAGAGTAAAGGTCAAAATGAAGGTGGGAGACAAGAATGTGATAGGAGGGCAAATTTTCCAGGTGGTTGCATGGGATACTCCTTTATGGATGCAAACAAAACCTCCTTTTGACAATGGGGGATGATTAGGTATAATGAATGATGAGTGGATGCACTTGAATGGATCAGAAAATAGGTAAATGGGGTGTCCCAACTGAACCAAAACCAAGAAAAAAAAAGGGCTATTGTTGTTTTGGGCCGAGTCAACAAAATCTATCATTAAGTCCAACTTCAAATGGGCATATCTCCCTTATATGGACTTGGTTTTAGATGGTTCTTGGGTCTAAATTGAAGCCCTAGAAGTCTACTTTCCAATGGTGGTGGTCTCACATCTAAGTTCCAAGTGTACAAAGAGATATGCCTAATTTACTGAATGCTGTTCATTTCCTTCTTAACAATTTGATGCTCATCATTTCCCTAAACTAGTTTTCTTCCATCCCCTCATGTTTCCTTCAAATCCAAACCCATCCAAACCTATAAAGAAGATGTTTTTAAATATATATATATATATATATATATATTTTAAGAGTTCACCTCCCTTCCATTTATTTCTACTTTGTCCTTACTCGGTTTACAGAAAAGTGCAATAATTCAATTGAAAATAGGAGCCTCAAAACATCATAGAAACATTTGGAAAAATATTTTAAAAAAGTGGGTTTTAAGGTCTAAAATAGTTTGGCCAAAATGTGTGAAGGTTGGGATTAAAGCTCAAATTTTATCTCTCTTACTGAGGATTCTGTGAGAAACACATTCAAATTGTCATTATTGGGTAATAAAAAAAAAGCACCCAAGTCTTAGGGCCGGTCAAAATGGGGTGTCTACAGTTGCCCCTCTTTGACAGAGCTCAACGTCATTTCTTGACGTAAGTGAATGTCAAAGCCCGAAGATGACCCTTTTGACAAGGCCATAAAACTTGGGCAAACAAACAGGATGCAAATGCAATTGGTTGAACTTGAAGCTTGCCTACGTATCCCTTTGCAAGGAATCAAACCAGCGTAGTTCAGGAGCAGAATGCAAATGACATGCTCAAAATGTAGTTTGAAAGTTGGACTTACATGCTTCACAAAGTCAGTTGTTTGAAAATTCATGATTATGCAATGGAATGCAATGTCATGGAGTGATGATAAATATATATGAAGATGGCAACATGAGAGGCAAGCCTCGTGCAAATGATGAGAAACAAAACAGGGGGGTGCATTGCATATAAATGTGCCACAAGATCACATACAAATGTGTCACAACACAATTTTAACCGAGTGAAACAACAGCCTAACGTGTCTCACACGAAAGGAGGAAAGATGGTGTAGACACCAGGTGCACCTGATGTTTTTAACCAATTAAACTTGTAATCCTAACGCGTTTCACGCGATAGGAGGAATGACGGTATAACCAACAGGCGTACCTAATTGTATCTCATACGGACGAGAAGGGAAGGTTTTAACCAAGGAGAACAACAATGGTGTAACCAACAGGCGTATCTCAACGTATTTCATACGGAGAGAGGGAATGTTTTAACCAAGGAGAACAACAATGGTGTAACCAACAGGCGTATCTCAACGCATTTCATACGGAGAGAGGGAATGTTTTAACTAAGGAGAACAACAATGGTGTAACCAACAGGCGTATCTCAACGTATTTCATACGGAGAGAGGGAATGTTTTAACCGGGGAGAATAATAATGGTGTAACCAACAGGCGTATCTCAATGTATTTTATACGGAGATAAGGAAGGTTTTAACCAGGGAGAATAACAATAGTGTAACCAACAGGCGTATCTCAACGTATTTCATACGAAGAGAGGGAAGGTTTTAACTAGGGAGAATGACAATGGTGTAACCAATAGGCGTATCTCAACGTATTTCATACGGAGAGAGGGAAAGTTTTAACCGGGGAGAATGATAATGGTGTAACCAACAGGCGTATCTCAACGTATTTCATACGGAGAGAGGAAATGTTTTAACCGGGGAAATAACAATGGTGTAACCAACAGGCATATGTCAACGTATTTCATACGGAGAGAAAGAAGGTTTTAACCGAGGAGAATGACTATGGTGTAACCAACAGGCGTATCTCAATGTATTTCATACGAAGAGAGAGAAGGTTTTAACTGGGGAGAATGACAATGGTGTAACTAACAGGCGTATCTCAACGTATTTCATACGGAGAGAGGGAAGGTTTTAACCAAAGAGAACGACAATGGTGTAACCAACAAGCGTATCTCAACGTATTTCATACAGAGAGAGGGAAGGTTTTAACCAAGGAGAACGACAATGGTGTAACCAATAGGTGTATCTCAACGTATTTCATACGGAAGAGGGAATGTTTTAACAAAGGAGAATGACAATGGTGTAACCAACAAGCGTATCTCAACGTATTTCATACGGAGAGAGGGAAGGTTTTAACAAGGAGAATAAGAATGGTGTAACTGTAGACGTCCCCGAACGCCCCGGGAGGATAAGTCCTGTTCTGTTCATTTTGGGCTCACTACAGTTCAGGACTCAAATGTCACGGTTCTTAATCTGAACCAAAGAGTCCAAATCCGGCAAATCGTTTTGAGAAAATAGATTTTTTGAAAGAAGTGCCAAACATGGACTGCTTTGCCAGATACAGAGTCGCCACCTAAATATTTTATTTTTGGAGAAATTTAGGAAACCCTGACTCGTTTGCCTAAGGCCACGTGTCTGTTATCACCAAAGTTGCCTCGGCTCGAGAACTTGGGTACGATTGGGGAAGGTCACTTCGTGAGCACCCCCGCTCGCCCGATCAAAGATCGGCCTCTACTAACCATGATATCGAGTTTTGAAAACATTATATGCTCTTATTTCGGTTATTAGCCTAGATTTACTATGTGATGCGCACAACATACAAGTATAGACCGGGTCACCTGAATTGGAACAAAACATTTCATGTTTGTTTTGAAAATGGTTTGCTACTTGTAAGTAGGCTTAAAATGTAGATTTTGCCACCCTCGGGTGGGCTTAGAAAAGATGGTTTTGCCACTATCTAGTGGGCTTAAAACTCACAGTCAATGCATTGTTCCAATCCAAATAACCCACCTTCACCCACAGGCATTCAGGCAGTTATATCACATAAGCAAATAGCCTCATGGTAAGCATGCTATCATGGCAATCACTCACACTCATGCAAGGATGCTAAAGCGTAAAAACTTACCGAGTACTCCAAGCCAAAACAAACTATGTTAGAAATCCATGCATGATCCTAACTATACAGAAATGCCTAATGCAACACATGCAGGAATGCAACTAAGATAGGCTCGGCTATTCTAAACATGGCATATGGAATGCTACAGCTAACATGAATTCAACTCGGAATTGAAATACAATGCAGTGAGTATGATGCGCCGAGCCCGGTGCATGCAAAACAGATGAATGGATGCAAATATGCTATCATACTGTATGCTAATTGAAACATGCCCTAATCTAACCATCATAAGCTAGTAAATAAAAGGGAGAAAGACGTGGGGTTGGAAGACATACATCGCACACACGCACACTTATTACAATTGCGCCCTCGCTCGGAGGGTCCGAATAAATAATATACAGTCCCGAATAAATAACTACAGTCCGAATAAATACAAAATCCTAATTAATTAACAAATTAATCTAGGAAAGCAGTAAATTAGCACGCAAATCTATGGACCGCCTCAGCTCTGTTCCAAATGATGAATGATGCATGC
Source organism: Camellia japonica (assembly GCA_030407325.1). Taxonomy (NCBI): domain Eukaryota; kingdom Viridiplantae; phylum Streptophyta; class Magnoliopsida; order Ericales; family Theaceae; genus Camellia; species Camellia japonica. The sequence continues at coordinate 174,420,959 of JAPPVO010000002.1, read as the reverse complement.
TTGAGTTGCCTTGCGCGGAAATCCATTGCGATGCCCTGATTAGCCTCTGTTTACAATTAAGCCTGGAATATTGCGCGAAGCCCCAAAAGGCTGTCGGTTTCTAATTTGCTGCAACAGAGAGCGAGAAAGGGGCATGGCAAAGTATTTTCACATATGTATGCTTGCCTCGATCCTCGTGCCACCAATCACGCATCTCGATGCATGATGGCCGAGGAGTCGAATTGCGCAACTTGATGTGAAATGAATGCACATGAAAACAACAAGGCCTAAACTCCATCATGGGTAATCTGGAGTGTCGGCGACCGGGAATTGAGACACGTTCCGTCACTTGGAGTACGAAACGTCCCTCGTTTCCCATGCTTGGGCTAACTCCTATCCCAAACACAATGCAAATGAGATGGCATACACAATGCGACTAACCTACAACCTAGCATACGCAATGTTATGAAATGGCATACACAATGCTCGATGTAACATGGCATACACAATGCTCTAACATACAACCTAGCATGCGCAATGCTATGAATCGAAATGGCATACACAATGCATAATGGACTTACACCAACATGAGTGGACCTCAGCCACACTCACATTAGTGGCCATAAGATGAAAATGAGACTATCGAAATGCGTGCATATATGCGCGCAAACCGATGACCGAACCTAAGGCACCAAATGCCACTCTAATAAGGCATGGCAAGGCATGAAACGTGGCATTCAAACATGCAAATTCCAGCATTGAATCATGATGCAAAATGATCCCGAATCATGGATATATGTTATACAATGCATGGAATGGTCCCGAAACTCAAAACTAGGCACATATATTGACTTGTAGCTATACAAAGCATGCATTATTTGACTATGAAGCACAAAGACAGAGCCAAGGCAGTCCCAAAACATGAACATTTCTAGTTCAATGCATGACCAAAAGATGCTAGCATGATGGACTAAAATAGCATGCAACTTTGACTAGCAAACATGGTTTACATGGCATGTGCATGAAGCGTATGAGAACTCATCAAACCAGCAAAAATCAGTGAACAAAACATGCCAAAATATACTCAAATAATCACTGAAATGCAGCCAACATGTGTAAAAATGGTGAACTCCTTTAGAGGGCCATACAAGGGGTTATTAAGCACATACAAGATAGACATGAAGCATAGCAAAACCACCCCTGGAAATGGACTATGACAACCCTAAAACCCACCAAATAGGCCCTGGAAAATGACTTCAATGTATGCAAAATAGGGTCCCTTTGGAAGGTCTAAAAGACCACCAAACAAGTCAAGGAGAGAGGGGGTCACCCCCCTCTGATTTTGGCCTTCAAGAAAACACCTAAGCCACTGAAAATCCGCTGGATTTCAGTGGCTAAGTGGCCAAGCCATGGCCAATGCAAGAGCTCTAATGCATAGCCCTAATCATGGAGAGATGAAGCATGCATAGGGGGAAGATGACCCCAAACATAAAATAGACCTTAATCAAACATGAGAGATATTAAAAAAAGACTTTTTTCAGTTAGGTCAAGGTCCAAAAGGCTCACAATAAGGCTAATATATCATGCAAAAATGGCCCTAAAAGAGGGATGAACAACAGGGCAGTAAAGGCCTCAAACAGAAAAGATCCCTTCAACAAAGTTGAATAAGGGCTCAAAATAAGACTATTTTCAGTTTATGGAAAATCTCGAATATGCTCACAAGTAAGGCTAAAATATGATGCAAAATACCCTAAAGAGAGATAAAGGGAAAGGGGTTTAGATGGCCTCAAACAGAGAAAAGTTCTTGTCAAACATGAAGATGAGCTCAAAATAAGACTATTTTCAGTTCAGGTCGAAGCCGAAAATGTAAGCAAAAGGAGCTAAGATATCATGCAAAATAAAGTAAAAAAGGGAATAGGGACTCACCCTGAAGAACAGTTTCTAGCAGCTTTTTGTCCAAGATTATGGACTTTCAACCTCTGCAAATGGCCTCCAAATTGCTGGAATGGAGTGTAGAGGTGGTAGGCTATGAGTTGGTGTGTAATGGTGCAAGGGGTCAAGGGTGTTTTGAAGCTTGGATAAGGGAGATATAGGGTTGTATGTAATAATGCTCCAGCTGGTTTTTCTAACCCTTAGAAATGGAGGTGGGGTGCTGGTTATATAGAGGGAGAGAGTGAAAGAAAAGGGGGAAAAACCAATTCAAATTTCCTCCCAAAAGACAGACCCTCGGGCAGAGATCTGGTGCAACACAGCTGCACAGCTGGAATGCACCAAGAGAGACAAGTTTGGCCGGCAGGTGCAAAAGGTTCAGGTGGCCGGCCGCCACCTCCCCTGGCCGCCCACGGGGTCAAAAGGGTCAACACAAAATTGCTGGCCACCACCCCAGAAAGGTGGCTCCCATGTGTGTACAACACAACTGTTGGTCAAAAACTGGAAAAAGTGAACCAGGAGAGAGAAAACCAACTTTTTAGAGGGGTTCAAAAGGGTCAGGAAAATTGCTGGGCGGCCTACCCATATTGGGGCCTTTCAGGTGTGTACAACACAATGGTGTGGTGGAAAGTCAGAAAAAGTGGCCCGGGATGGGAAAAATCAGCTTTCTAGTGAAGAAACGGGCGATGAAGAGCGATGAAGGAATAAAGCTGGTTTTCAGAACAATTGCTGGCCTCCCACCTTCCTACAACCTTTCTAACAATGAAAATAAGTCCCCGCCAAAAATGAACCAAACCGATGCAAAACGAGGGTTCGGGGGCCGAAATGCGCGGCCCGGGGCCCCGAAAACAGGCTATTAAGCACCGGAGGTGGCGCTCGACCACGAAGTTGGTCTCTCGGGCCACAGTGTCCCTCAAAAGGGAGGAAACAAGGTGTGTGCCAAAAACCGGAGCAAACAGAGGTGGTTAAGCGGTCCCAAACCGAGGCACACGGCTGACGGTTCCGAAAAATCGGAAACTGGGCTCCATACGGGAAAAATGGCCTACGACCACGAAACGTACCCGCGCCACTAAGAGATGATCTATGAGACCTCTCCCTCCCTTCGGGAAGAGAAAACAGAGAAAACAGAGCCTGGTTCGCAAACCGAGGCAAGGCACGAAAGAGTCCGGAAGTCCGGAGGCAAGGCTCGCAACCGAGACTCTGAAACTTCAGAACGAGCACAATATGCAACATCACCAAGCGCTCAATCGGTGACGTTTGAGTCTTAAGGTCGGTCAAAAATAGGGTTCTACAGTAACCAATAGGCATATCTCAACGTATTTCATACGGAGAGAGGAAATGTTTTAACCAAGTAAACATCACATCTTAACACGTTTCACGTGAAAAGAGTAAAGGTGGATTCGAAATCCAAACGCGTCTCACGCAAGTGGAAGAAGGTATGGTAGAATGACAAGGGTAACCTCTACATGTAAAAGCCACTGATGTCGCTTTTCTTCCTGATCATATTCATAACTTTCCCTATTCTCCAACAGCGTGACAGACTAGGTTGGTTCAGTATCCAGAATTAGGACGTATACACGCTACCTCAACCTATGGGGCTACCATACAGATTTCAAGCCGGGGATACACCCCTGGGTATTTAAACCAGACTTTAGTCTCGGAAATTCTGAACCTTTTGCGTTCTAGGCCTCGCCATTCAAACTCTAATTTCCACCGTCATAGTTGGTCTCTTAGGAACTCATTGCAAACACAGGCAGGTGGCTATACCAGACCACCTGAAGTCGTTCGGGCACGACAAACACCAAACGAGTTGCACCTCTAGAGGATTTAAGGTCTCCTAGACCACGGAGTGCACAAGATAGTGTGATGCGCAAGATAGCGCGATTGAATTGAAATTGTGTGGTAGATGCTCGAAGTGAGATATTATTGTGCGATAGATGCACATAACGAAAGGAGGAATCGTAAGTTCGAACCAAATATCGTATACATATACCATATACAACAAGTACATACAGATATGGACATAGACATAGACATGTACATATGGTATACATATATTCATATACAGACAAAATACACACAGATACGGACATACGGTATACATACATATACAGATAAAATACACACAGATATGTGCATACAGTATACATATATTTATATACAGACAAAATACACACAAATATGTACATACGGTATACATATACAGATTCGGGGAATATTCCATTTGCGACCGTCAGTAGGAAGATGCCGTTACTGAGAAAGCATATTCCGTTTGTTGACGTCAGTGCACGTATGCAAAATACGCAAAAAGAAACGAAAAACACAAAATGCATGGATACGGGGGTTCGACCCTCTGATCTCAAGCTTAGTTCCCAGTCCTCAACCATTGAGCCGAACTACCGAACCAAACCACTCTTGTGACAAAATATTCAAACAAATATATATATATATATAATACATATGTATACGAGATATATATACATAAAACCAAAACAAAACAAAAGAAACACTCGTTTGCTATGGGAGTCAAACCCCTGACCTTAGGCTTAGCCTTTCAATCCTCAAACGCCGAATCAGACCACTTCACCAAGTCGCTCTTATGACAAAAATAGTCGAATAAATGTATATAATACATAAATATACAATACATATAGACATATGTATGCAACTCTCCCGCCTCTCCTATTTTTGTCTCACTCTCTCTTCCTTCATCTTCTTCGAGCGTCGTGTCTGTCGCACGATTTCAACAATCGCGGCGCCTGACCGACAGGCTATCCAATCCTGCCCCGTTTGTCATTGATCGTCTCGGCCTTCCTCCCTCTTTGTCTTCTTCTTTGGTTTCATCCTCTTCTTAAGTTGAGGCCTGCGAGAGAGGGCAAAGCAAAAGCCTGCAAATTTTCTCTGCCACCATTCTGCAACCTCTTTCTTTTGCATTACTCTCCTCTGCCATGGCTTCTTCACACAGTTCTCTCACTCTTTTTCCAGACCTGAACGAGTCCACGATAGAGATGATCGATTCTGACTCCCCTGAACCTCAACCATGGGCTCCTCTTCTTTCCCATGTTTTCAACTTTCCAGCAATGTCAGTTGAACAAATCATGGCGGCACAGTCTGACATCGAAACAAACTCGTATACGCTGAGGTCATGTGTGGAGACCGTGACTGCGGTCTTCAACTTGTCCCGTCGACTGCAGAACATGACATGTGAGGTATATCAGTTAAATGCACAACTCTCCCTCCTCCAACGTATGTACAAAGACGCTCGAGTAGAAATTAGTGCATTGAAAAAGTAGAACAAAGAGCTGAAACGACAGGCCATCTCCATGGCTCGATTTGGAGTTTCTTCGCACAACCAATTTGATGGCTGGCGAGGAATAATCTCCTTCGGAAGCCCTACTAAGGCCGAGGCAAAGTCTTAAAGAGCTTCGAACGAGTAAAGATGAAGCGAGGCAATCGATGGTAAAGTCAGACAACGAAGCTATGTGCAAATGAATCCGGTTGTAATCTTCGCCGCCGAGCTATTGCCGAAAAATTGAGAAAATGCTACTCTCTCTTTTTTGTTTTGTTTTGTTTTGTTTTTTTTTGTTTTTGGTTTGGAGTGGGCACTTATAGCTTCAACTCCTTTTTTTACAACTTTGATCAGGGTTGATCCCTGACGTTTAATAAAACGAGTTTGTTCTGCAAATCTGGATAGCATGAATGGCACAACACTGAACATAAAAATCATTTTGTTTTGAATTTTAAACTTGAAAATGGCTGTATTTTAGTGAATTCTAAACTGAATATTGAGCCTATCACTGACCAAAACACAAAACACAACTTAATGAAATGAAAATGAAGCAAAAAGCATCCCAAAACACATCCCTTTGAGCTTGTTGGAGCAAAATGAACATAAAACAGAGCAACATCGGTCGACCGCCCAACGGAAAAGCATCGCCGACAACAACTACTGTGCATTTTCCGACGATTGCTTGATTAAGGTGACGAGAACTCGATAGTGTGGTAAAAGACAGAAAACCTGACTCAACTGTGCCCCTAGTTTATCGCTTTGCCCTTTTTTATTTTCCTTTCTGTTAAAGTGATTTTGATCAATATAAGAGGTAAATTAGCACACTTGTTCCATTTTCTATCTTGAAAAAATATGAGCCAAATTATGAGCACTGAAAATTTTCTCTTTTTGGTCCAAAGAATGGTCTGAGTTTTGGAAAAATGGAATAATTTTTGAGAAAAGCAGTCAACTTCATTAAAAGTCCTCAAAATCTATTTTCGCAAATGACCACTACTCGATCAACATGAAATCAACCCTTGAGATGTACAACTGAATTCGTCTTGTGACTGAACCCATCATTAGGGTTGTGCAAAATACCGCCCAATCCGCTAAAACCACACCGATCCGTATCAATCCGCACCGATCTAACCGCTAACCGCGGTTTAAACTTTAAAATTTATAATCCGCCAACCGAACCGCTCCGCTATAGTTAATACGTATATATTTTTTAACTTCCAATAAAATATCAACGTAAAAATGAGTGTGAGAGAGGTTTAAGATATGAAATTTATTACAAATTAGTGGTTATATCTGTGAAACATATTATGTAACATTACTTTGTATTATATATCTAAAAAATATTATACAAATTAGCGTTATATATTATGCAAATGTATGATAATTAGTTAGAATATTATTCAATCCGCCAATTCGCCAAAAACTGCCCAAACCGCAATTTGTCAATCTGCTAATCCGCTAACCCGCCATTTGGTTTGTAATTTTACTCTCAAACCGCCCGAACCGCACCGCGCACATCCCTACCCATCATGAAGGAGAAATAGGACAACTGAATCAAATGGGAACGAGCCAATCAAATATGGATAGCCGAGTCGAATAAAGATACCCCAATCAAACATGGACGAGATGAGTGAGTTGAAAAACGATTAAGGCCGAACTTCAAGATGAAGCTACCTACGTATCCCAAAGATAGGAATCAGGCCATACGTAGTTCCGATTAAGGTTCACTCGGGTATTGACACTCTCCTTTTGTGCTTTAACTTTTGCCGAAGCCGCCTTTTTGGGTTTTCAACCTTGCGAGTTTTCATTTTTTTTATTTTTGTCATTTTTTTTATTTTTTTATTTTTTTATTTTCTATTATTTTATTATTATTTTTTTTGTTTTGTTTTTTTGCTCTAACTTTTGCCTGGGTCACCCTTTCGGGTTTTCAGCCCAGTGAGCCTCTCAAGGGTCGTATTTTTTTAGCTTGTCCATGTTGATTGGTTGTGAGAACTCCAAACCATCCAAATCCATGAGAATGTCCGCTCCTCCTGACCAGATTGATTTAATGATATAGGGACCCGTCCAATTGGGTTTAAACTTGCCCCTAGGGTCGTGAATAGGAGCTCGGTTGTCTTTCAACACTAAGTCCCCTTCCCTCAAATTCCTGGATCTAACTTTTTTGTTGAATGCTCTGGCAATTCTGCGTTGAATGTGGTATAATGCCTTCAACCTTCGCTCATCAAATAGCATCAGTTCCTCAAATCGGTTCTGTTGCCAATCAGCTTCTGTTATCTGACATTCAGCCATAATCCTCAATGAAGGCATTTCCAACTCAATCGGCAAAACAGCCACCATTCCATATACCAAAGAGTAAGGGGTTGCCCCTGTAGACGTTCGGATTGATGTCCTGTATCCCCAAAGTGCAAAAGGCAACTTATCTGGCCAATCTCTATAAGTTTCTACCGTTTTACACAGAATGTTCATGATGTTCCTATTTGCAGCTTCAACAGCTCCATTGGTTTATGGTCTGTAAGTTGATGACTTGTGAAAAGCCACATTATACTTCTCAAGTAGAACTACCACTTCTCATTTGAAATGTGAGCCATTGTGTGAAATTAATTCATTTGGCACCCCGTATCTGTAGATAATGTTGTTTTTGATAAATTTGGCCACGTGTGATGCTTTCAACACTGAATACGACTGTGCTTCAACCCATTTGGTAAAATAGTCAATGGCAACCAAGATGAACTGATGCCCATTTGAACCTTTCGGTGTGACTGCCCCGATGACATCTATGCCCCATACTGAGAAAGGCCAAGGCGAAGTCATGTTGTAGAGTTTTGATGGTGGGATGTTCATGCGATTGGCGTGGATTTGACATTTGTGGCATCGCCTAACAAAGTTGATACAATCACTCTCCATGGTTAACCAGTAGTATCCTTGTCTGAGGATTTTTCTAGCTAGCATTATACCGTTCATATGGGCTCCGCACTCTCCTCCATGGATGGCTTCCATGATACGCTTTGCCTCTTCTTTCTCTACACACAGCTTATGCATTCCCAAATGCCCTCTCTTGTATAGCTTATCTCCACAAATGACGAACTGAGTGGCCAGACGTCGTATCCCCCTTTTGTCTTTGGTGTTTGCCCCTTGTGGGTATATACCACTTTCCAGAAAATTCCAAATATCAAAGTACCAAGGGTTTTCATCTTGAACTTCTTCCGTTGTGGCTATCATTTCATACGAGGGGGTGTACCTTTGTTCTATAAGGATCGGGCGCATCTTGATCCCGACCGGTATATCTATCATTGATGCCAGGGTTGCCAATGCATCAGCAAATCGGTTGTTCTCTCTTACCAGGTGTGTAAAAGTCAGTTTTTCAAACCTCGGGATTAACATGTCCAAGGTCTGATGGTAGACTTTCATTTTTTCCTCTTTAACTTTCTAATCTCCGTTGGCTTGAGAGACGACCAAGTTTGAGTCCCCAATCACATCCAACCTTATTGCCCCTAGTTCCAGGGCTGCTTCCAATCCGGCAATGCACGCCTCATACTCTGCTTGGTTGTTAGATACCCTGAATCGGAGTTTAAAAGCTAAGGGAATATGGGAATCATCCGGCGCTATGAGCAACACGTCTATCCCATAGCCAAATTGATTGGACGCTCCATCAAAGTACAACTTCCAAGTGTCTTCTTCCATCTGCATGACCTCTTCATCTGGGAATGAGTACTCCACATCTTCTCCTCTTTCAATTGGGTGATCAGCCAAAAATTCTGCTACGACCCTTCCTTTGACGGATTTGCGAGTGACATACTTAAGGTCAAATTCAGAAAGCAAGAGTAACCAACAAGCTAGCCTACCGATAAGAGCTGGTTTCTCAAAGAGATATTTGATGGGGTCTAATCTTGAAACTAGAATTACTGAGTGAGCTAACAAGTAGTGTCTCAACTTCCTGGTGGCCCAAACCAAAGCCAAGCAAGCCTTTTCCAAGGAAGTATAGCGGATCTCGTAGTCAAGCATCTTCTTACTCAAGTAGTAGATAGCTTTCTCCACTTTCTTATCTGACTCTTGCGCAAGCATACATCCCATGGTTGATTCAGTCACTGATAAATACAAAATTAGCGATTTCCCTAGCTCGGGCGGTGATAACACAGGTGGATTCCGCAGATACTGCTTGACTTGTTCGAGTGCAAACTGACATCGATTATTCCATAGGAACTCCTTCCCTTTCTTTAGGAGACCAAACAGTGGTTCACAAGTCAAGGTTAGCTTTGAAATAACCCTCCTTATGAATTGCACATTTCCTAGAAAACCCCGCACCTCATTTTCAGTCATTGGTGGCGGCATTTCTAAGATGGCCTTAATTTTAGATGGATCAACTTCGATTCCCCATTGTGTGATCAGAAATCCCATCATCTTGCCCGCAGTTACCCCAAAGGTGCATTTCTGTGGATTTAGCCTTAGCATGTATTCCCTAATTCTCTCAAAGAATTTCTTCAATGTAGTGTAATGGCTTTCCCGATCTTTGGACTTGACAATCATGTCATCTACGTACACCTCAATTTCCTTGTGGATCATATCATGCAAAAGAGTGGTAGCAGCTCTCTGATAAGTGGCCCCAGCATGCTTCAAACCGAATGGCATAACCCTGTAGCAGTATGTCCCCCATGGCGTGGTAAATGCTATCTTTTCTCTGTCCTCTGGAGCCATAAGGATTTGGTTATACCCTGAAAAACCATCCATGAATGACAGTAAGGCGTGTCCTGTAGTGAAGTCTACCAATTCATCAATATGTGGCAATGTGAAATCATCTTTCGGACTAGCCTTATTCAAATCCCGGAAGTCAACACAAACTCAAATTCTTCCGTCTTTCTTCGGAACTGGTACAATATTGGCCAACCAAGTAGGATATTCTGATACTAGCAAAAACCCAACATTGATTTGCTTAGTAACCTCTTCTTTAATTTTCAAGGCCCAATCAGGATGAATTCTGCGAAGCTTCTGTTTAACAGGTCAGGCCTCAGGGTCGAGAGAGATCCTATGCTGTACAATCTCAGGGTCAATTCCTAGCATGTCTTCGTAGGACCATGCAAAAACATCTTTGAATTCTGTTAATAAAGCAACTAATTGTTCACGTTTCTCTGAAGACAATGTAGAACCAATTTGAATCAAGCGAGGATCTTTTTCAGTGCCCACATTTACAGAAACAATTTCATCCACTAATGGCTTAGCACGCCTTTCTTCCTCCTAGTTGATTAAATTTTTCAAAGCTTGAGGAATTTCTTCCTCTTCGTTTTTTATCAAAATCTTGAAAATTTTGGTCAATATTATGAACTATGGGCACAGAAAAGTAAGTGGAAATCACATCTTCATTCAAAGCCTCAGGCTCACAAGTTGCAACAGACTCAAAAGAGAAAGAAAAAGAAGACTCAGACATTTTAGACAAACTTAAATCTGCTTCCAACCCCACAGGCTCAGCAAACTCAGACTCAATAGCCAATTCAGAACTCTCAATATAACTTTTTTCAAAATACCAATTTATTTGTGAGTCATTCACTGCATCCATGATGAAGCTTGAACAGTCAGCAGGTACCTCTTCCTCGATCACGGCAATGGTCACATCCCCTAAATTCACCGGTTCAGCACTAGTATGCGGCTCTGTCAGTAAGTCAGCCAGTGTTAGACCCAGAACTTCCTCTGTGCTACTTTCTGAGCTGACTTCTCTATCTTGTCCAATGTCGATACTAGAATCTACCCACTCCTCATCACTGTCAGAGAGCTGTTGATCGAAGAAGATCTCAAACCCAAGGTATCTCTTCTTCTCCACTTGATCAATCCAGGGCTCAGGGAAACCACAGAAAGGGAAGTCTTCTCCTTGGTGGATAAAGCGTCCGTTCAAGGTCCCACGAATTGGCTTATGAACCAACTCAAACTGCCGCCCGGTTCTCTTGGCCTTGATCCTCTCCCTGATATCTTCAGTTTTCCTTTTCCAGTCATCAGCTGTGGGTGCATACCCTAATCCGAATGCATGTGGGTTATGAGGTACTTCACTAGCTGTAGTAATACCTTTCCTACCACTTTGTCCCAATCCCATCCCTGGAATGTGACCTAGTTTACTCATGAAATAGATTGATTAGGCACTGACGTATACACCTTCGTCTTCTGCCATGAGTATTTGAACTAGCTGGGCTTCTGCCAATGTAAAACCTGATAGGAACACATCTTCTTCCCCATGCTGTATTTCTAGCAATGGTGTTGTGACTTCTGGGGGGGGATGAATGGATAAATTTCCGAAGACAGTGGCAATTCCTCCGCCATATGAATACTTTACCAATTGATGTAGTATGGATGATACATCTTTCATCTGATGAAGCCAGGGCCTTCCCAATAGCAAGTTGAATGTTGCAGGAACATCCATGACATGAAATTCAGCTTCATGCTCAGATGGACCCACTGTTATTTGTACTTTGATTGTCCCCATCACGTCCCGACTAGTATTATCGTAGGCCCGGATCAATTGAGTAGTGGACGTGAAATCTGCCAGCTTTAGCCCAATTGCATAAGTAGTGCGTGTAGGGCAGACATTGATGGCTGATCCGGTGTCAATCAGAACAATCGGGATCCATTTCTTTTGCATTCCAATGATATGTACAGAGGCTTATTATGTTTTGATCCTTCTATTGGCAGCTCTTTTCAGCAAAAGTAATTGCTGGGGTGGTTTCTCTTGGGGTGATTAATGACACTAATTGCTCGTGAGTGGTGTCAATTGATAGCTTAGCCTTGTTCACATTGACAGCATTGCTTCGATGTTCTCGGGAAGCCATGAGAAGTCCCCAGATGGAGATGTTTGCTTAGATCTTTTTTAGCTGTCTTAAAACCAGGTCTTCTTCTTGCTTCTTTCTCCTTTCTTTCTCTTTCTATTTATCAATGTCTATCTTTGCCTGAGGATCACCTTGGTCTAGTTGTGGAGGTTTAAAGTAACGCCCACTCCTAGTTAGGTGATCAATTTCTTCGAATACCAAGTCTCATCAGGCAAAGTACTACCCCACTCATCATCGGTGTGAGCCAGCTGCAGATCGCTATCATCCCACCATTCACCTTCGTTAACCGAAAGATAGTTGTCAGGCTCTATATGAATGATTCCCACGTTATACTCCGACAGACTTCCTGATTCTTCTTCTCTCTTGGAACCCCTTTCGGTGTCACTGTTTTCAAACTTTCCGGCGTTAGTTTTTGATTCATCAATTTTCCCCTTAGTTTCCCCATCAAAACCTTCATCATCGCTTGCCCAACCGTGAGGAGTATTGAAACTTCTTGGATCCCACTAGCCAATCTGCACATTTCCCAAATCCAATTCCTCAAAGAATTTGAGATTGTCCAAGTCTTCTTCTAGATTGGCCAAGTCATCTAATCCCTGTTCAAGCATATCTTCTCTAACGACGTTGATGGTACATGAGTTGGGTAAGATAACTTCCGGTTTCAACTGGCCAACAGGTACTAGGTATTTGTTGGGATCATATCCTTCTTCCGGTAGTTTTCCAGTCTCAATCACTGGTACTTCGGTTATGTCTTCTTTGGATCATTCTTTTGATACGGTCTTTTCTTCCTCAGTTTGTAATACCACCACCACTATGGTTTGTTTTGGCTTTAGCTGGGTTAAAGGTGCATCCATCATACATAAATCAATGCTCTCTGGAATGTATACCTCGGGTTTGGGTAAATGGACAGGTGTGATGTATATACTAGGGTTAAAGGTGGGAGAGAGTGTATGGATATGGTTGAGGCGAGGAGGTGGTTGATTTTTGTCATGGGGTTGCAACGGGTTGGTAGTAACATTGGGTTTTTGTGGTTGTGGGGGAGCTATGATCTTATTATCAATGAGGTTTTGGATTTCATGGCGAAGGCGAAAACATTAGTCAGTGTCATGTCCAGGTTGTTGATGAAATACACAGTATTTGGTAGGGTCGTGTTTGGCTGGGAGAGGATCGGGAAGAGGTCGGGGGTCCTGAGGCTTGAGATACACTTTTTCTATCAAGATTTTCATAGCTTTGGCTGGGGACATGTAAAGAGGGTTAAAGGTTCTAACCGTGGCTCGGGTTGAATTGGTTGTTTGTGGACTGGCATTGGCAAATGGGTCGGCCATTTTGGCGGTGATGGTAGTGATTGAATTGACCTCAGAAGGCCTTACAACTGTACTACTACTAGTAGTAGCATTGGAACTGCGACCAAAAGGCTTCCGAATAGGTTCCTTATCATCCACAATGATTCCTTATTTGATGGCATCCTCTATCTGGACCCCTATTTCATGTAAGTCATTAAAAGTGAAAAGCGGGAGGACTATCATTTTTTGTAACATCTTTCTATGCAGATTTCTGACTATCATATGGATTTGGTCTTTTTCAAGTGGTCTGTTGGTCATCATTGCTGCTTTTGCCCTCCATCTGGTGACAAAAGCCACAAAACTTTCATTGGGCTCTTGGCGAGTTGCCTCCAAATCCCGAGTAGTTACCTCAATCTGGGTGTTGTAAGAATATTGGGTGATGAAAGCCTCAGCTAACTCCTCCCAATTTTGTTTCACCAAGTCTTCTAACTTGGCATACCAGATGACAGCCACTCCTGAGAAAGTTCGTCTGAATAAAGAGAGCTTTTGCGGATGACTCAAACCTATAGGCTTTAAGACATCAGAAAACAGGCAAATATGCACCATTAGGTCGCCGGAGCCATCAAACCTATCAATGTGTGGCATTTTGAATCGTTCTGGCAACTTCATAGCTGTCTCAGTGTACCCGTCTTTGATATCCGGGATTGAATTAACTCCTTGTGCCTTTTTGAAAAGTTTTTCCAACTTGGCTAGCTTCAACATAGTTGACTTAGACTCAGGTGCTTTAGAGGGAAGGAGCCCTCCCACTGGTTATGGAAGAGGAAATGATCCTCTTGAAGTTTGTGTAGAAACCCTCAGGTCTTCTAGTGAGCTAAGTTCGGGAAACTTGTCAGCTGGTGGAGGTGGAGGTGGAACTGGATGAGTCACTGGAGGTGGTTGAGTAATGGACACCCCAGATAAAGGTTGCAGTTCAGCAAGAGTATTGCCTTGGGCAACAACCGTAGTGGCAACGGTATCCATGCTCCGTTGAAGGCCCAATAGTATGTTGTATCTCGGCTTTTCGCGCTCCCTTTTGGAAGAATGAAATAGCCGTTATAGTTTGGACTCCACTTGTGTTGGTTCTGATTCTGATTTCACAAGTGCAATGTGAAACAGTGAAAACACAAAAAGAGTCCAAATCTGGCAATTTCTTTTGAAAAATCGATGTTTGAATCAGATGCCAAAAATGGACTGCTTTGCCAGATATCAGAATCGCCACCTAAATATTTATTTTTGGAAAATTTAGGAAACCCATGACTCGTGCCAAAGGCCATTAGTCCGTCGTTACCAAAATGTCTTGGTTTAGGAACTTAGGTATGAGAGGGGAAGGTCAATAATTGAACACCCCACTCACCCGATCAAAGATCGGCCTCTACTAATCATGATGTGGTTTTTAGGTACAGTATATATTCTTGTTCTATATGTAACATACAAATATAGACTAATTTCACCAAAAGTTGAAACGTTTGATTTCATGTTTGTTTTGACAAAAGTGTTTTGAATATGTATCACTTAAAATGGTGATCTCATATATACATGAATGAAGTATCCCAATTCAAGTGATTAGCCTTCATCCACAGGCATTCAAACAGATATATCAAATAAGCAGTTAGTCTCATGGTAGTATGTTTGATATGGCAGCAATCACACTTATGCAATATGCTAAAGCATAAAAACTTACCTTATGTCCGAAGGCGAGTCAAAAGAAAGTAAATAGTTAGAAACAATGCATGATCCTAATTAATGCGATATGACTAATGCAACACATACAACGTGCAAGTATTAAGCTCGGCTACTAGCATGGTGTGCGAGTCAATTCAAGGCATGTGATAGAGCATGTATTCAAGTAAAGAGTTTGAATTTGACATTTGAATAATATGATGAGCTGAACTTTTATACATGTAAAACGAATGGATGCAAGTCATGGAAATGCTAATTTGAAAATATGATGTCCCTAATCTAACCATCATAAGTAGTGAAATAAAAAGGAGAAAGAATGGGGGTTGGAAGACATACAACTTATTACATATTTGTCCTTGCGAAGGAGCGTCCGAATGTCCAAGTGTCCGAATAAATAATTATTACAAAGCCGAATGACTAATAAATGAAAAGGGGCTGTCTAATTTATTACAATAATAATATGCAATGATTGCTCGATGCTCCTAAGGAATTATTCTGTCTGCCTTGCTGAGATTTGTTATGTTTCACCCCTAGTTACTACTTTTGACCAAAAGTGTATTGTTTTGCAATTTATTGGAGCCTTGCCGACCCCAAAACGCGACTCAGTCGAGCCCCAAATAAATCCAATACTTTGTTTTCTTGTGGAAATCTATTTTTTTTGTACCTGAGGTGAAACAGTGCAGACATGGTATTCCTAGCCATGTTTGTCTTTGTTTTTACCCTTCTCTATCATAAAATACTTAAGAGAGGGTTGGAATCATCTCCAAAACCATCAATTAGCAAGTCGATTGCTTGATGATCTCGGATACAATTTGGACAATGATCAATAAATGCAATGAATAAACAACCACCCTTCCCTCCTATCATGAAGTGAATTCAAAAAGGGAAGTAGAGAAACTTCAAGATTCATCAAATTATCATAAATTGATGTAAGACAAGCCTTGACACAATAAACTCGGTATAACGTCCGACCGAATTCAATTAATTATATTGGTTCTTTATGTCGGTTGTAATCCAATTTTAACCAATTTTATTAGCCTTTTTTTTTTATTACCTTTCCATTTCTTTATCTTTTCTCCTGTTTGTGCAAAAGTGATATTTACGTCCACTAAGTCCAAAACGCAATAAAGAGAAACAAGCATCAACTTAACCCGAGAAACAAATCTTATTTTCTTCGGGAGAAATTACAAAGGAAGAGTCAAACTTATTTACAAGCGATAAGGGATTCCAAGTCAAACTCAAGATGTGCAACAAGGACTAGTCAAACTCAAAAGAGTGATAATGACTTAGAAAAACCCAAACTTGAGTGATAATGACGTGAAATCCAAACTTGATAATAAGTGATAATGACAATTTCCTTGGTGATTTCCAAGGGTCAATTAGTCCCTTAAAAGTAAACACACTGATGAATAAAGAGAAATGAAAAATAAAATATTGTGCTTTAGTATAAGAACATGTATACATTTGGGGTAGTGAACCTCCAAACAATTTAAACCGTTAAGTATAGAGCGCTTTATGCCTTTGGTAGTAAATCTCCTAAGAGATTAAATCAGTAAGTATAGAACGTTGTATACTTTTGGTAATGAACCTCCTAAGCATAAAACGTTTTATGCCTTTGGTAGTAAATCTCCAAAGAGATTAAACCATTAAGCATAGAACGTTTTATACCTTTGGTAATGAATCTCCTAAGCATAAAACGTTTTATGCCTTTGGTAGTGAATCTCCAAAGAGATTAAACCATTAAGCATAGAGCGTTTTATACCTTTGGTAATGAACCTCTGAAGAGATTAAACCATTAAGCATGGAAGAGTTCCTTTCTTATACTTGAACCACAATCTTAATTGTTCACAACTTTTTAATCGAAATAAGCAAAGAATAGAGGGAGGTTGTAGAGATGATTATGCGAAGTTGATTAATTGGTTAGTACAAACAAACTTGATATTTAAAACATAATCGTTGAAATAAATTAAACAGCCCCCTAAATAGCATACAATAGTGCTGAAATTAAGCTATAGAAAGCGAGCAAAATTAAATAGGATCAAGTTAGTAAACAAGTAGAAGGAAGGGTGGCTAACCCCTCCATTTTTACAACTTCAAATCACATAGTTTAGATGTTGAAAAACAGCCCCAAAAGAATTTGAGAGAAACTTACCACTTTTACTATTCACCGCAGGAGGTACTATTCACCGGCGAAGGTACTATTCATCGTCGGGATTACTATTCACCGCCGGAGGTACTATTCACCGCTGGAGGTTACTATTCATCCGGTGGGGTAAATTATTTAAAGTAATAAATTACAACAGTTTATATACAATATTTAAATTACAGCAGATATGTGGGTGGTGCAGCCTTCCCATTAAAGCGATAAAAAAAACAATTATGAAAAGAAGTAAATAAAGTATTTAAACAAATTATATCACATTTTTAAATTAAATGAAAATTTGTGAAAACTCACCTTTTGGGAAATGATGAATTTTCTGAGTCACAAACTTTCTTTTAATTACTCTCAAGTCTGTAGAATGTGTTCTCAATTTTCAGTCCAAAATTTGGAATTATAGCTTTAGTGGTTGGTTTTTGAATGGTGTATTGATGAAATGGAAATTAAAATATCAAAGAAAATATTTTATTTTCCCTCTCTCTCTCTAAAAAAAAAACTAATTTTTTTCTTTCTGATTCTTTTTCTCTCAAACTCTCTCGCACCATTTCATTTTCCTCTCCCTGATTCTGATTAGCTTTTCCCTCTTTTTCTTTTTCCTGCTGGGCCTCTTCCTTTCTTTCTTTCTCTTGATTGCCTTATATAGGCAAAATAATATAATATAATAATATTAATATTATATAATATATACATACATACATATAATATAATATAATATAATATATATATATATATATATATATGTTTGATTTGGGAGATGTCGGCAGCCGAGCTGACCGACAATATAATAATATGACTATATATAAAATACTAAACATAAATATAATAATATATATAATATAATAATATAATTTATTTTATTTCATATATATAAAATATAATTTATACCAATTTATATAATAAAAAAAACACCAAAAATATGAACAAACACATAAAATTATGTAAAATTACAAAAATACTAAACTAATGAAATATTTAGTATTTTAAAACAGTTTG
Source organism: Camellia japonica (assembly GCA_030407325.1). Lineage (NCBI taxonomy): Eukaryota > Viridiplantae > Streptophyta > Magnoliopsida > Ericales > Theaceae > Camellia > Camellia japonica. The sequence continues at coordinate 174,402,812 of JAPPVO010000002.1, read as the reverse complement.
GCCATAATGGTAAAGGTTGGGATTAAAATTTAAATTTCATCTCTCTTACTGAGGATTCTGTGAGAAACACATTCTACTTGTCATCATCGGGTAATCAAAAGAAAGCGCCCAAGTCTTAGGGCCGGTCAAAATTGGGGTATCTACATATGTCTGCTATATTTTCTAGAATCTGAGCCATCACTGATGCTGGTGAGTTGAGTGGTGATGATCTAGCAGGTGAAGAAAAGGTATTCTGGACAGTTGATGAAGCTTTTGCTTTTCTTCGTGCAACTGGTGGCAAAGAAACTAACACTAGCTAACCCTGAACCAAATATGCACTTTTGCAAAGTCTACCAGCGCTGGCCTACAGAACTTGGGGGATATCAGACCTTTCGGAAGCTATAGTGCCCAACTACCTTGCTGAAACAAAACGGGACCCCCAATCAGAATTTCATTAGCATCCCAGCTCAACTGATTACTGCTAACTCATGTTGAAAAACTAAACTCAAACCCCACAAACTGAAATGACTGAACCACTCATCTGAATATGAGAATTCCCATACATTGCACATAACACATAGCAAAAAAGAGAACAAACACCGCTATGGGAGCTAGGGTTACCATGTCCTAACTTTGAAATGATCTAGGGTTTCATTATTCAAACAAGCGGCATCATACATCCTAGAAATGGGAGAACATCCTGTCCTAATTTTGGAAGGTACTATAGCTCATTATATGCACAAGGTTAGCTCTACTCTAAGGGTTAAAGTCAAGGTGACGTTACCAAAGAGTCCTTTTGGTCATAACCAAAAAAGATCCCAGGAAATCAGAAGAGTCAAATAGCCTATCTTCGGAGTCTGAGAACTTTAGATAGCAAAGCTAGATAGCAGAGCTACATAGCAAAGCTATCCTTTTGACAAATCTCAAAAGGTTACAACACAAGGCCTCTAAAGTATCATAAAGATAAATATAGTGTCACAAAAAGCTTGTCTGTGCTCCCACCAGTATCTGGGCAACACAGGGACTTGAAGTGCACCAATGAATGCAATGTAATGAACATATAATTGAAAATAAAGGTCATATCATGGAGTTCAAGTCAAGGTTTCATAAAATCTCCAGCAGAGTCGCCAGAAACTGTAACATGCTCGAGGGGACCCGTGCGCGTTAAACAGTTCGGACCCTCGAGATCTCTTTGATCTAGTCTTACTAGTCCAATGTGAAACATAGATGAGAGTCCAGATTTGGAAACTTTTATTGAAAATCCATTTTATTGCAAAACCTTTGTCAAAAATGGATTGCTTCATCAAATCTCAGAGTCACCACCTAATATTTTGGAAAATTAGGAAACCCATGACTCATGCCAAGGCCACTGTTCGTCGTAACCAAAGATGCTTGGCTCGGAACCTTAGGTATGAGAGGGGAAGGTCATTAATTGAGCACCCCCGTTCACCCGATCAAAAGATCGGCCTTTACTAACCGTGATATGAATTTTATTTTCTTTATATGTTCATGTTCTGATTATTTAATAAATCCTACAATTTACTATGTGAAGCATACAAGTATAAACTATGTCATCCACTTTGGAACGATTTGATTTCATATAGTTTTGAAGATGTACAACCCAAATAAATTGAGTTTACAAACATGAAAATCAACGTCATTCCAAATTAAACGACACAACCTCCATCCACTGGCATTCATAGAGTTATATCACATAAGCAAATAGCCTCATGGTAGAATGCTAGACATAATAAGAAAAACACACAAACGGAATGCTAAAGTATAAAAACTTACATGTTTGACGTTCCACGAACAAGCTACAAAACAAAGTTAGCAAAATATGCATGATCTTATATACAAAATCCTAATGCAACTCACTCGTGAGATGCAACTAAAGATTTGACTTCTAAAATATGATATATGAATCATCTCAAGAACATGAGGTAGCGCACATAATCACATAGGAATTGATTAAATCCACAAATGCAAACTTAGCCGAATCAAGATGCATGAAACATGGATGCAAAGCATAATTATGATGAAAATAAATATGATGTTTATGTACAAATAAAAAAAGCAAATAAAAGAACATGATAGAAAAAGCAGGGCGGGAAATTATTAGAACATTTTAAAGAATAATTACAAACCAAATTAGAGAGAGATGAGGAGAATATTACATCAAAATAAAAAAACCTCGCAAAACACTCAAAATTTAAAAAAATAAAAGCTTCATGTTCCTTAGAATCGTTGGCGGAAATTGGTCAACATTGGGAGACAACGCCGTCTTGTCCAAAAGAAGCTAACCGGCCGGCTAAATAGACATAGCAAAACCTGTCTTATTGCGAAACCAAGAAAGAGGAACAAACAAAAAATACGTAGGTGGCTCAACTAACCACTACTGGTTAGATTAAAAACAAGAAAATAAATATAAAATAAAAAAAAATGCAAACTTACAATAGAACTAACATGAACCTAAAATAAGAAAACAAATATAAGGTAGAACATGCAAGATTACAACAAAACTAATATGAGACTAATACAAGAAAAATATAAACTAGGAAATGCAAGATTACAACATAATTATTATGAAACTAAAATAAGAAAACAAAAATAAGATAGAACATGCAAGATTATAACAAAACTAACATGAACCTAAAAAAAAAGCATTTTGAGGTAGAACATGCAAGATTACAACAAAACTAATATAAGACTAATACAAGAAAAATATAAGCTATGAAATACAAGATTACAATACACTTACTATGAAACTAAAACATGCAAGCAAATATAAGATAGAACATGCAAGATTACAACAAAACTAACATGAAATTAAAGCAAACGAATAAAAATAAATAAATAATTATGAGCTAAACAAACCACTTAGATTACAACGACACACTATGAAATATAAAGTGAGAAAATAAATATGAGATAAATGAACCACTTGGATTATAACAAAACACTACGAAATAAGAAACAAGAAAATAAATACGAGATATAAAATATAAGAAAATGAAAGACTAGAAATTCAGCTTCCAAAGAAAGATTGAACTTCTTGATTTCCAAACTTCTTGTTGATCACCCTCAAGTTTAGGAAGTGTGTTCTCAATCCTCAATTTGAAACTAGAATGGAACTTTGGGTATGTATTGTGGAAAAGTGGCTAACTCTCTTATTTTTTCTCACTTTCAACAACACACATTCTTTCTTTTGATCAATCACTACTGAAATTTAGCCATTTCAGAATTTTTGGAGGAGTTTCGAGTGTAGGAAAGATGGAATTTCAGTTTATATGGAAGGTATGGGGTGTATATGGAAGATATGAATGTTTTTGGCTCAAAAACTCAATTTTTCTCTCTTTTTTCCCCATTTCTCACTCTTTTCTCTTCAATTTTGTGGTCCTATCTCTCTCTTATAATATGATCATTCTATATAGGCAATGAGGGAGAGTAAAGGTAAAAAAGAAGGTGGGAGACAAGGTGGGAGACAAGAATGTGATAGGAGGGCAAATTTTCAAGGTGGTTGCATGGGATACTCCTTTATGGATGCAAACAAAACCTCTTTTTGACAATGGGGGATGATTAGGTATAATGGGGAATGAGTGGATGCACTTGAATGGATCAGAAAATAGGTAAATGGGGTGTCCCAACCGAACCAAAACCAAGAAAAAAAAGGGCTATTGCTGTTTTGGGCTGAGTCAACAAAATCTACCATTAAGCCCAACTTCAAATGGGCATATCTCCCTTATATGGACTTGGTTTTAGATGGTTCTTGGGTCTAAATTGAAGCCCCAGAAGTCTACTTTCCAATGGTGGTGGTCTCACATCTAAATTCCAAGTGTACAAAGAGATATGCCTAATTTAGTGAAGGCTGTTCATTTCCTTCTTAACAATTTGATGCTCATCATTTCCCTAAACTAGTTTTCTTTCATCCCTCATGTTTCCTTCAAATCCAAACCCATCCAAACCTATAAAGAAGACATTTTTAAATATATATATATATATATATATATTTTTAAAGAGTTCACCTCCCTTCCATTTATTTCTACTTTGTCCTTGCTCGGTTTATAGAAAAGTGCAATATTTCAATTGAAAATAGGAGCCTCAGAACATCATAAAAACATTTGGAAAAATATTTTGAAAAGAGGGTTTTAAGGTCTAAAATAGTTTGGCCAAAAATGTGTGATGGTTGGATTGAAGCTCAAATTTCATCTATCTTACTGAGGATGCTGTGAAAAACACATTCTAATTGTCATCATCGGGTAGTCAAAAGAAAGCGTCCAAGTCTTAGGGCCGATCAAAATGGGGTGTCTACAGGTATATACATATGAATGTTGTTGCTTTATTTACAAAATTTTATTGATTGTCATTTAAACTGTTCATGTTACCTTTACTTTCCATGGAAGTGAATTCATTTTTTGTCTAATTTTAGAATAATGTGATGTGCAAATATTTTTATTTAAAAAAAAAATTATCTGACATTATTTCTATTTTTCTTTGGTATAAATGGATGAACTCGTGCATGAAGCTAAATTGTACAGGACTAATTGGCACTATAAGCATTTTCGGAAAGATTATATATTTTTAGATAGATGTGTATGGAAAATATTTTGATAGACTAATAGTTTCATTTTTGGATAAACTTTATATTTTTGGATGAGTGTGTATGGAAAACATTTGGGTAGACTATTAGTTATATTTTTTGATAGATGCGCATGAATAAAAATTTAAAACATAATGACAAGTACTTGTTATGTTTTAAATTTTTATGCTAGGTGGATGTGAATTGGATGATTATATAGATTACAAACAGATTTTTAATTGGAGGAATATGTAGTTTGGAATTACTTGTGGATGAAAACTTACAATAGTTGTTGACTTTCATTAAACAGGTTCATGATTGGATGATTTATGTATTTTGTTGAATGTTCATGATTCAATTGATTTGTTGGTTTAAATGATTCTTGCAAATTACAGATTATATTGAATGGATTGGATGGATTATTATGAATTACAATTTTCTTTTGTAGGATGTTGGCCACTAAATTTGGGTTTTGTTTTTCCTATTTTGGTGACCAAGTGATTAGTCAAGAAAGATAAATAATACTTTTGCGAACTAAATAAGGTAGGCGAGAGGGTACATTTGGTAATTGAATAATTAGTTGTTAAAATTATTAATTTTGGCAACCAAAGGATTTGGTCGCTAATAGGTCTATTGCAAACTAAAGTTTTAGTTGCGCAAACATTCCTTTTGGCGACTAACATATTTGGTCGTGGCATGTGACTTTTGGCAACTAACATGTTTGGTTGTGGAATGTGACTTTTGGCGACTACCATGTTTGGTTGTGGAATGTGACAATTGGCGACTAACATATTTGGTCGGGAAAATATGATTTTTCGTGACTAAAGTGCTTTAGCTACTAAATGGATTAGTTGCAGTAATTATATATTTAGCGACCAAATATTTAGTCGGCAAATAGAACTTTTTCCTGACTAAAAAATTTTTAGTCGCTAATTACTTTTCCTGACCCTCTATTGGTGACCAAAGTGGCCACCAAAAAATTTAGTCGCGGATAACTTTTGCCGACTAAAAATGGACTTTTGCTAACTAAATTTTTAGTTGGCAAAAGTGCGATTTCCTGTAGTGCATATAATGTTTGTTAGTCAAAATGCCTAGTATGACTCACTTTTTTCAACTTCAATGCACTATATGATTAGGCATTTTAGCTCAACTCATATTCACTAGCTACATGTAGCTAGCCTTCAAGACTAGGCAAAATGTATTTAATCATTAGGATCATTTCTCTGGATCTTTGTTGCTGATATGGCATTTTATAAAGTTAATAGTGATTGGATGAATAGCTAAAATAAAAAGTATGGTTTAAATAGAAACATGAAACAGTTGATAGATAAAATAAAATGTATACTTTATAGTAATATTTAGATAGGTAAATACCTATTACCGTTGGAAATGCTCTAAAGAGCCTTCCAAAGCTCTCCAAATGTACCTAGCCTTGAAGAATTTTGTTAAAATAACTATTATAATAACTAGCCCATTGGAGAAACTAAAATAGGATGATATTAGTTATAATAGCCAACATGTCTCTTTTAAAGAGCCCCTTGGAAATACTCTAAGTCATTGAGGACACGGATGGTTCTTTGTGAGAAACATGAAACAGTTGATAGGCAAAATAAAATGTATACTTTATTGTAATATTTAGATAGGTAAATACCTATTACCGTTGGAGATGCTCTAAAGAGCCTTCCAAAGCTCTCCAAATGTACCTAACCTTGAAGAATTTTATTAAAATAGCTATTATAATAATTAGCCCATTGAAGAAATTAAAATAGGATGATATTAGTTATAATAGTCAACAAGTCTCTTTTAAAGAGCCCATTGGAAATGCTCTAAGTCATTGAGGACACGGATGGTTCTTTGTGAGGACATACAGACCTATTTGTTGAATTTGTTGGTGAAAAGTCCATGCACAAGAAATTTAGTTATGTAAATATTATCTATCTATCCAAATTTTTATCTATCTGTTCAATTTTTTAAACTTATCTATCCAAATTATTTTAACCTATCTTTCTTAATGTTTTTAACCTATTTGTGCAAATTATTTTTAATCTATCTACCCAAATTATTTTTAACCTATGTATGTTAATTTGTCCTAATTTATTTTAACATATCTATTAAAAAATTATTTTATGGTATCATTTTCAATATTTTTAACCTATATGTCCAAATTATTTTTAACATAAGTGGGTTAATTCATTCAAATTTATTTTAACATATTTGTTACAATATTTTTAACATATCTGTTCAAATTATTTTAACCTATGTAAGCTAATATTTTTATATTTTTAATCTATTTGTCCAAATTGTTTTAAAATTTTTAATGTATCTATTCAAATTATTTTTAATCTATCTTCCAAATTATCTTTAACCTATGTATGTTAATATGTGCAAATTTATTTTAACATATCTGCTACAATATTTTAAAACTATTTGTTCAAATTATTTTAACCTATGTATGCTAATATTTTTATACTTGTAATCTATCTGACCAAATTGTTTATATTTTTAATCTATATGTCCAAATTATTTTAATTTATGTGTCCTAGTATTTTTTTTCTTATATGTCCAAATTGAATATATCTGTCTTAATGTTTTTGTTTATCTGTCCAAATTAAATCTATGTTATCTATCTAAATTATTTTTAACCTTTTGTCCCATAATCTGGACAGATAGACACATAGGGTGCGTTTGTTTGGATAGACTGGATAAGGGAGGATTGTAATCCATCAGTGTGGTATTAATAATCTTATTAAATTAGTGTGGTATTTACTATCCAATTGGATTAATATCCATTGGATTAATAATCCCACCCTTACCCCATTACTAATAATCCTATAAATTTGTTGGATTAATTATCCATTGGATTAATAATCCTAAACCAAAATGTTAAAACAAACATAGGATAATTGGGTCCACAGATTAATAATTTCAATCCTATACTCTAATCCACCCAATCAAACATTATGGACCCAAATATTTGGATAGATACACATATACGGTCCTTATGGATCCAAATAAAACGCTAATTTAGATTGATAGACATATATTGTGCCTGTTTGGTGCAGCTTAAAAGCTGCTTATTTCAGCTTTCAGCTTAATTTAAGCTATTTTGATGTGTTTGGTTTAGCTTATAGCTTATAGCTTTTTGAAAGTCAGAAATCAGCTTATTCTTTGAGTGGGGCAGGAGGTGCTTAATTTATAAGTCAAAAATCAGCTTATGTTCATAGTTATAAGCTATAAGCTGTTTAGGCATACGCTATAAGCACTTTCTCACAGCTCTACCAAACAGGGCCATTGTCCTTATAAACCCAACTGAAACTCGCTGAGATCTATGGACTTAAAAGTTCATATTTTATGGACTGAGTCCCTTTATTCTAATTGATACTATGTCAAGGGCAAATTGCTAAATTTTCATGCATTGACTATTATCCCATTACATCTCATGGCGGACTCAGGCTTATTGTTAAGCGGGGGCCACATCATATACAATAAAAAATTATTTATAAAATTTATTTTATTACATTTTATTAAACTTTTTGAGAGGGTAATTTATAAGTAAATTGGGCCGAGCTGTGTAATGGGCCGTTCTGTGGGCCGCAGTAAGAAAGGGCTGAGTAGAAGGGCCTTGTAGTTAGCTCGGTCGAACAAGAGCCTTGAAGTTAGCTCGGTCACCACGGTCAGAGTGGTAACAATTAGCTCGGTCATACTATTTTGAGCCGAGATGTTTTAAGCTTTCTCTCAGGACCTTGCTCTAGTTTAGTTCGGCAAAAGCTTACTATGGTTAGCTCGGTTTCAACAGGTGAAACCGAGGGACAAGCTATGAAGGAAAAAACCGAGCTAGATAAAGCTCGGCCTTTTTTGCCAGTTTAGCATGGCCATGTTAGCTCGGTCGTTTTGTCATACTACCGAGGTAAAACCATCTTACTTGGTTTAAGCAGTGAGGGGGGTGTTGAAGGATAAGCATTATCTTTCAGGAGTGTGATTCCTAAGAGGATTCTACATGGAGAAATAAGAGTCCTACTAGGATTGTGCCACGCGGAACCTATAAAAGCTCATAACATCACCTATAGAGAGGTGACACAACTTTGATTCTCGAATACACATAGCTTTTTGTCTATTTGTCTATTTTGCTGACTTAGGCATCGGAGAGGTATCCGACACACACCCGCCGGCTAGCTCACGTTTGTGTTTTTAGGGAGTAAAGCGACGACGTTTGGAGGAGCGCAGACTTGATCAACAGGATTATACGAGAACATTATTTCTTGCTCGTACAATTGGCGCCATCTGTGGGAAGATCAGAAAGAACAAAACCTCTTGATCAAGTTTTTCCTCTTTAATTGGAAGTAATGGCACACAATGAAGATTTGCCACAGTCCGCTATCGACAAACAAACCCCGGAGGGAGGTGGGAGGCACGAAGGTTTGTCTTCTATCCCTCCTATGGCGGATTTGGAGCCCCAACGACAGAACCCCGAGAGGGATGCCAGGGGAAGGCGGACTAACAGCCCCTGTCGTTCTCAAAGTCCTGAAAGACAGAGGCGGAGGATCGACCCTCAAGTCCTGGAGGATCGCGTGAAAGAACAGGACGAGTTAATAAAAAAGATGGCAGCAGACATGGAGTCTATGAAGCGCCAGATCAAAGGAAAATGGGTGGCGACAGGAGAGGGGCGCAAAAGCAGTACGCCCCCTCGCCACTCGGAAGATCGTGGTAGGCATACCACACCATCGCAAGCAGAGAGTAAGAGCCTAAGAATAGGCGACACTGAGTCAAGAACTCCCAGAACTCGTTACTCCAGGTTTGAGAGAACGAGAACTGAGAGGTCATATACTGAGGGAAGCACCTATCGGCCCTCGCGTACGCACCAGACGTCATCCAGGCAGACGGAGTTGCCTAGATCATCCGATTTGCGAACGGTGCTTGAAGAAAGGGCACGATGGAAGGAAGATAACAGGGTGCGCGACCCGCGCAGAGTTTCCGCCCTTCAGCGGTTGGCTCCTTGGACGCATGGGAGCGTCGAGGTAGGAATGCCGATACCGCGCCTTGCTTACGAACCAACAGACAAAGCATTAGCAAGGCTGCAGACCTCACCATTCGTTCCGACAATTGAGAACGCACCACTACTTTCAGGCTTTCACCAGCCCAAATTCACCACTTATGAAGGGAAGATGGACCCCTACATGCACTTGAGCCACTTTCGCCAAGTTATGGCAGTATACCGGCAAAACGAGGCTTTAATGTGCATCATGTTTCCGTCCAGCCTAGGCGACCTGGGTCTGACTTGGTTCGAAAGGCTACCAGAAGGTAGCATCGCCTCCTGGGCACAATTGGCAGAGGCGTTCGTGACAAGGTTTAGAACAAACACCAAGACCCCAGTGGAGATCGATCAGCTACTCTCCATTGACATGGGCGACAAAGAAACATTGAGGTCCTACAACAGTCACTACTGGGAAGCTTTCAACCAGATTGCAGATTGCCCCACAAATCTTGCCATCGCGCAATACAAAAGGGGTTTACCAGTTGGAAACAAGTTGAGGGATTCAATCACTATGAGGCTACCCCTCACGATGGAGGCCTTGATGGAGAGAGTGCACCAACATATTCGTGTGGAAGAGGATGGCGCTTGTGCTAAGGTAAAATTTGGCACGACAGCAACACCAGATAAAAAGACTTCGGCAAAAGTCAACACGGTAGAACGACCAAACAAGAATGGGCGAGGCAGACGGGCCAACAAGGAGGATCCAGAAAAAAGGTGGCTAAGAGTTCGCACTGCCATTACCACGGTGTTCAAAAAACCAATCTACCGAATTCTCAGTGAGATACGCGATGAACCTTTCGTCCAATGGCCAGCTAAGTTGGGAGAAGTGCAAAAAGACTATGACGAAGGATCCCGGTGTACCTTCCATAATGAAAAGGGGCACCGCACAAAGAATTGCACGCCGTTGAGACAGCACTTGGAGGAGTTAGTGGTAGCGGGGCACCTGGACCAGTACATAGAAGGAGGGACACAGCCAGCCCCCCAGAACCACGATCACCCAAACGGAATGCCGATCGACGCCCCACCTCAAGGCGTGATCAACATAATACTTGGGGTATTCGAACCTGAGCGAGTATGTGAGCTCAGGGGAATGATCAAGAAGGCTGAGCACTTAAGGGAGGTATTAAGTGCACAACCAGCCATCAAAAATGGGATAACGGAAGCCACGAATGTCATATATTTTTCAGACAGGGATTTGGCAAGGATATATTGCCCTCACAATGATGCACTGGTCGTCACACTCCGCGTCAAGGATTACGACATCAAACGGATTTTGATCGACCAAGGGAGCTCATGTGAGATAATGTATTACGAAACCTTCAAACAATTGAAACTGGAGGACAAAGACTTGGAGCCTGCAACATCTCCCCTAATCGGATTCAACTCAATGCCAGAGTGGCCAGTGGGTAAGATAATCCTCTCAGTCAGAGCAGGAAGCATGACGAAACAAGTGGAATTTTGGGTATTGAAAGTCCCTTCCACTTACAATATAATCTTGGGAAGGACATGGCTGCATGCCATGCGATCGGTAGCGTCAACCTACCATCAAGTATTGCGGTTCCCCAACAAAGCCGGGATAATTGAAGAGGTCTTTGGAGACCAAATTATGTCCAAACAATGCTTCGTCACAGTAAATGGCAGCCGCCCTGCCAAGGGATATGTACAGATGGTGGAAGAGCCTGAAAGCAATGAGCTGTTCACAGATGTTGGCAAAGCAGCTGAACAGAAGGCGGTGGAAGATTTGGTACAGGTAAGGATAGATAAAAAAGACTCAGAAAATTTCTTTTTGCTCGGTTCGTTAGTGTCCAGCACTGAGAGAATAGAAGTTATGAAGTTCTTAACCTCTAACATCGAAGTGTTCACCTGGACGTCGTATGACATGCCTGGCATTGACCCAAACTTCATCTGTCACCAATTAAATGTCCACCCAACTGCCAGACCAATTATACAGCGCACTCGTAGATCAGCACTCCACCACGCCGAGATAGTGGCGGAAGAAGTGGGAAACCTTCTAGAGGCAGGAGCTATCAGAGAAGTGCACTATCCCAAGTAGATATCCAATACTGTGGTGGTGCTAAAGAAGAATGGAAAATGGCGTGTCTGCGTGGACTACAAAACAGTCAACAAGGCATGCCCAAAGGATAGCTTTCCCTTACCCAGGATAGACCAACTGGTAGACTTGACGGCAGGCCATAATCGACTTAGCTTCCTTGATGCGTATAGAGGCTACCATCAGATTGCTATGTATGAGCCTGACCAAGAGGTCACATCTTTTACCACGCTAAGAAGACTGTATTGCTACAAGGTCATGCCCTTTGGCCTAAAAAACGCAGGGGCAACATTCCAGCGGATGGTCACCAAGATGTTTGAACCATTGTTAGGCAGAACAATGGAGGCATATATAGATGATATGGTGGTTAAAAGCAAGGAAGAGAAGGATCACCTTAGGACCTAGATGAGATGTTCCAGATCCTAAAGAAGAACAAGTTGCGCCTAAATGCGTCCAAGTGTGCGTTTGGCGTAGGATCGGGCAAATTCCTAGGCTTCCTGGTGACCAACCGGGGTATAGAGGCAGACCCCTCTTAGATCAAAGCAATCCAGGATCTAGAGAGGCCCAACTCAGTAAAAGAAGTGTAGCATCTCACTGGCATGGCAGCTACGCTCAACCGGTTCATAAGTCGGTCGTCAGACAGGTGTCGACCATTTTTTCAAGCATTAAAGGCCAAGTTTGAGTGGGATGAAGAATGCGACCGTGCTCTTGAAAGCCTGAAGGAGTACATGTCTTCTCCACCTTTGCTAGTAACCCCAGTACCTGGAGAAGAGCTTTTTTTGTACCTGGTAGTTTCACAGCACGCAGTCAGCGCGGTGTTGGTCAGGGCGGAAGGAATCCAACACCTACCCATCTTCTATGTTAGCAAGAGCTTGCTGGGCGCAGAAACCAGGTACTTACCATTAGAGAAACTGGCCTTAGCCCTGATGATGGCCTCTAGGAAACTGTCGCACTACTTCCACGCCCACACCATAATTGTCCTCACAGCTTTTCCATTAAAAGCTTTGTTTGAGAGGGCGAACTTTTCTGGACGAATCTTGAAGTGGGCAGTGAAGTTGGGACAGTTTGACATCAAGTTCCAACCCAGAACCGCAATAAAAGCCCAAGCTTTGGCAGACTTTATGGCAAAGTTCACACCAGGAAGCCATCACATCTGCCCAGTTGACTTGATTAATGCAACCGAAATGGGGATGGAAAGCAGCGCAGGAAGCGCGCAACCCCTGAATCAGAATGCCCAGCCACTTTCCAAAACAAACTAGAGTAAAGAAATGGAGGAAGAAGCAAACCATGCTGCACTAGGCAAAGACTCATCAGCAAGTAAAAACTCGGTACAATCAGATAGTGGGGGCAAACAGTAAGCATGGACTTTGAAGAAAACACCAGCGACACTCATGACCCCAAGGCATCCTCCGATCCGTCCACTTGCTGGAAGCTGTTAATTGGAGAGATGTGGAAGCTCTTCGTGGATAGAGCATCTAACAGGTACGGTGCAGGGCTTGGCATAGTCCTCATCTCACCAGACGGCCTAGTAGTGGAACAAGCAGTCAACCTAGGCTTCCCAGCATCAAACAATGAGACAGAATATGAAGTGCTCTTAGCAGGCCTAAAATCAGCACTTTTCATGAAGGCCACCGAGCTAATGGTTTACAGTGACTCGCAACTGGTGGTAAACCAAATTTCAGGCGACTACGAGGCAAAAGATGAAAGAATGACTAAGTACCAAGAGTTAGTCAGAAAAGAGAACATGAAATTTGAGGTAGTGCGGATAGAACAGATCGGCAGGGAAGAAAACAGTAGAGCGGACGAACTAGCAGGCTTCACGTCAATGGCAGATATATCCATCCCTTATCCGTTACTGATCGACTACCTACCAAGACCAAGCATTGAAGAACCTGAAACAGCTGAGGTATGTTGCGCCGAATTAGGCCCCTCATGGATGGATCCCATTATAATGTTCTTAAAAGACGGCGTCTTACCTGAAGAAAAGAAAGAAGCCAATAAGATTAGAGCAAAGTCACAATGATTTTGGCTCTCCCCATCACTGGCCTTGTACAAGAAATCTTTCACAGGACCTTACCGAAAGTGTGTTCATCCCAGCAAAGTCGAAGCATTCTTGTTCGAGATACATGAAGGCGTATGCGGAAGCCACCAATGGGGAAGATCATTGGCCTACAGAGCAATTTCACAGGGATATTGGTGGCCTTACATACAAGCAGACTCAGAGAAGTATGTCAAGAAGTGCGAGAAATGTCAGAAGTTCGCACACCAAATACATCAACCAGCTAGAGAACTCCTACCTTTAACTAGCCCATGGCCCTTTGCAATGTGGGGCTTGGACATAGTAGGACCACTTCCAACGGCGCCCGGCAACAAAAAATTCTTTCTTGCAAAAACAGGCTACTTCACAAAGTGGGTGGAGGCAGAAGCACTCGCATCAATAAAAGAGAAAGATGTGAAGAAGTTCGTCTGGTAGAATATCATCACTCGGTTCGGCATACCCAAGGCTCTAATATCTGATAATGGCACTTAGTTCGATGGCAAAATTTTTAAAGGCTTTTGTGAAGAGTACAAGATAGAATTTTACAACTCTACCCCGGCATATCCCCAAGCAAACGGCCAAGCGGAAGCATCTAACAAAGTCGTCTTGGATGGATTGAAGAAAAAGCTGGAGAAAGCTAAAGGAAAGTGGGCTGAGGAACTCCCTCACGTTTTATGGACTTACCGTACCACACCTCGGCGGTCTACTAGAGAAACACCTTTTTCCTTGGCCTATGGCATGAAAGCAGTATTCCCACTAGAAGTTGGCCTCCCCACTATTAGAAGTGAAAATTTTGATCCAGACTTAAATGGAGAAGCCATAGCATTGGAGCTCGACCTTGCAGAAGAAAGAAGAGAAAGAGCACTGGTTCACATCGCCTCGTACCAGCAGGAGTTATCCAGAAAATATAACAAGACTGTACATCCAAGGTAATTCAAGATTGGAGATTGGGTGCTGCGCAAAGTAATGGGAAACATCCTGGTACCCGGAGATGGCAAGTTAGGGCCCAATTGGGAAGGACCTTACAAAGTGGTTGGATTAGCAGGAAAGGGGGCATACCACTTGGAAGATGAAGACAGCAAAGTCATTCCCAAGCCATGGAACACTGTCAATCTCAAATTATTTTATTTTTAAGTACTTGTAATTCTTTCTTTTTTCAATAAAACAAGTAGTTTCTTTTTTAGCATAAATTGTTTTATTCTGTAAAAATAGTTTTAGCATACTAGGGGCAATGAAATCAGAGTTTGGCCGGAATACCCAACTTTGAACTCTCTCCAGGTAGGATTAGGATCTGGGCTGGAGAGGTTGGTTGGAAAAACCAACACTTCTCCTAAGCCGAGGATAAAGATCTAGGCTGCAGGACGTTTGGCAGGAATAACCAAACATTCCGCTCTAAGTTGGCCGGAATAACCAACTTTGAGCTCTCTTCAGCTAGGGTTAGGATCTGGGTTGAAGAGGTTGGCTGGAAAAACCAACACCTCTCCTAAGCCGAGGATAAGGATCCAAGCTGTAGGACGTTTGGTAGGAATAACCAAACACTTCGCTCTAGGTTGGCAGGAATAACCAACTTTGAGCTCTCTTCAGCTAAGATCAAGATCTAAGCTGAAGAGGTTGGCTGGAAAAACCAACATTTATTACTCTTCAGCCGAGATAAGGATCCAGGCTGAAAAGTGGTTGGCTGGAAAAACCAACATTTATTACTCTTCAGCCGAGATAAGGATCCAGGCTGAAGAATGGTTGGCTGGAAAAACTAACTTTTAGTACTCTTCAGCCGAGATAAGGATCAAGGCTGAAGAGTGGTTGGCTGGAAAAACCAACTTTTAGTACTCATCAGCCAAGATAAGGATCTAGGCTGAAGAGTGGTTAGCTAGAAAAACCAACTTTTAGTACTCTTCAGCCGAGATAAGGATCAAGGCTGAGGAGTGGTTGGCTGGAAAAACCAACTTTTAGTACTCTCCAGCCGAGATAAGGATCAAGGCTGAAGAGTAGTTGGCTGGAGAAACAAACTTTTAGTACTCTTCAGCCGAGATAAGGATCAAGGCTGAAGAGTGGTTGGCTGGAATAACAACTTTTAATGATCTTTAGTCGAGGTAAAAACCTAGGCTAAAGAGGTTGGCAAATATGACCAGATAAGGTCTCAAGGTTAGAACCGAGATAGATATCTCGGCCAGAAAATATTATACTACATTCAGATTACAAGTGGAAAGTAAATACAAGCATGGCATGGCAGTTAACCGAACTAACAGTTGAAACAAAAGAATTCATTCAAAATGCAAAAGTTACAAAGGAGCGGGACCTCGGCTCGGTTACAGTTTTTTGTCCAAAAATGAAAAGACGAAAATACAAAGTCAAGCAAAGAGGTTGTCAAGATCCGCATCCAGGTCAACTCGGACCCCGGTTTCAACTGGAAGCTCGGTTGTCAAGTCTTCCACCGGTGGTTCCACAAGAGCTAACTGAGCAGCAGGATCATTGACGACGGCTGGGGCATTGTTGGGCTCAGCTTCTTCCTCATCATCATCTTGAAGAAATTTTTGTTGATGGCGTGGGCATACTTGCCATATAACTCGGTATAAAGTGTGGAGGAGGGTTGAGGAAGACCTCGGTCTCTTGGCTAAGACCGAGCTGCGTTACCGCCGCCTTCCATCCACATTTGAAGAATATATCTTTGGCAGCCTCACATTGCTGGATATAAGTGTCCTCCTCCTCCTTGTAACCCCGATTTTCGGCTTCTTCCACGCTCTTCTCCAATCGAGCGATCTCGGCGTTCTTCTTTCCCTTGAGCTTGGCTAGCTCGCGTAGATATTTGTCTTTCACCACGGCCGCAGCCTTCTGCTTATCTGCTTCGGTTGAATTGACTAGGCCGGTTAGCTGGGCTACTTCGGTCTGTAGCTCGGCCATCTTTTTCTGGGATTCTTTTAGCTCGGCCGTTTTGGCATTGGCCTCTGCCATGGCCTCCCTAGTGGACATTCGAAGTTCCAGTACGTGCTTGTGTGCGACATGGTTCTTCTGTAAGGCCTGCAAGAAGGGAGAAACAATTTTTGAGATAAACCGAGCGAAAAGATGATGAAATTTGGAGAAGGAAAAGGAGAACTTACCAACACCATTGATTTTGAAGCCGAGCGAATGGCCTTCAGCTCGGTAAGATAATCGTGGTGATCCATATCGGTTGGAAGGCAGACGCTCTTGGCCAGATTAAAGGCCAGCATATGGTCTTTTTCCGCGACCACTGAGTCGGATTCAGTGATAGCGCGGTTCTTGTAGGTAACCTTGGGCACCCACTTGGAAGAGCTAGCTCGGTCAGAGCGCTCCGGTTGTGGGCTGGGCGGTGTGGATTGCGGAAGCACGGTCTCTTCATCAACGAGGCGCGGCTCGGTCGTGGAAGTCTGGGTGCACTTGTTCGGCCGAGATGAAGAAGGCTGTGCGATTGGCAGGGCTACCACGACCTCTTGTGATTGGCCGGTTGGCGGTGCTTCGACTTGATTTATCTCGGTGATTAGGGCCTTAACGGCTCTCTTCTTCGCCATCTCTTGCTCCGCTGTTAATGGAATGAGATTGATTTCTAGAAGGGAAGGATCAGGCTCAGGTGAGGGCTCCAACAAAAAGTCTGTCACCCTGGTCTTCCTCCTGCTGCTATATCTGTAGGTTGGCTTGAAGTTGAGTAGCTCGGCCCAGCTTCGATTGGGATATCTTAGTGCGGCGCGGAGGGCGTCAAGATTTGGGTAACTGTACTGTGACTTTAGAAAGTCTAAATCTGCATGAAGGAAAATTACAACGGTTAGTGCGGTTCAAGACACACAAATAAAGTAAGGAATGCAAAAAGTGAGCCGAGGTATGTATACCGGCTACACCCTTGTTCCAGTTTATTCGGTCGCCCGGAATCTGGGCTTCTTGGTCTTCAAAATTCCCAGAAACCCAGAAAAAATCATCGTCATTTACATCTTTGTCTAGGGTATTCTTGATTATCTTTTCACGACGGCGCCTTATTCTTAAATAGTACACCCAGCCATCTTCATTTTGGCCTAGAGAGTACTGGTGAAATAGCTCAGCCAAACTGAGGTTGAGGCCAAGCCGGCGGTTTAGCTCGGCAATGCCATTTATTATTTGGTACGAATTTGTGGAAAGCTGGGTAGGGCAGAAGTTTGTTTGTCTAAGGAATTCGCAAAGAAGAGGCTGTACAGGGAATCTAAGTCCGGTTTCTACAATCGAAAGAAGGGTAAAGGGAACAAAGCCAGGGTTTCCCCAGGGTGTGGTATCTAGTTCGGCTAAGATAAGATGGACATCATCAGGGATATGGTAGTCCCTTCGGAACTCGGCCATGGCACCTGGTGAGTTTACTAAGAACCTATACTTTTCCATATGGGTTTAAATTATGAATAAATTAATTTCAAGTGTTAGCTCGGTGCTAAGATGACGCTGAGTACCTCGGCTGAGCATTCAAGGGAGTGCCTGGCAACCTAAGTCTACAAAGTGAAAAAAAGAAAGGTGTTAAGCACAGATCGTTGGACCGTGCTAAAAGAAACAAAGGCAAGAAAAATGAAGTCCTAGCTCGGCTACGTGGGATACTATCCATTCTTGGCTCGGTTTGAGCAGGGGACTTTAGCTCGGTTAAGTTAATGAGAAGTTAGTAGCCCGGTTGTAGCTTATGGTGCAGCATTCTTAGTTCAGTTTTGACTAAGTCAGGGAGCTGGTTTAGCCCCAAGTTATAGCTCGATTAGTGGTTGAGGCTTTCAAGTACGGCACTGCGCAAACCTAGTACGGTTTGCTAGCTCGGCTAAGTCTAACAAAAGGTACTTAGGTTTATTGAAATTACAAGTATGGCGTGAAGTTTTAGTTCTGTTGTTCAGTTTGGCTAAGCTTGTACCTAATACAAACAGAATCCTAGTTCGGTTGGAGTGTGATTTTGGATCAAAAGGAAAGTTTTTCAGATTGTTTGTGAATGCAATAGTTCTATTACATAGGTTTTTTCCAGGAAAATGGAAGCAAAAATGGTATGTACTTTGAAAAAACATACGAATAAGCATGCTATGTATTACGAAACAAGTACGAAATCAACAGAAAGGAAACAGATTTGAGCAAACATACTAGTTCAAGATGAAGATACTGGAGATGGAAATGGCACCAGTAGAAAACACGAGCTTTTTGCAGGCACTGTGTTTGGGAGGAATGGAGGCTCAAGCAAGAGAGAGGGAAAAGATGAATAGTGCAAATGAATGATTCAAAACGAAGGATTCAGTTTTGTGTAGAGAGAAAGAGAAACGACGGGACTGTTTGAATTTTTTCAAGGCACGAGGATGGCGTGACAGCTACGCCGGGCTAATGAGGGCCTGCCACGTGTCCATGGCAGGGGAAACGATTCAGTTGCAGCGATTGAAGAGACGTTTTGTAAGCATACCAATCAGTAGCCCAGCAGCATTTTAGATCGGTTGAAAGGCTAGAGTTTTTAGCTCGACTGGTAACTGGTAATCCCAATCATGCTGCGCAGATGGAATTAAGGGACAATTGAGAGGGTAATTTATAAGTAAATTGGGCCGAGATGTGTAATGGGCCATTCTGTGGGCCGCAGTAAGAAAGGGCTGAGTAGAAGGGCCTTGTAGTTAGCTCGGTCGAACAAGGGCTTTGTAGTTAACTCGGTCGAACAAGAGCCTTGAAGTTAGCTCGGTCACCACGATCAGAGTGGTAACAATTAGCTCGGTCATACCATTCTGAGCCGAGATGTTTTAAGCATTCTCTCAGGACCTTGCTCTAGTTTAGTTCGGCAAAAGCTTACTATGGTTAGCTCGGTTTCAACAGGTGAAACCGGGACAAGCTATGAAGGAAAAAACCGAGCTAGATAAAGCTCGGCCTTTTTTGCCAGTTTAGCATGGCCATGTTAGCTCGGTCGTTTTGTCATACTACCGAGTAAAACCATCTTACTTGGTTTAAGTAGTGAGGGGGGTTGAAGGATAAGCATTATCTTTCAGGAGTGTGATTCCTAAGACGACTCTACATGGAGAAATAAGAGTCCTACTAGGATTGTGCCACGCGGAACCTATAAAAGCTCATAACATCACCTATGGAGAGGTAACACAACTTTGATTCTCGAATACACAGAGCTTTTGTTCTATTTTGCTGACTTAGGCATCGGAGAGGTATCCGACACACACCTGTCGGCTAGCTCACGTTTGTGTTTTCAGGGAGTAAAGCGACGACGTTTGGAGGAGCACAGATTGATCAACAGGATTATACGAGAACATTATTTCTTGCTCGTACACTTTTGTATACTAAAATATTCATTTTTAAAAGAATAAAAATTGATTATTGTCATTAAATTTGCAAATAAGATTTTCAATATAGATATTTACAAAATAAAATGTATCAAAATAGGATTATAAAAACTTTTTTACACATTGCACAAAATAAAAAATAAAAAAAAATTGATAACTGTGGGGACATATTTTTTGAATGACAACACGTGGCCAAGGTGGCACCAAAGTGCCAGCCGAGGTGCCACGTGTCCTGGTCATGACGCCAAGGTTACTTGCGGAGATACCGGAATCCGAGATGAACAGATAAGGGTTAAGAGTTCTAGAATGAGGGAGGACCTCAGCCTGAATAAGGATAAAGCTGTTAGGGAGTTTATTTTTATCTGTTGAATAGTCCGAGATAAGCATTGAGCCAGAGTCCATTGAAGCTAGGTTTCTACAAGGATCAGGTCAATGTTGGCTATAAAAGTAAGGCACCCTCGTGGGTCTAAGGTACGCTTTTTGTATTTTGGCTAGTGAGTTAAGCACTAATTATTATCTTTATGAGATAAACTGAGTATAGAGTTGATCGTCGGAGTGCCCCGGGTGGAAGAACCACCGCCGGAGTCTTTTCTTTCTGTGACAGGTCATTCGAGCGCAATCTATTCTGCCAGTGTTCTCCAGCTGAGTACCTGTTTGGCAGTGTGGTTAGAAAACAGCACACACAATTTGGCGCCGTCTGTGGGAAAGAAAATAGATAGCCAACGACGGACGGAAAGAAAAGGTTGGGGACGACATCCTTACTGGGAGTGGTAAGCACATTGACCCTAATGTAGAAAAGGATAATTGCAACGAAGAAACTCAGGATCAGAATCCCGGAGAGAAAGATGTCGGCCAGGAGGGCGACGTACCAAAGAAGTCAGACCGAGGCGGGTATATAACGAGGATGACCTCCAGTTATAGAAAGATAGATGCCTACGGAGAGACGGCGAGATGAAGGGAATGGCGAACAAATTGGCAGACCTACAATTGGTCGTCAATTTCATGACGCAGAACATCATGCAACCACCATTTCCGTTATAAGATACGCCGATTCCAATGGCCAAGAACAATGCCTAGAAGGGAGGGCAGAAAACAGTCCATGTAGCCCTCCAGCACACCAGGACCAAGGAACACTTTCATCGGCTTTCAAGGGAGGTCGGGCAAGGAGAGTCGGTGAAGGGAGATTCTCAGAGGACACATTGTACCAAAGAAGCTGACCCTAAAGAACATCGACATGTTCAAGGGAAGGAACTTTGTTTCGACACAACTAATGGAGAGAGATCCAAGAGGACTCATAACGACAACCGAGAGTAGCGCACCAAAAAGGCTGAAATCTGTTGATAACCGAGCTCCTGGACGACCAAGGAGGATCTTAGGGATTACCTCCAGAGGAAGCGACAAGATATTGAGCTAACCTCTCCGATCAAGCCGAGAACGCCGTTCTCGGTTGAATTGGACAAGTTTGAGGCCCCGAAAAGGTTCCACATACCGAGATTCCAAATATACGACGGTATGTCTGTCCCTAACTTTCATGTCGGCTTGTACCTAAACTCAAAGGCATTATACACCGGGAACGAGCCGTTGCTCTGCAAGGTGTTTCCCTCATCCTTTGGGGAAATCGCATCAGACTGGTTTCACAAGTTGCCGAAAGGAATTGTGAAAAGCTGGAAGACCTAGCCGAGATGTTCGTGGCCAAATTTGTGACAAACAAACTACAACCGTTAAGGGTGGACTCCTTAATGGCTTTGAGGATAGGCGAAGATGAAAGCCTCAGGGCTTATGGCAAGAGGTACTATGAGATATTCAACCGGATGCTAGGATGCAACCAAGAGGTAGCGGTAGTGTCTTTTAAGAATGGCCTGAAAGATGATTGTCTGCTTCGAAAATCACTGGCAAAGACGCTACCAAAAAGTATGGTGGAACTTATGGCCAGGATAGAAATGTATGCCAGGATCGAGGAGGACACACCAGGGACAAAGGCGTCAAAACAAGAGAAGAGAAACAACTAGCCCAAGTAAGGCCGAGGTAATGGAGGATACAATAAACAATAGACAGGATTGAGGGCTGCACAGGCAGTCACAACCATATTCCGAATTCTGATTTACAAAGTCTTGGAAAGAATCCAGAATCAGCCCTATTATAGAGCACCAGAGAAGCTTCCTGGTGAATTTATGGGAAGAAGTCTGGGGAAACACTATGCCTACCACAATGAGGATGGGCATCTAACTCAAGAGTGCAGAGTCCTAAAGGCACATCTGGAAGACCTGGTGAGACAAGGTCATTTAAGGGACCTGGTAGACGAAACCAGGACAAGGGAAGAATAAGAGAGACTGCCTCAGGCACCGACAGCACCACCTCCACCAGTACCACAATCGCAAGCAGGCGGACTTCGAGTGATCAATGTGATTCACTCGAAGGTCAATGAGAACGAGATATGTTGGGAAACTTAGAAGGTAAAACACTTGCAACATGTGTATCAGGTTTGGCAGAAGAGACCTAGGGCAGACGAGTGCCAGGGACCAGTGGTGTCTTTTACTGAAGATAACCTAGAGATGGTGCAACATCTACACAACGATGCCTTGGTAATATCCCTCCAGATTGGAGAATGCCAGGGAAAGTAAATTCTGATCAATCAGGGCAGCTCTTGTGACATTATGTATGTCAAGTGTTACAAGGAGCTTGGCCTTCACCAAGATAATCTGGAACAATCCAATGGTCCAATGGTCAGGTTCAATGGAATGCCGACATGGCTCCTGGGAGCAGTAAGTTTGGAGGTGCAGGCTGGCACTAAGAAGGTAAAAACTGAGTTCACAATAATTGACACTCCCTCCCTTTACAATGCTATTCTGGGAAGGCCATGGCTGCATGCAATGAGGGCTGTCCCCTCAACATTGCACCAGCTGTTGCGATTCCCAACAGAGCATGGAACTGAGGAGGTTAGAGGGAATCAAGTGCAAGCAAAGAATTTCTCCATGACAGCAATGAAATCCATCTGCAACATACGAGAAGCAGAAGCAACTGAGATTGAGGATGAGGACATCGACAAAGAACCAGCCGAGAAAAGTGAGGAAGCCCTGAAGAAGATCTTAGTCCAGCAAGGGGATGAAGAGCGCTTCTTCCTTCTCGGCTCAGGATTGGCCGAGGAAGAGGAAAAGGAATTAGAAGCATTCTTGAGAGTAAACCTTGAGGTGTTTGCTTGGACACCGTACAAAATGCCTAGCATTGACCCCGGGGTCACTTGTCATAAGTTGAATGTGGACAGGTCGGCCAAACCTGTCATCCAGCGAGCAAGAAGGCCGACGTTGATGCATGTTGAGGTAGTAAAAGAGGGAGTAGATAAACTTCTGGAGGCCAGAGCCATACGAGAGGTAAATTACCCGACATAGTTATCAAACACGATTGTAGTGAAGAAAAAGAATAGAA